>OY754878.1:11520322-12120322 GCA_963576445.1 Lithosia quadra | reverse complement strand
TAACTGAAGTAACACTTTGAGGCCTGGGATCCGCTACTCTTTTCCACTAGAGCTTCATCCATTAATCAGCAGGGGTATACCGACTTGTAGATAAGATTGGTTTGGGACCCTATTCTCCTTATTCAGACTGATTGGTGAAAAAATTGTATTCAAAACTCAGGGTTTCCAGACTGCATGTATTTATAAACTATTAGTAACTATCAAACTTGTAATACCAAGACACAATTTTCAGTAAGTACGCCTTGTGTGTCAGTGTGATATTAAATAATGCATATTAGCTTTACGCTGTCTAACGATGGCATACGTCTCAGCAAATAGTAATGTTATATTCATAGAATCCTTCCTTCGTAAAGCGCAGTTAAAATACTGGTCGGTTACTGTATGTTTCGTGTAGATTCTACATCTTGAAATTTTTATTACTCAACCATGCTTAAATTGAAGAGTTTGATCAGCAATACTTTCAAAAAATATTTATACTTTATTTGCTAGCTGAAAACTGAAGAGGTATGCAAAAATTCTATATTTTTAAAGATTGAAAAACACGAACAAATACCTCTTGTGTTTCAAGAATTTACAAAAATTAGATTAGCTAGCTAGATATTTTAAGATTAATATTAATACAGACTTGCTTCATATAACTTGCAAATTTGGTAGTTTCATTTTAAAATCTAAAAACGCCCTCTGGTGGCTGTACAATATGTAGTAGTGCCCTAACAAAGCTACAGTAAAAAGCCGCAAGCCATCGCAACGGTTTTGGGAGACGTTGCTAACAAAAAGTTAAATTGAAACATCCCACGACTAGTTCAGCTAGTGTGGCTATAATTAGAATAGGTACTTGAGAAGGTTTGTACGTTGTTATGTGCGTATGTATGTAATCTATGGCATACGTAAATACAACGTAAGCATATTCCATTTATACAAACTAGATCTTATTACAAGAGTAAGTTTTTGACAGGTACTTTGACCATTATACTTCGTAATCGCCTTCATATAATTAAATCCACCGGCTCTTACAAAAGAACTTCGAAAGCAGGTTAAATAAAAGACCAGAGAACAATTAAAGTTTGGCGTTTGCAGCCTGAAGCTTGTTCGCCTTAAGTGCTCGTTTGATTTGTTTGAGTTTCACAATATTTTGAAGAGGAAAAAATTAAGTTACTGATACTTTCTAATCAACCAATACTTGCGTGGGCTTGTCATCTAAAAGTTAAAATATATTTTTTATAATGATGTTTCAGGATATACAGAGCTATCTAGGTCCAAGCTAAGCATAGTTTTTGATATGAATGGATTCTATATCTATTCCGTATTTTAGATAATTTGTACTATTATTTTATTTTTTTAAAAATGAAGAGTTTGTTTTTTTTCTTCACTTTAAGGTATTCCGATTGCTTCCGAGGCTATGTGTTGGAGTGTTAATGTCAGGAGGTTCGTATTGAAAACAAATTTTGGTTATAGATACCCCATTTATCGATGAAGGCTTTGGCTATATATCATTACAATACTACTCATGGATAAATAGGAATAACGGGGGTGAATTTTGTTCCGAAGGAAGCACATATACCTAACACTAAGTATAGTGCAAATGAATATATTTTGAGAATAAATCAAACCCGCAACCCCTGACTGTAGTCACCCACTGTAGTTGAATATACTCAAAAAGATATACCTACTTAAGTAAAAACTACATATTATAAGTATTCAAAAATATTCTGGGAAATTTTGAATTTGCCTTGCATTTTGTAGTGATAAGAATTTAATTATGTTGGTTGTCTGTGTTTAATACTTTTACTTACCAAAAACAATTTCTTTATGTTGTCAGGATGTCAGGAGTTGGAGTAAAAAGTAATTTAAGTTATTCAAAGTTGTGTTTTTGTTTGACAAGAGACTAACCATAATAGGGGCCCCACATTACAAGTTTTCATTGTACTGTACTGTTTGCTTCGCTAAATAAAAGGTGAGTGAAGCCTATGCAATGCCTCAAAATCAATCTTTTAAAATCAATAAACAATTTTACTAGCTCAATTATTTTTTTTTGGTATATATTCGGACGATGAAGTAGATTTTCAAATCTATTTAGCTAAATCTATTCATCACAATCTTAGGCTCATTTTTAAAACTAAGATTGAAACCTTCAAAGTTTGTTGTGCAAATGACTGTAATTTGTAAGAGGCAATTAATTGTTACAACTTTTGTGTGTTGTTTCAAAGTAACATTCGTCAACCCTAATAGCAAACTCGTAATGCCGCAACCTAAAGTGTTCTTAGCTTTCGTCTCTATAAATTAAAGTGATTTGTAGACGCCAACTCAAGAGAGCAAAACTTTTGTCGTTTCGAATAAAAAAGCAGATTTCTCTCGGGGACTAATGGAAGAGGCCTTTTGTCTTCCGTTTCGCACTCAGGTTTATATTCTACTAGATATTACTCGCAACGTCGCTTATGCTTCCTATATTGCTAATTTACAAGTCACATTATGGGATTCGTATATTTTTCCGTACAAAGCCTACTATTGGAATACAAAGTATTAACTGTCGTTATCTAATTTCAGCTAATTGCTAGCAAATCTGTGTACCTATACCTAAAATTTCAGATAATTGCTAGCCAAAAATTAGGTTATATTTTACGTTTAAAATAACAAACAAACTTATAGACTTTCGCATTCACTGACCAAGCGAGTGAAGTATCTCTGTACGAGTATAGAGGAAGCGGCCGAATTTGCTTTCATCCGACATCCTGTCTGTCATCCTGTTTGTACTCGGGTACAGGTCGTATTTTTCAGCTCGTCGGTCGTAGTTTTAGCCAGTACTTACATGATGAAACTTGAAATTCAGATTTATTGACTTTTTAGAATTTTTATACCTACGTGGGATATTTTCGGGACCTTCGGGCGCTTTTCGTCTCGTTTTTTAAATGTTTGCCAGCGATTTCTGATCGTCGATTGAAAAAATAATATTTTGAGGTACTTAACGCTTTGCCAGTTTATAACTTGCATCTGCACGGAGTCGTTGTTTGAACTCAGTAAGTAGCGCCATAATTGGGTAATAGGTTTTTCCCGATTGAAGTCGTGACGAATCAGTTAATATGGTAGAAAAATCCATCAATTGCAATCTTTACTTTCGTATCATAAATATTTGGCTATCGCTCCATTTATTCAATTACTTTTGTGTATATAAGGACGCCATATTAATACTTATTACTCCAAGAGACTTGCAAAATAAATATAATTAGATGTATCCATTGTTAGCTAGGCTTTAACAAGGTTATTTTCTAACAGAACTTACTCACAGAAAATTGATTTAGTATATTATTATGTCTAGGTACATATTTACTTCGTTATCATGTAATCTTAGATAGAATCACTTCAGGGACGAAATGTAGACGGCATGAGATTACTAAATGACCTTGAGCGATATCATATTATGGTTTCAGTCGCAAATCAATAAGCTTTTGCAGGAATATGTATTTTCATGTAGATCAAAAAGCATGTGCGATGTAGATACTGTATTATTATCAATGTTATTATTATGTTATATCACCGTTCCCGCGACCTTTTTTTTTTAAGAAATTATTTTTATATATATGCCTATACTAGTATAGTAACGTAAGTTTTCATAGGTCAAAGTAACTGCTTACCACCAAGAAAGGATCTACGTGTAAAATTTTATCTTCATCTTAGTAGGATAAAAAATATTTTTGAACAATAAACGTAAAATTTTAAAACATTTAACAGGAGTTTATTTATTTTTATTCCAAAGTACCGCTTTACATAACTAGCATTGAAAGGAAGAATCTAATCATGGCGACAATTTGTGTAGCTAATATCACTATTCCGAGCACGACAGACCCTCACTTAACTGTATTTCTTTATCTTATCTTTGTTATTTAAGATAAGTTTAACAACTACTTGAGACCTATCTTAAAAAATCTGTTTATTGTTTAACAGCTTTCAATGAACGCCTTTCTAAAGAAATAAAATTTTATTTAGATTTAGTTGCAGACGAGCGTTTTAACATCGATTTATTGATATTTTTATCTGTACGGAGGGGACCTTAACCTGCAAGCCAGTTCTCTGGCACAAGATTTATTCATTTCCCAAAAACAGATGCTAGTTACTAGTTCCGAGGTTTAGACCTGTAACATTTGTCTGTATTCAAATAATAACTACAAATAAAATTAATATTCTGTCTCCTTCCCATGTTTTAGGAATATGAGATTATTAAAAAAAAACAAAAATCATCATCATCATTGCTATTCCCAGTTCCTCGGCGCCCAAGGTCTACTAAATCTTTCTTCTTCTTTTGTTTTAGCTTGTACAGCTTTAAAGGAGTGACTGGTATCTGACTCTTAACCTCAAAAAAAAAAGCTTGTGTTATATTCAGCCAGTCTACCGGTTCACTGGTGAGGTAGGTTTGGGACCCGGTAATCTAATAGGGTCCATACATCCAATTAATTTTTCTATTAGCTGTAACAAAAGTCATTACATCTATGAAAAAAATTAAAATTTATAAGCTTACAGTAGCACTTAATATAATTATTTTGTATGTATCTCATTCTGCAGATTTTAACGATACAATACGGTTTTCACATTTCCTCCCCAATAAAACGTCTGACAGGTACTTTAAAAATACCCATAGGAATTGAGATCGAAATCGCTCGTCTGTGAACGCCAGGATACTAATAGCTCCATAGGCACTACATACACCTATAAAGTAGTGTTTCATGTTTCGAATCCATTCGATAAATGAAATGATCACGGAATAAGTGTGAACCAGGTTCAGTGCTAACGCTCCCGCCAACTTATGCTTTTTACTGTTTATTTTTATCTCATATCTGTTAAGATATCTTTGTTGTTTAACAATAAAATAAATTTATTTTATGGAAAATTTTTCGATATTGTTGGAACTTGAAAACAGGTTTGAAACATGTTAATGAATTTTATAGTGGCAGCATAGCCGAACGAACAGTTTCTTAGTTGTACGACTGTTGTGGTAGAAAAATAAAATAATATAAAGGTAACTTCACAAAGCTCCTTGTTAAGGAAGACTATATTGTGGGTTCCACCTCTAGTGTCCCATATTATCATAATAATCGGAAATAACCTCAATTAGTCTATTGTAGTTCGTTGCTATATAGGCATCTCCCAATGAGCACCTGTTCCTTCCGAAGCCAGTTATATCCCAGCTATCTCTTTGAGGTCGTATGTCCTGCATGCTATCAAAAAAAACGTATGCTTATTTGTAACTTTAGCGTAGAAATTAAAATACTTTAAATGAGGAGCTCTTTTGATTTATTGCGCTGGTATAGAAGCAATGTCAGCAATGCCAAGGGTAGCTATTAAATGTATTGGATTAAATAAGAAAAGAAAGGAGAAAAAAAAAACAAAAAGTAATACAAAAATGCCTCACAGACAATTATTTACTAAATTTGATCTACTCAAGCATACGTTTTAAGTAGGTAAAAAAACACCTGCACCTGTTCTGCTTCAAAAATATTTCGCGTTTCTCTTACAATATTTTTTTTAATATAACCCCATATAAAAAGTTGAAAAACGCCACTCCCATAAAAGCGTGGGCGTAAATTTTAATAATGACACAAAAGAAAACACAAGGACTTGGGTATAATGAAAACAGTACTCCTCCCACGGCATCACGGGCAACTGTGCACACACTGCCGTAACGGGTTAAAATCTGAATAAATAAATAGTCGAGCACCTGCATACGGCATTTAAGTGCCCATTAGCCACTCAGAACGCTATCATTGTTATTATAATTGTATTCTTATGGTTGCAGGAGATTTGTTGGTTTCTGTCAAATGCTATGTGTATTCAAATCTTTGAGAATCTACTTAAGAGTAAACTTTTGCAGTAAATTTCCAAGAGTAATGATGTTATATTTTTTAGCTACTAACGAGCTACGAGTATGCCTTCCATCATGTTAACGTGAATTATGGTTACGAAATAAAAAAGTTCTTGTATGTCAGCATTGTGTGACTAGTAAAATCACGTTTATTGGTATTTTTATTATAACATTTATGAGTACTATTTTAATATCGATTGTACTCCTGTTGTGTGTAAATCGAATGTTTGGAATTTGCTCTTACCTAACGAGCATAATTCCAAACTTGGATTATAAAATACATTTCTGAAAACATCGGCTTTAAACTAAGTGTAGGTAGCTAAATTATTGTCATTGGTGGTTGGTAATTGACATAGAATACGACGAAATAGCATTAGATTCACGAACACCATCCATAAATCCACATAAGTATTTCCCATTTAAAGTCAAATCCAAAAAATGTTTGTTTTTAAGTTTTAGTATTGGAAAATCTAATGTGTAGCAATTAAAAGCTTCCCAAGTTTTTCGAGGTTCATTCTCTTACGCATGTACTGGGCCGTTTTATAGCTGTCATTCAGCTGGTTCTCGATTCTCGGAGGTCTTTTGTGCCCTAATAGTATGACCGTATTATGCTAAACATCTTGAAGCAATTGCAGAACGCTGGCTGCATTCAGCGGCTATTCTCACTTGAATGGCGAATTACCATGGAAAATTGACGATGGAATTATGTGCCTACTCGCTTTAGCTTATGAGTGACTTGGAATAATTTGATGAACATGAATATATTACGTTTTGTCGACGAAGTTGTGCTGAATTAAATTGGATATTTAAATGGAAAACGTCTGGTTTTAGTACTAATTTTGTTATACTGAGATTGGATTGAGAAGAATGCAGGGATGAACAAAATTTATTGGAAAGTCGATAGTCAGTCAATTTTTCTTTTTTAATTATTTTGATTTTTTTACACACTAAGCCTTGTTTAGTGACTAAGATCTAAGTACATAGAGGAATTCATTAGAGGTTTGCTGATTTTACTGTTTTGTACATTTATAATACAAGTTCAAGAGATCAGGGCCTCGATTCTGCTAAAGGCAAACCACTGTAATACCACTGACACTCCAAAAATGCTATTTAATTGTAGACTTTACCGCTATACAGTTAAAGTCTAAAATCAAATGAAAAGAATTCATTTAACTTTCTCATTCGCTCTACAAAATATCATTTGACTTTAGACTTTAACATGATAACAATAAAGTCTACAATTAAATGGCATTTTTTAGAGCGTCAGTGGTATATCAGTTGTTTGTCTTTAGCAGAATCGAGGCCCAGGTTGCTTTGAATTCCATGGTATTTCCTATTGAGTGATTTGAAAATTACTTGTGTTTGGGTTTCTTTGAAAAGCCTTATGATCCTTGATCAGAAACAAGGATCCTAAAATATATCATTGTAATTAAGATGAGAAACGTGCCAAGAGCTGAATTATAACAGTAAAATAATATAATCCATCAAGTTCACGCGTCTAATTTGATCGCTTAATGAACATGTTTGTACAAATGGCATCATTAATTGAACTTTACCATAAACTAATTGTTTTTAACAGAATGCGTGACTTTTACGACTTTTATATCGCCTCAATTACTCGAACAATTAAAAGAGTAAAATGAGAGAAGATAAAACCGACAGATAGGAAACTGTTTTAATCTCTCAAACATGTATTCTCAATGATAGTTTTTTCCACTGAAGAATTTGGAGATTTAGAGCATAACAGTATTTCCCGGGAAATACTTTTCGTGTCAATATTTTTCTAACAAATTTTACATTTTTGTTCGCTCTGGAGATAGAACATAAATTTTCTATAACAGTTTAATATTCAAACGGGAGTTGAGCTTTCATCCAGTTTTCAAGTTTATTAGCTAAGTTGAAAATATAAAGAATTTTAAAACTAGACTACAATAGTGCTGTGAACTGTATTGGGTTGATCAAAAAGGGTATAAAAAGTTTCCACATGATTATAGCTAATGTCCTGTACATTTTATACTTTGAACTTTTCTAACCTCAATATCATCTCTTTTCATACTATATCCATAATATAGGTGTCATGACAGCTGTTCGCTACCCTTTTGCTCTAGGTACCGACATACCTAGTAAAATTAATTAATATTAATCATCCTTCAAACTTATCCTAATGTATTAAACTATTTCATTTGATATTTACATTAAGTTAAAAATGACAGAATCGTCATGTAAGAAAATTTTAATTGGTTAGAACCGAGCGTAAATGTTTGTTGAATTTACAATTTCTATTTGCACGCTAAGCACTCATGCTGTGCGATCTGGAGATGCATACTAACTGTAGCGGAAGAAATAAGGGTAGGTTCGTATAAGGCAAACCACAAACTATTAAGCAACTCAGATACCGTATACACTAAACTCACTTCGTATACATTCAATGTTGCGAGGTCCTCATTAAATAGCCGTTATTATTCGTTTGATCAGTGGCGAAGTTAAAAATAATATCACAAATTTGTTGTGTTCATGTCATAGATCGATGACTGGTTGCGAGGGTTTATGACTATTTCAATACACTATTCTATTTCTATTTTTACCTAATAGGACGGCTACAAATTATCTTGCCTGTCACTGAAATCACCATACTTTTTTGCCATGGACTAAGTATTTACTCCGCAGTTTTTGCTTATATTTGGTACATAGTTTACGATTTCATTTCGGTACTGTGAGGAAGAAAATATAACATGATTATTTAGTTCGATGGGATTGAAATGAGAGTAGATTACGAAGGCATTTTTTGAACATTCTGGTTTTGTTAAAAAAGGTTAACAAAAATTTTGCTTATCACTTTTATGAATCAGCTACGAATAGTTTGCTTACTCAGAATATGTCCTTATTGAATTCGTTAAGCTCAGTTGATATTCAAGTGATCTTTTAACAAGAGCGATATGTTTATATGCACATTTATGCTGACGTTCTAAGTTAACGAATAGATATGAAGGATTTCAGTCGTGGAATGTATAAACTGATGACGAATATGGAAGTTTCAATGAATTTCTCGTCAGTTGCAGCTTAACGGAGGAATACAATACACTTAGTTATTTATTAGAATGATTTGGTATGGAATGTGAAATAAACAATTTTAATCTGTCTATACACTCAGAATGAATAAATATTTTGATTGTAATTGTAGGTTATTTTGAACCATTAACATAGATATATATAGACATATTAATACCATTCACTTCAGATGGTAAGTAGAACAGTTTGTTTTATGTTTATTTCACGAGCTATCTTCAACTATTATTAAACTTTGTGAGTCTTATAAAACTTTTGTGGGACCTATTTGGTCACCTGAACTATTACCACGGATCATTACTACACTTTGTTAATTTAGACAGAAAAAATCCTTGATTGTGCTACAATTTCAGATATACTTGTATATATTGTGTAACATCCCAATACACAGTTATACACATCACTAAACAAATACAGCCAAAAGCTAGTAGTATTTTCGTTTAGACTATTTCACCGACGTTGTCTTCCCAACTTATTATTCGCTCCAAATAGAGGGTGACTCAAACACACCACTTAGACACCAAACAAGGGTGTATTAAGTGTGAGTTAAAATTTAAATTGATTCCACTCTCCCTTGAGAGAAAATTCAAATAGTGCATGGTGTGATCTGGAGCGAAAAACACTGTGTTTGTGGGATTCTTTTTCTGTAAATTGGACGCTTCGGGGCGTTTACGAACGCAAAGAATGGTGAGATAGAATACACACGCAATGTAAGTTTGTGTGCGTGTATTCAAACGACAATGACATGCTTCATTTGTTGAGGGAGACACACACTGTGCACTATATAATACTTACTATGTATCTGAAAATGTAGTGCAAAATTTCAAACCTTTTACAAAACTGTTTCTAATAGCAAAGTTACTCATTACCTTACCTAATTGATTCCTTCTGGCTAAGAGATGCGAATGAAATAAACATCCAAAGATAACTTCGCCTGCCTTTCAACAAAAACGAAGGCTATTTCTAGATACGTCCTCAACCGTACAAAGTTGCAAAGCTGAATATTTTTGAATATGAAATTTTCCGAGATACCATTAAGTCGGAATCAGTTTAAAAGAGATGGCTCGTCCAGAAATACCGCCGATCTAATTAGCAATTCTTCAAGTAATTCAAAGGAAAAATTCAAAATTCTGTTTCGGATCGTTTACCGCTGTACCGTATACAAACCTCGCGAAGGCAGATGAGCTGTAATATCATGCAAATTTCTGCGACTTGAATAGGGATGCTACCGATCGAGTGCTCGATAGATTCGTTTCTCGGATGTACAAAGTGGATTTGAAATCTGTGTCTGCACTTACACGGATCTTAGGGTTTGTTATTAGTTTTTGTTTTATTTCAATGTTGTGGGGCGTAATGCGATGGGCTGCTTTTTAATTTTACTTAACACCCTCAGAGGTTTGAGAACCTTCTTTTGGTACACTCTGGGAAAATGAAGTGATAATAACAGTAATAGAATTCTAATTGGTATTTAGCATAACTCAAATTGGTTCCAAATTTTCATTAATCTAGGTGAATATATCCATCCTAAGCTGTTAAGTACAGTCACCACTCAGAGCTATTTAGATGTGGGTTACATTCATATAGCAATAGTCTTAGCACGTACCGTAGTAGACGGATTTAAATATCGAGTAAATTTTAATATCAAGGTTTATGGGGCACATCACTATATTTTTAGTATGAAATTCTTTTTATTTCTCCCTTTCATTTTCTTAAGGTTTCGGGTCATATCGTAAAAACGCTTTTACATTCGTCTCGCTTACAATGTTAACAAAGGCTTGACTATTTTCCAAGCCAAATGCTTAATTGACTGAGAATTTTTGTACATTATACTTTTAAAATGAGACCGCTAATGGTTTTAAACAGTGTGTAATAAAAGTTGAGATTAAAAGTCAAAGTTGTTCTTTTTTTTGCTGTATTTTTACGTTTCACTGTTGGAATCATTTGGTTAGATTTTTGGTCGCTATTTCAAATGTATGATTACAACGTATTACTGTTTATTTTTATTTTTCACTGGGCATATTCCATTCATGCCAAAATAAATCTTGTAACAACTAGTTAAATACCCAGTTAAGGCAGATAGCTGGATTAAAGGAGTTAAAATAAACGTTACTTTTTACGTTAAAAATACAATGTAACAGTAGAAAATGGAAAATAGTCATCATAAAACTTTTGTACCAAAAGTATTATAATTTTTTTACGTGTATAAATTAAATTCTAGTTAAATACTAAAAGACTGACTAATAGCCGACAAGTACGTGTAAAACTTGAGTAAAAGGTAGATTGATTATAATCATAAACCATGAGTAACGTAACGTGAGTAACGTGATGTGAGTAATTAATAAAATTTGTATTAAAATGGTATATTTTATTCCTGAGAATTCTACCATTATTCACCAAATTAAGAATAATTTCCACATAGGTACAGTTGGTAAGAAAATTAACGAACACATTTTGATTTATAAATTCTCTTTATGTCTAAATTTTTCATAAAATAATAAACAAATCATGAAACATTTCAACTTTGTCCTCTGAGGATTATTTTTAAATATACATATAATTATGTAACGTCAGTATGACTTCACCTCACCCAATACCTACTGTAATCGAAAAAATACTGCTGCAATCTATTTGAACCTATTCACCAAATAAAAAATAAGTAATCTACGTGAACCAAATGATGAATAATAATCCGTCTCCGTCCCAAATTTTATTCAAATCGTCACACCCATTGTGGCACGATTTATTAAACATCCATTCATTTATCCAAACTTTCATATTTATAAAATATTAGTAAGATTTTAAAGTTAAAAAAAAAAAAAAATATTGTTAATTTTTTAAGCGTTCAGTAACTTTTCTCTCTGACTGTACATTAAACTTTGCCAAAGTTCCAGAGCACTCGAACAACAAAACAAAGGATTGTTTGATGAAGCATTACCAGGCACGTACATTTCAACATTATAACATCTTAAATCAAATCTCACTCGTCATCGCTCGTTTATAATTAAAATTTAAAACCCCTTTGAAGAGTTTAAAGTACCACCTATCTGAAGGTGAAAACTCGAAATTCGAAACAAATTGTGTTAAAATGTAATAGAAACTCGTTTCCCGTAAAAGTTTCCATCAGATTAGGACGCAAATTCAATATTTAAGATTGATTTGGGCAGATGTTAGAGGGGCATGACGTCTTGCGAAAAGGGCAAGGATGCTTGCATGTAGTTATACGAAGGGTTAGATATGTATTTTTTATTTTTGTAAGTTCTTAGCAAGTTATTGTTTAGAGTTGTAATGTGCCGATTTTATTGAATGAAGGTGCTTATAAAATAATAAAAGTCAGATGATAAATTTTTATTTCAGTGATACAAACCTGTAAAATTTTAAATAATGAAACTTAATTTTTTTAGAACACCCTAGGCTAGGCTCCTTTGATGAATTAAAAATGTTTTTTAATTTATCTTTAAGCTAGGCTCCAAAGTTTTGTAGCTACCGATACTGGCCATTAGTGAAATCGCAGTAATTGTATAAAAGCTGATTATATAAAAAATAAATGAAGTGACCTATCGCTTTATCACATGGCAACTTTAACAATATGCAGTACATTTAGCTGCATTATTTCAGATTACAGCTGTAATCCCTATTTTCAACGCTTGGTAACACTTTTTCGGGCTTCGACGGCCAGCGATGGGATTAAGCGCGTCAATGAGTGTTCGCTACGGGAACCGAGAAACTCCAAACGAAAGCCTTTTTTACACGAAATCCACTTTTTAAGTATGCAACTTACTAATTAATAAATCCCCTTGTTTTCAAGTTTAGAGGGTGTCTGATGCGCCTTTGTTGGATTTATTTTATAATTTAATGGAGCACAATTGTTCTGGAGTGTTGAATTTAACGTATACAGTATCTACTATATGCATTACTCACTATAAATACGTTATTTTGAGTAGATACTGCTAATTACTCAGCTTTACTTTGCAGTACGCAATATCAATAGGACATAAATATAATAAGTGCCTTGAATTAAGACAGTGAGGATTGTTCAAATAGGCAACATCAGTAGAATCAAAATCGAAGAAAGTATCCTAACCTAAAAGTATTCAATTTGGCAATTTCCTTAAAAAAAGGTATCTAGGTCTAAAGCATTTGAACCTAGCAGGCTAGCACTAATGATTTAAAAACAGTTGCGTAACGGGATTAGTGCTTCACACAGGTAGAGCCACGGATTCTCAGCTAGTTTTGTGTACAATTTGAAACCCAAACTACCAGGAATACAATAAAAGAAGATGGAGATAAAAATGTTTTCGTAAACCGCAACACAATAATTATGTAAGCATTCAAATTATTTTAATAAACGAACGAAACATAACATAAACACGAATCGTAAACTCTTTATCCAATCCTATCCGATCACAAACACAATTTCATCAAAATATTTCTGAACAACCATGCAGTTCAAAAATGCAAATAAAAATCAACATGCATTTTTCAAGTAACGTGTATCAGATTACACAAACGACTTCACTATACAAAATTAAATTCCATGTTTCACGCAGACTCCGTGGCTCCTCAATCCAGCAATTCTCATTTTGCCTGTTTGACTATCATAAATTTGTTGTTATCTCGTTTTCATTACATTAACATTTTTATTCAGTGTTATAGAAACGTACACGCTTGTGTTTACGTTTTTTTTATTATGCCAGTGTTTGATAAGGTTGTTTTGTGTTATACCTGCGGTAAACTGCGTGAGGTTAGGGTATGCCCATTAGTAATGTAAGTTGGGTGGGGTACACAGTTTGTAATTTCTTTGCTTGTCCTAGGAATTGAACCATGGCCTTACGATCTAACCTCAGCTAAAAAGGCTTATAAAATGCGTTTATATGTAGAAAAACAAACCAATGTGAATTTATGTATACAAATATTTTGCATTTAATGGGAATTAAACCAGGGACTTCTAGCATCTAACGGTCTTCCGCCACTCAACTCTGGAATTATAATATTTCAAAGGTGAAACAGACATGTTTTGCAACTTTCTTTCCTTGACCTTTCTTACCTTGGCTGTGAAAGATGATAGACTACTGGAGGACACTGAGTTATTAAAACTTTTCTTTCCAGCTGCCGTCAGATATTGCGTGTTTTGAATATTAAACTATTATCAACTGACAAAATTAGGAAAATTTGGATTTTAATATGATGCCATTTGGATATGATTGCACTTTTCATGAAAAAGTATCATCATGCAAGACGTCATGGTCATTTCAAAGACCTTGATATAATAATCCATAAAACATCAAAAAATTATAATCGATAAAATTTCATCGTAACTAAGATTAAAATAATGTTGGTTTCTTATACAAACTTCCCTATCAAAAAAGCATATATTATAACTTGCGAGAATATTCATTAAAAATAAATTTGCGTAA
Source organism: Lithosia quadra (assembly GCA_963576445.1). NCBI lineage: Eukaryota > Metazoa > Arthropoda > Insecta > Lepidoptera > Erebidae > Lithosia > Lithosia quadra. The sequence continues at coordinate 12,105,991 of OY754878.1, read as the reverse complement.
ACTGTCACAATATAAATTTGTAGAGTAAGGCGCCCAAGTCTAGGTAATTGTAAATAGGTATGCCGGGAAATAACCATAAATATTAAAAAGATGCTGCAGCTACATGTATTAGGTAAAGCGAAATTAGCTTCACCGAGTTTAACTCTTGAGCTAAACTGAGCGAAGCTAACTTCGTTTCTAGCACCCAATATCAGTCCGACTATCAGATAGATCTAGTTAGAAGGCTAATGTTAGAACATTATGAAGCATAGGTTTTTTATTATCACTCAGAAATAGACACATCGAATGCCTTTGAATTCGGAGTTCCAAATAGATTGATTTGTTGACATGTATCTACTCGTACATGTCATAAATAAATAAAATAATATAAATAAAAAACAATTGAATGTCAAGCTTGACAAGAACTCAATATAAAACAACTAAAAGAGCGTTAACACCATTTTCATACCTTTCAGAACATGCATGGCTGTATTGTAGTATAGTTATTTATAGGTCAGCTCTCGGAGCGATGTTAGCTAGACAACGTAATGGGAGTAGCCTTGGTCGGCTGCCGGGGCTTACTGCATTGCACTTTATATCCAAAATAAAGTGCCCGTTTCCACATAGGATGTAGTGTGAAGTGATATTGTTTTCTGAAAATAGGATGTACCACGTAAGTAATTTGAACAAGTCTTAGTAACGTAAGTAATTTGTAAGCTTCAAATTTACAGCCAATAAGCCTCTACATTTACAGCTAGATTCACAAGGTTAAAGCCTGTGAAAAAAGAATACGGGATTGTTAAATCAAGCCAGATATTATAACTAATAAATGTATAATGAACGAAAGATTTCATGCACCTACATGAACGTTTGTTTACCTATATATGCTATAATAAAAACAACAATTATACCTACTACAGTTACTTTACTTTCCTACAATATTTCATTTAAAACAAGCAAGGTAAAGGCAACCTTTTGTTGTAATAAAGCTTAAAGGTTGCGGGTAGGTCACATTCAGACATCACAATGACATTTAATCCATTTGCTCTCAAGTTCTGAACGAGATTCAAAGAGGATTAGGTTTATGTAGGTAAGTTTCAGAAATTAAATAATCATTAAAGCCAGGATTTAAGATAACATTTTAGTATAAGGTTTGTGATTGATATGTAGACAAGATCACCTCAACATGTAGGTATTATGGTATATTTTTACTTTGCGTAAATTATTCTGCATACTGGAATTAGGATTTAGGCGTATATAGGCATTGTAGTATTATGAAACCATGATTATGATTATATTATGCTTATTTATATCGGCATAAAAATTTACGAAAGAATAGGAGTTACTAACAATGAATATACATTTGTAAAGTCTAATACAAACCGAACGCCTAGTAATACCCTAACAGATACAATATCTGAGTGATGTTTATTAAAATTAACCTACCCGGTCTGTAAAATTTTAACTATGACAGAATAGACCAATGGAAGAGTATCTAAACTCAAATATAGGGCAATCCGTCCTCAAAATACAGCAACTAAAACAAAAGATAACTAACGACAGACAAGTTTACTCTTTGTCCCCATTTCACTCTCAAGGATGACCATTAGGGATAGCAAACCGACTAATATACATAACCATAGCCAGATAAAAGGTTCTATAACAAAGGTACATACATATGAACACCTCGTTTTTCTCCCATACAATTGTACTGCGTTAATTTTTTGTGTAGCACAGAGGCTTTTAGAGGACATTGATTAATAGTCCAAAGAGGAACATGTATCTCTCTTTTTATACCATGACCAGTATTAGAAGAACTACTTCCCCTCTTTTTATCTGTTAGAATATAAGTATCGAGGGGTATGGTTTAGGATGATCATGGGTCGGGCTAGTTTGGGCGACAAGGTGTTTTCAAAAGTGCGTACGGTACAGTAGTAGAGCTTCGAAAGAAATAGCTCTTGTCATTGCCACATTATTAGTAGTAAGGACTTTCTGTATGTAACTGTATGGTTTACCTTTCATGTTTATTTGGGATTCATATGAAAAGTCATGATCTCGTAACTGAAACCATTCAAGACTTTTCTAATGATATTGAACATAAGGGCAAGGTAACCACGTATCACAATAAGATCAAGGGTATTTTAAAAAAAGGCCATAACAAGATTAGACCAGGAGATAAATATGCTTGTAAACTTGAGAAATGTGGTCCCTGCATACCCTATTGGGAAAGAAACGTTCGGTATACCACAAGTAAGTAAGCAAGTATTTGGCTTAAATAAGATATAAAAGAAGAAAATAAAAGCATCAAAAAGGTCTCAACATTTCATTTAGACAAAAACAGTTAATGTTCTGATGAGTCAAAGTAGAGATATTAAACACAAAACATACTTAGTATACGCTGCATATTTATCTTACCCATTGACCGTTTTTATTAGGCACTGATACAATTATGTAGGTATGGACTCCATTAAGATCTTCGTGGCATAATATAAAAAAAAATATATATGTCAACCTAACCTTTAGCATGTATAATGTTGATAGTATTAGTGGATTTTATAGGATGATGTGACAGGAACAAATAACTATATTATGTACACAATATGCTTAAAGTATTCTTAAAGCTTTCCAAACTAACTTAACGTCACAAATGAAGTTAACAGGAAAAATATGTGACAGAGGAAATGCAGTTTCAAACGCTTGAGGTTCCAAGTTTAAGTCAAATAAATACTACAATCGATGGAGGCGGCACGTTTGTTTTGACGTTGTGTGCTTTAGTTGTTCTTATTTATGTGATCTCCCACAGAAGAACTTTAAAATGCTAATTTCAATAAAATATGGATGAGAAAAATTGTAATGATACTCTGTAACTTTGAATCAAAATAATTACTTAAGTGGATACAAGAAGCTAACTAATACCAAAATACACTAAGAAAATTCTATCCAATTTATAAAAAGAATGGTTTTAAAAAAACCACATCTCCTTTTCAGATAGGACCAAGAATTTGGTGGCGAAAATTAATATATACTTTTCACTTTCTGAAATCCACTAGTTTTTCTACACTCGAGAGCAATGAATCCGGGTCACTTAAACGAAGAAACTGGTTCTAACCTACGCAGACCAGGAACGGGCAGAACCAGGTGTACCACAGCACGAGAAGACCGATACTTGGTGAACACCATGCTTCGAAATCGCTTTCTCATAGGAACTGAACTCACCAATCAGTTTCGACGCCTCGGAGGAAGTAACCCAAGTGCATGGACAGTAAGACGTCGGCTTGCTGAATCTAACTTAAAACCCCTTAGACCTGCAAACGGCCCTAAACTGGAGCGTGGGCATCGTATTTCGAGACTAAGATATGCCCTGTTTCCTATTTTTGTTTTAAGGAGAGATCAGCAGTTTTTTTCTTTATGTAATTTTGTGTTAATAAAATGTATGGTGACTCATATTTTTTTTACTTTCATTTAAGGAGTATTACATTGTCTATTAAATACAATTTATTGCATTAACCTATCATTTTTAGTTTCCGAGATTTTTAACATTCTTTAAGTGACCCGGATTCATTGCTCTCGAGTGTATAAAGTTTACAGTATATTCAAAAAGGGCATGGACAATGATTTTCAAAAGGTTGGTGTGTATTTTGTGACTTATATTTTAAGCAAATCAATTAACAATATTTGCTTCAGTTCCCCTGAGTCCTAATAATAAATCAATACTAAAGAAAACTTTATTCTAATTACATAAATTTTACCACGTTTTTGGAATATTCTATATTGAATGTCGCAATATTAGGAATTAAATAAAATTACGCAAATCGGCAAAAAGAGTTCGGAGAAACCGATCTGCCTATCAAACTAAGCAACCCCTCTTTTTTGAAAATCACTTTATTATACGTGAACTAGACTGACACATCAATTCTTGATCTGACATGATAAATATTTTATTGCATTTAGTATTGAAATTGAACATTTATTGAATCAGTAACTGACTTAAATGACGTGAGGATTCCGAGAATATTAAAATTAATATTTTTTTGTTTAACGTAAGCTAAGTATAACATTAATTTTCCTGGACCATTAAAACCGCAGATAAGCCGAGTTGTGCTGTCAACTGGTACATCGTTAATTTTGTGGGTAACTCAAGTTTTTATTGTGCGTAATTTTTCCTTTTCCCGAAAATATATCGTGCGTACACTCGACATGTGACACAATGAATGCATTTATCTTGGGAGTCATAAAAATTCCGCCTCGTTGATTTCTGCACACGATTAATTAAATAGATGTGAGTGTAGTTGTTTGGTCCTGTTCAAAATGTTTTGGCTACATGATGAAATTAGCAGCCTGGTTAATCTTATACAGATTTGAAACACTTTATAGAAGATGTCTTCAAACTATGTAAGTACTTACTAAGTATGGAAAATTTATAAATAAATTTCAAAGTTTCACGTTCTTCATTAAACAAGTACTTATTATGATTGAAAGCTCAAATAGTTTAAACCTACTCCCATGCACTCCAGGGATACCTCGGTCTGCACTATACCATGATCACAGGTAGTAAAATATCTGTATATTCTGAAAAGATCTTCGTGGTGGATTCTTTAAAAAAATTACAGACATTGATATTATGTATATTATAAGTGTACCTTATATGGGCAAAACAGAAAACAGAAAGTTTAAAAAATAGAATCTGGGAAGTTTATCACAATGTTCAATCATAACACATTTAAATAGAACTATCGTTACACTAAAATAACAAATATCTTATTACAAACTCTACGCAAACATTTCACAGTCTTCCACCTTCTATAGCAAACTAGAATCTCGAATTGCAAACCCTCATCCCGCTCTGAAATTGTACTAAGCGATCGTAAACTCAAGGAACAGCTGTACCATTTTCGAGTACTGGTACCTTCTAACATATGAAGGCTGAACCCTTAATATACAGCTTAAGGTACGGATGCGCGCGTCTAGCCTTCGGGACACTGAAACCCTCCCCGCAGTCACCCTCAGTACCACTTTGACTGTCAGGGAGGGTGCACGCGTTTGGGCGGCGAATCCGCCCACGAGAATACGTAACATCGGTTTATGAAGTGTTGTGTGGTGGCCTGACTCTGTGATTGGACTTGGTTAAATGGATCTATGGGGTAAGTTTTTCTTATTAGATTTATTTGAGTTAAGATATTGAGGTATGATACTTAAATATCACAAGTCCATGAAAAATGATTGTCTATCAATTTTTTTAAGAACATGAGATAAAATAATTGAATTCGTGTGGCCTGGGACAAAACTATGTCTTGACTTTTACTTTACTTATAATATATTGACGTGTTTAAATATCACACATTCTTAAGAAGATGATATCATATTATGGATATTAAATAAATTTGAAGTGAATCGGAACGAAATTGTAATATGGATACCTACTTAAAAGCACTTTATTTCAAGTTTTTGTTTGGAAAGATTAACGATACTATTGTTATGTAAGGTATTTCGTATTAATTAGAAAAACTCCAACTGCTGCGAAGTATTTTATTTCATAGATATATGTGATATTGCAAATAGTAAAAACTGTTTTTTTTTATTTTATTTGTATAGATATTAAAATATCTAATAGCTATATTTCAATATCGACATAAATAAAAAAAAAACAGTTTATAATTTTATCATGATATTTATTTGGTGATATTTTATCAATTACATTTTACACGTTATAAAATGATAAAATAACATCAATTAAATCGTCATGTAATGCGTTACAAATATTTTTTATTTCAATGTGTGATATTCGCGTAAGCTTTCCACTATATCGGATCGGGATATTATAAGGATATAACTATAATTATCTATATCAAAAGAAAACAAAAGAAAAGTAGCCTCTGTTTAGTTACAATTAAACATTGTAATTGTTTAAATACCGAATTATTATCAGATTCAGTGTACCTACTTTACATTCCGATTCAAAAAAAGAACTTTAAATCTACATCGTTCCAGCGTTTACCTTATCTTAACTCTACTTTTATCATTAAGTTTAAACAGAATTTTAATTAAATTCTAAATTTAAATTACACATTTTTTGACATTATTTTAATTCTAAAATGTACATGCCTTTTTAGTTTTAATTGATATGAAATGGCTATAAAGTACAACGTATTTTTTTTTTATTTACTCTAGTCATAACACTGGTCAGAAATAAAAACATGAAGTAGTATAACAAGGAACTAGAGTGGTGCATGGTAACGACCTATAAAAGCGCAACCATGGCGTGATATTATTTGTTAATGGACCTAGTAAATGTTATTTGGTTTATTTGCATAGAATTGTGCTATAATTATAAATTAAATTGGTTAACCAAGTGTAGGCTTATATGAAGTTTAATTGAAGTAACATTTACGCTACTGCCTGAAAATGTGCTATAATGTTTTCAGGGTCATTATTGGTACGAGTTTCTTTATGCCATCAAAACTTGTTAATATTTTAATAAATTTTGATAATTTGTGATAATATAATATCGTTAGAATTTATGCATAATTTTGAGTGAATTTGGCCTAATATTTTTAAAAAATCAATGTGAGGTTTATGGTTCCATTTCAAAACCTATAAAAACTATATTTTGTTTGATTTCCGGCAGGGAAAATGTGTATTTTGAATTTTTATTATTATTATTTTATACACATAAATAAATAGGAAAGTTTATGTGTGTGTGTGTGTGTGTGTGTCTGTATGTCTGTGTGTGTGTGTGTGTGTGTAGTGTTCGAAATAAAAATTGAAGTGATATAAATTTTTTGACGACTTTTGATGTGTGAATCTAGTGCTTTGATGGTAAAAGGTTCATCACTCATTATTGTCAACAAACATCAATCGTTGATAGGAACATTTTTGAGTCGTCAAGTTCTTAAGACGCTGGTTGATACCTTTTTTCACTAAAAACTCGATAGGCATCATTTAACAATTGGCTATAGTTAGCTATAGTACCTACCTATAGTGGCGGGATGGAGTAGGTGAGAAGGACGGCAGTCACTCACGTAAAAGCCAGTGAACAAAATCTATGAAAAGTAATAAGAGAGCTTGTAAGTACCATAGCCTCTAACCAGCAGGTGGACCAGCTAACAGGTGATTCGGTTCCAAAGATCTTGATGGGATCTCAGATGATATGCAATGATAATGACAGTACTAAATAATAAACCACATTATCGATGGACAACCACACAAAAAATATATTCAGGATGAGAAACAACAAACCTTCACCACACGTATTCGAATTTTGAATACATTTTTCCATGTATCCATGAATACGAAAGCAAAGGTCATCGCCAAACAAAAATATCACTTCGAGATCCGACTCACGATTATTCAAATATTATTCTTAGACCCTATCTGTTTCACTTGTACCAACATCACCAAACACGAATTTAAAAAAGATCAACATAAAATACTTACGCCTTTAAACACGAGAAAACCGGACACGAGCCATCAGGAATAAAGTCATTTAAATCTATTGTCATCTTTTCGTATACTAAAGAAAACAAATGTTAAGAGATCCCAGATATCCTTGATATACGAAAATAGACCCTACTGCTTATAGTTTTGGATTAGTTAATACAAAAGTCGATTGTAATTTTACAGTTGGTGTTTCACAAAGGTAGCGATAAAACAGATAGCGGGATACAAAGGCTATAACAAAAGATATTATTACGTTTATATACGGCCCACGGTTTTATTCGCTGTCTTTGTGTACATAATATCTGACATTATATTATTATTGTCAGATTATATTTCTATGCTACTTATTTATAAGGCGACTTTTATTCTAATATTATTGTTTATTTCCTAAAATACTTTTATAGTGAGTACTAACTGACGTTAACACTGCATAATATAACCATTCGCCTTAAATATATTAGTGTCAGATGTCAGATTCAAGGTAATGGATGTTATGCAACAAAAGCTAACAATTTTTTATTGAAATAAAATAAATTTAACCGATTATATCGCGATTTAGTTGGCATAATTATAATATTATTAATGTGTGTTACGCGTAATAATACCTAAATTAAATAATTGTTTTTATAATGATCACGTCAATAGTTATAACTTTACCTCCTCTAAATCCAAATTATGGATGCCAACTAGCTTATGCCTGCGGCTGCACCCACGTGGACCTCGGTTTTTGCGTTTTTTGATGAGGTATATCTTCGGTTCTACTCAACTGATTGTGATCAAACATGCGTAAGATTTTAATTATGACTAAGACCTTTCGAACATAAAAAATCGCATCGAAATCTGTTCAGTAGCAAGCGAGGTCTACTCTCCATCGCAATTTTGGTTCATTCGTTTTGCGTATACAAACTGACAATTTATTTTCACATAACATAAACCATTTTAATACTTCATCACATTAAACATTATACACTCGTATTTTCATATTCTCTTCATCGAAAGTTAATTCAATTAAATCATTTATTACTTCTGTGTCATAAATGACTATAATGGTTGCCATATATACGAGCGTAATTGAAATTCATTGGTGTTGTGCGCGATTGTATGTACCTACAAGCACTCATTATTTTCATACATATTGGTGGTATCAACTGGACATAAAGTGTACATTCAGATCAATAAAGACGTATGGCGATTCAAATATGGTACGAATTCATTTCAACCTAATTTTCACGATCTCTTCAATTAAAAATCAATAAACTATTTCATTCCTTTTAAACGAGAATCCATTTGACCAAATGACCTGTTCAGTTTGGCCTAAATGAAAGGACAATATATAATTTTTATCATCTTTCACATCAAGCGGGTATCTATTACGAAATTGCGATTTGATAAATCACCAAACATTATTAAGGGCGGCGAAAGAAATGGACTCGCTCAGCTCGAAATTGTTGTAAACTCACCTTAAATTGAAACCAAAAAGGAACGTTATTTTTATAACGGTAATGCTCAATTTTGGTCAAAGGTATGTGAACCATGTGAAAATAAATATTATGAAAGTAATAGGAAAACATAATGGTACGAACACAGTGATGAAAGCGGGTCCCTTAATAAATTGACTGGAGGTTTCACATTAGAAAATAAGTCGCAAGTTTCTTCGATAGAAGCAATATTTTGCTCTTGTAGCAAGTAATCTGACTGAAAAGACTGTAGTGAAAATATTCTACAAGCGAATATTACGTCGAGTAGTATGAATTGGTTCTTACGGTCTACTCAACGATATTTATTAAGTAAAATGACATCATCGTCTTCTTAGCGATGATCTCGTTGCATCCGAGGTATGTTTCACCTTGAAGCTCGCTTGCCAGCCTTTTCTCCTTTACTTTAACCGTATTCAGTATGACTGAGGCCGTTGCTAACGCAGTTTATTTTAATTCATCTCGATTACTGTCTAGTGTGATATATCTGCTCCTAGTCATAGAGCATGTCTTTATTATTTTAATGGATCTTGTCACTATAGCGATTATGTTGCCCAAAAACAAAGCAAAATTTTGACCAAGGCTGAAAATAGTCATTACAAATTTTGAATCGTAATAATCCGACGGGCCATCTAGTGAGGAACATTTTGAAGCTACATTTTTCTCCTTTTTACAAGTTCATAAAATCTATCATACGGTTATTTTTATATCAAAACAACGCGCTATATTATTTTTTTCTTGAAAACGCTTAAGATTCCCAGCTTGAAAGCATTATGACTATTTTAAGCATTAGCGCAGAGTTAGACGACTCATAAAAGCTATTCACAGCGTATTAAATGGAACATAATGTGCAATGCAATTAGCACAAGTTATGCTCCTGCTATTTTTTCCTTTCAAAATTCTGAGTAAGATTGTTTAAACTGAAACGCTGTGTTAAATATAACGCAATTTAATATTTGTATATCTACCAATCTATGTTTGTTTGTTTGTATTTGTTTGTAGTTCTCCTGTTGTGATTAGGTTTTTTAAAAAAAATACGAATTAGTACGGGAAGGATCGAGTCGGGCAGGAAAATAATAAAATTTGTGATTCTATGATATCTTTATAGTAAAAGAGTCATAACTACTATTTTATCATATACAAGGGACACGTAGCTAAGTGGTAACCGAATAGGTTAACATATTGTAAAGTTAAGTAAGTTAAATCAGATCATTCTTACGATGGTGACCATTCTTAACAATGAAACGCATGGAGTGCTTCTAGACCAGTTTAAGCCGTCGCCGTCAGTCTCAGTGCCATTTCGTACTACGATTCGGCGTACGAATTCGGCTGTTTCGTAGGTAGGTACTTACGACGGCGACGGGGTGACATAAGATGATACATACAGTTACGTTACGCCCAATAGGGTAGGCAGAGACATTAATGTTTGATCACTTACCACAATCCTACTATATTACTTTTCATTTTTTCATTGCATTTATAATAAAATCAGGGTAAGATTAGTACACATTAGTTACAATACAATACATCTTACTAATTATAGCAATAATACTAAAACTATTCAACCCGTATTCGAATTTATTGTTTTAACCACTATTTCAAGTAGGTGAGATAATTCAAAATTAATACAGTCCGTGTATTTACTCAGGCCCTTTTGAATATAAATTGTTTCGAGGTTTACGTAAACTTATTTCTGAGAGGGTAAGGCCGAATTGTAACGACTTTTGCCCGTTAGCCTAGTTCCCTTACTTAAATAGTAATAGTATTTTAGTAGAACTTCTCTGCCTTTTAATATAATAGAGTAGGTACTAGCTCCATCCACGTGGAATACTGATACCTTTTTACAAAAAAAAACAATGTATTAAATTATGGCGTATGATTGTGTCATTTCAGACGACAGTCCACTTCTGTGAAAAATTTCATTCAGATCCGTTCAGTCGTTTTTGTGTAAAAGAGAGTTATTATCCTGAAATATGAATATCCATCCATTCTCAGTGATATTTCTTAAATCTATGATTTGCTAGCTGCTACTTTGCGGCGACAACCAGTATGAATGCTGTGTAAAAGATTCATAATATGCATAGTAAATATATATCAGCTTTTGCGTGTGTTTCACATTGTGGAATACAGAACCCATTCCTGTGAAATAAAGAAACCTATTCCTAGGATTTAAAATGAACCACATGTATTGTGTACCTAACTCTGCCAAAAATGACTTTTAAATCTGTTCAGCTGTTTTGCAATCCCATATCAAGTGAATAGGAAAAATACACAATCCCGTCCTAACCTAACACAAGAACAAAGACATTGTTTCAAACATATCTGCGAAATATTTTATTATTACGCCTTGCAAATGATCAACCTTGAGCAAAAATTGCCCGCATAACTCCTTTCTACGTTTACCTAAAACATTCGCATTACAAAACGTGGCGATAACTCACGAGAATTTTCTTTGGCAAAGAAAATGATCGCGTGATTCGTCCCCTAGGTTTGCACACGCGATACCAAAATTTTGTAATACTAACTTATTACTGAGAACATACAGTGTTATGTATTCTCACAGGTGGATCATTAACTGTGCACGATTGATTCGTATTTTGGTTGTATGTTTTAGTTTGGATGATTATCCCTTAATTTCTTTAATGGATACGTTAGGAGTTTGAGATGAGTGACGTAATTACAATCGAGAATATGCATAGTTCGTTGATGAATCGATTTGCTTCGGCAACTATCGATATTGCTTGTTAGTCGATACTTGGGTTTTGCATCTGTAAGTTTACTGCTTCATGTATAAAATAAATAGTTTGTGGTAGTAAAAAAAATATTCACCTATAAAAATTGCAGAGCAGTAATTACTCTGTAGTTACCTACTAGAAACGATTCCTATGTTATTCATACTTTAGAAATATAAAAATTATAACTATTTGTCGATGAACAAAATCACCGTCAAATATAGAAATTGAACCACGATAAAGTAGGAGTTTACGTTTGTCTTCAGAAACGAAAACCTTTTCAATTTGACAATATTACTGTAACTTACTTCAACTCATGTATGGGTAAAAACAATTACATTACCTACTGACAAAATTTAAGATAATCAAAAACTATCTATAAACCAAATAATTAGTGTTTCCTAATAAAATTTTATAATATTAAGTATGCACACCAATTGATCAATTAGAAAACCACCCTGTCAGACATGTTGTATGATATATGTATGCCGACGGCTCATACATGCAATGGACAAGGCTCGGGCGATGTGTTAATTTGGCCTGTCATGCGATGAGTAACAACAATGTCTGGATTGGGGATCCTCACAAAAGGATCACGCCATTTCGTTTTGCGTGCACGAGATAAAAAATAAGCATTTTCCTAATCACCTTTGTATGCTTTTCCTACGAACTTGATTGACGTGTTATTTTTTTAACGTGTTCGGGATCCGTATGTAATTATATGATGGACATGTAATGGTTTTGTTTTTGAATTTCAAGTTGCCACTTAGGTACTTGAATTTGTAATTTATAAAGGAATAAATTTTACATCTTTTTATTATTTGAAAAAAGATTATGTATGCTTTCACAATAATAATAAATATTCTACGACAATAATGTAATTAATTCTGTAAATTAATGGACATACGTCAATATCCATTGATTATCTTCACCGTCATAAATCTATATTTATAGGTATATCGCATAACTTCAAAGCACATTGCAATGTCCCGTATCAAAGTGGTTAATTTTCAAACGTCAGGGCTACAAAACATACAAAACGCATTTACAAAGGTCAAGGCAATGAGAAACTAAACGTGAAAGCGCCAATTAGATTAACAGCTACGCTCCTCGTCCGTAAACTGTTGGCAAGGGGGTGTCTATCGAATTGTACCTCCCTGTCCGATCCCTAGACAGCGAGGGAGACAGAACTAGGGGTAATTAGGCTAGGGCTGCGGTCAGGTTTACGAGTTTGCTTTAGCTCAAACTACACTGAAAATATTTACTTACTTTAATTTATCTTAATTGGGTTTTATTTAATTTTAGCCAGTATTATACTGTCAAAGGTTTTATTAAGCGAATAAATTATAATTATATTGTATCAAAACCAAAGTTACTGGATTATTGTGCACAAAGTTATACAAATACGCTTAATTTATGATATTTTATAAAAAAATTAAATAATGTCAAAATTTGTAATAAAATTTATTTGATTGATTGACTGATTGATTAAGTGATTGATTGAAAAATAATAAGAATGATATAACAAGAAAAAAATATTTTTATTAATTATATAATTACTCTTAATAAGGTACGATTTGATAAAATTTGTTCTTTTTGCGCCAGCATAGCACTGACTGCCAGTATCACAATACCACAGGCGCCATATTCCTGTTATGGACATAACACTCCTGCTTAGAGTAGATACTGTGACAACCCTATTTACCACAAGAAATGTAACACTAACGAGGTAGAATTCTTTAGCCCCGATTTTAATTTTCAGTAACCAATTACCGAATTTCGGTTGATACTTCCTCGGTTGCAGCGGCCCCTTTGCTGATAGAGGGTAATTTTACTACCTAATAAACTTCTAGTAGGGTTCAAATCCGCTACCTGTATTTCTTACTATAACAAGCCAAGTCTAGGATATAGGTCGCAAATATTATAACTACACCTAATAACAGTTCTAGGAAGAATACGCTTAGCTTTCTATGCACTTCATTATTATCGTGTCAGCTAATTTTAAACACAACCTGCCTTATGGTTGGTAGCTCTCTCTAATTCATCCCCAAGGAGCTCTAACAAGATAAGCAACAACACAAACTAACTATTTAATAGAAACATATTATCAATCGTAGTTTTTTGAGGTGTGAAGGTACTACTCAAGTAAGACCCTTGTATAAGTAGAACCTATTCAAAATTTATACAAAAAATAACTTCAGAAATACCTACTATAATACAGGTGTCTAACTAATCAGACTTTGCTTCACTTTGTTAGCCAATGCAATGGTACTATATCCCTAATAATAGACCACCGGCATCACAAAAAAAAAATCTACACTTTTGCACGAACAAAACGTAATAACAATAGGCAATAAATCTATCACAGGCTCTACATGATTGCATAAAAACTATTTATTAGACTTCTTTTGTTTCTTTATTTAACGTAATGACCATAAATTTCATTAAATATATCCAAAAAAAAGCTGTCTTCTTACAGCTTTAACAAAAGTCACAATTGGTCCTCCTTACAGTTAATTTGTTACGCGTCGCGGTAAAAATATTTTGTCCGATTCTGTCCACCCGCACCCAATTGTATGGACATTTAACACCCATGATGCATTTTTGGGAATTCGTATGGCCAACAATGGACCAATAATTATGTTACCAACGTAATAATGCCGACATTGTAAAGACCATTGTTTACACAGAAGCGGTTACTGTTAGCATCACAATTTAAAATTTTAACTCTGGATTTTCGTTAACAGAATAATGAACTTTAGCTTTGTTGATTTAGAGTGCATTATGTGATGAATGATAAGCAAGCGTATTTGCATTTGGACGCGTGTATCCAGTGATTTATATTCGTCTTTTGTTTTTGGCTGTTTAGCTAGCATCAGTATCAATGGTGGAGTGTCTGGGAAGGTCGTTATTCTTGTATTGTACCACAACTATTGTCTATGGAACGACATCGTTAGTGCGTACGGCGGGTGGTCGACTCCATTGAAATTCTCATGGTGTGATTATAAATCATTAGAATCCATTCGTTTAATTATTACGATAACTACAGGTGACATTTTTATGTAAATCAAAACAATTTCTCACTAGTTTTACAACGGTAAATCGTGTCATAAAAAGTTAGAACGTTTTGTAAATGGAATTGTTAATACAGACAAGGAAACGACTTTTACATCGATAAAAATTGAAAACGTTCTATACAATATTGTCAATTTCAAACTTTATCGATTTTCGTTCCAAAAAGGTTCCATTCATGTATTTTTTCGTAGAGAATTAAGTGTCAACCGTTGATATATCGTACTAAAGACAACAAAGGGAATCCACGTCCGTTTGTCAAAATAAAACGACGTCAACCTACGCGTAACATGGGGATATAACACATCGAAATACACTTATACGGCTAAAATAAATCACCAGTACATTCATGTGTTTCTATTAAACTATTTTACTCAATAACACTTTTTTAGACATAATCTACATGGTGTAGGTATTTGAATTTAAATATTTACCAATATTATGTATGGACTATAAATTTAATTAATTTCGATGTTTTTTATTTTATCGTTAAATGATGAAAGTACCTACGTATTTTGAAATGATACCTATCTTATATTTATTTAGGTACACGCTTTGGAACTATCATGATGTCAGATGACATGACGTTCCCTAATATTAGGTACCATGATGATATTTTAATATTTCAGTATGCAAATAAATAGGACTTAAGTGTTTCAAACATTTACCAAAAGTTATAATTTGTCCTTTATAACTTTATTTCAAAATAGTGCAATCGTACAAAAATGTGCTGAAAAGGGTGGCAGGATACTTGTTAAGTTTTGAATTACCCTCATTTAACCCAGTTCAACTAATAAATATAAATGACTAGCGAGAATAAGCGTTAAAATAATTAAAACAATATTATACTAAAAACTCAGCCTGTATAAGAACGCCAGTTTTTTGACTGAATACTGCATGTATGCGGCGGAAAAAATATTTTTGTTGAGCTATATAGTTGTGATCGGTTCTAAAGCTTACAAAACCGAAGTAGCATTGTTATCGGGAGACGGGTGATCTGTGATATAGCCTTTGTTCGTGACCGGTGTTGAACAATAAGTGACCATCGGGAATATCCTTTTTATTGACAGCAGCTGTGTGTTAGAAAGGATGTCCATCAGACCGCAATGCTGTATGTACTTTGATAATAGAAGTGTTGATAATAAAATAAAATTTATGAGTACTATATTTTTAAGATGTGTATTTTTTTAAAGGTGAGAAACTGAACAATATTTCTAGACACAGTGGGCAAAAAACTTGAGTCAATTTTTGGTCGGCATTTGATATCTCGAATAGGCAAGATGAAATGAAAATTTATTCGTAAGAGACACGGGGAAGATAAGAGGTTACAATAATTGGTATAGACTTTTGTACGTTTTACACGGTGGAAAAAATACGTAGATAAGTCATGGAGGTCTGAATCATCTGGAAACAGCTTCTTGTACCACTGATTTATACCTACTAGACTTGCGCGTTATCATTTTTTTTTCAATGTTTCATTAATTTTGACCAAAAATTGACTTAAGTTTCTTCTCTCCATGTCTAGATTTTTGTTTGGTTTGCAATACGTAACCATGGTGTTACTCATGCATTGCAACTTAGAGAGTACTTACACAACATAAATATTACTGTAGTAACAAAAATTTTGTAGCTTACAATAAACGCAAGCGTTACGTGCACATAACACGGTAATTAAAAAAGTGACGCTGTGAGTGTTTATTGCCGTACAAAATTTCTTGCAAGCGCTTTGCTAACATGATACCTACCAAACGTAAAAATAACATCCGATTTTCATGTATGTTTACTCTATCTGAAGTAACTAAAATTCTAACATTTAAAATAACTAAATGTTCTTTGTAGTCTCATTCAGCAATAGTCATTAATGAGAAAACTGATACATTGATACTTTTTATGTTCTGTGATTGATACGTTTTATGTGGTGAGGAATCAATGTATTTGAGCAAGCATTTTTGCTTTGTAGATAATTTTTCCAGGATCCTGATGTCACAAGGATATATTTATGGTCAATTTATATCGTTATTCATAAATTAAACCAGGACGTGGATCCTGCTCGGAAGTTATAACACATTTTTCGCCCACTCTTTTTGTGGTTAAATTAATAAATCAAAACTGCGCCTGGAATGGCTATTTCTAAATATCATACTGGACAACTTAATCTCCTAAATGCTTTTATGTAGATCTAAGACTCCCACGCTTACAATCCAATGTTTGCTGTTTAGACTACAAATAAAATAAAAACCATAAATGGTGCCAACATTAAGTATCCCTACTTATAATTTGCGCACGAAATAATTTATTATTTAAATTATTTCGTGCGCAAATTATAAGTGCTGCTCTAAAACATGGGCCAAATAACCTCTTAAGCTTAACGAAGTGCTGTGGATGGACAGACAGACAGAATTAAAACGACAAGTGAAGTGCTCAATGAAAGATTTCAGGGGCATTCAACGCTAACACCACTACAGTAACGAGAGGTAGTGTAACTTTGGAAGTGTTCCAAAATGTCTTGTAAACATTTTGGAACTTGACCAGTTGACAATTGTGTTTGCGACTTGTGCTGGCGGTGCGCGGTGGTGGTGAAACTTAAAATTAATTTAGTTGAGTGTTCTGTTAGTTTCATGCGACTAGCTAATAAGTATCTACTTATTAATATATAATTGATCATGGAATGTAAAATAGCATAAATACTAACTGATGTCATAATAATATCAAGCTCAGTGTATTTGTCTTTCTTTGTTTTTCCAAATCCACCTTTTCATGATAAAATATACGATGAAACGACTAGATAGATTTCAGTCCTTAACTGCCGGGTTTAAAAACAACCACACGATTATTGAACTTGGTAGGTGATACTGCAATCATCTTCATCAAAATCAAGAATAGATATCACTGAAAAAAAAAAGTAAAATCAACACCAAATTTAAGGCATATTCACTAATTTATACTAGATTGATGAAAAAAAAAACCAACACTACGTAATGTCTATATTATTAGATTGACGCCACTTAACAACACGGCATGAACTCAAAAAACTCTAGAATACACCTTGCACTTGTAGTCTAAATAAAGGTATCACTTCGTAAACTACGATTAGACGAAGTATTACCAGGTTTTATAATATTTATTCATGTCACGTCTCTCTTTGTTTTACTTTTAGGTAGCTTCTCAGCCCTCTAAGTTTTGAAACTTTACAGCATAAAGCTAGGAGTCTTAACGGCAAAATAATAAAACCATGTTAGAAATTTATTACTTATATGTAGTCTTTGTTAACATCTATTTTGAGTAGATGAGTTTACTTTTGAATTTTGAATTAGTTATGGCTAATTTTAGTAGGTATATAAAATTTTGGAGTAAATTAATATACTAACTTATCCTATAGATAGATGTTAGTTTAATTCAAAACTGAGTCGAATTAAGTAGGTAGGTACCTATAATATAAAGGTTATATCACCTGGCAATCTAAGGAAGCAATGATATGCAAATCTTGTATTGTATTGTCTTATATAATATTGTATTGGATTTTTAGAGGTCAGGTAGGGTTTTATTCATTTATAACGAGTGCGCTATAAGTTGAGACCTGGGCTCTCCGCCTACTTCCTCCTGCACTGCCCCTCTGTCGCCCGTGATGTACTGTTCGCAAAAAAATAGGTAGACAGGTAGGTAACGACTCGGTCAGAAGCTTTTTTAAGATATTTTTTTGTGCGCAGTACAAACACGCGCCGGTGATGTCTAGCGGTCAGGTCTCAACTTATAGCGCACGAGTAGTACATTATATTAAAATGTACTTAAAATTGCATGCAGGTAGTCGAGAATTGAGATCTATTGTTTGTTATAAGAAATACTAGCGAATACATAAATCATGGTGAAATTTAACTACAATACAGTTAATTAAATCTTATCAATATTATCTTAAGTGGATACCAGGCCAGGCTACATTCACCGTTTTGAAATTCAAATATGGTAAACCTACCCGCCTCATCGCTGTTCAGTTTTACTACTTACCTACTAGCTCTCATATTTTGGACTATTTAAGCCGTTAATATATCCGACCAGAAGAGCCTTCACCATATATGATAAACCGTAGTGTGCGATGAAAACGTCTTAAAAGAAATTCTATTTATATTTGGAACTTACAGTTCCAACAAAAAGTATTCCAGCTATTTATCTTTTTAAATAAATTGTTGGCTGTCTCAGATTAGAAACTTAAGTTGAATTGAGTTTTAATTAACTTACACTTTTAGGAGAACATTAATTAAATCAGTTAAGTCTTAACCCGAGGGGGATTTAATGCACTGATAACTTTACCTGTTTATTTTGGGCTATTGCAAGTTTTTATTTTACTTTTATCTACACATGTTTTCCTTGTTACAATATAGGGCTTTGAATCAGAACATGAGTGAGAAATAGAAATCCACTATTCATTTAATCTATTGTTAGAATACATAATGATGGTCTCCATTCTCTAGACTCACAGTCCTTTCTGAATGACCAAGGACTTGCAACTAAGGATCACCATTTAAGAATAGATCACTTCTGGCATCTGTTATAGTGACTTTCATTCTGTAGACTTTCGTTAGAACTCCTACCATCCAGCGGGGTGATGTCATGTTGACGAGTTCTATATAAACAAAAAACTTCGTCGACAGCTTATGATTCATTTGAAAACATAGGATAACTGATGTAAGTGAAACCTCCATTGGAACTTTTAAATGTATTTGTCTAGTTACAGGTATCTATACCTACTAGGTACTTTAGACTCCCAAAGCTACATACAAAAAAGTTAAATTAAAACTTCTTATAAGTATTGAATGACTTATTATAATTCCCAAATCCGTCTACAGCTGTTAATCGTTTTGGGAAGGAAGCGTTTCCGACTATATCTAACCATTGTTTTATTGTCCGAAGCTGTCGGCTGCGTACGCACTGCTTTTCAAATATTCAAAGGATTTGTGTGAACTGTATTAATAGCTCTACTGTGTTACACTTCAAACGGGAGATAAAATACAACTTTTCTTGTATAATACCTTACACAGCAAAAAATATAAAGAAAATTTGGGTAGGAGTATTAAAACAGAATTGTTCTAATACTGTTAATATTATAATGCTAAAATGATAAATAATTAAATAATATAATTAGTGAATTATATTATTTAATCATTTATTTTGTTGTAGGAGCGAACCAACAACTTTTTCCACACTTATAAAGGTAGTTGACGAATAACTACAAACCACTACCATGAGTACTTTATTAGCATAATCCAGCATGTTAATCGACAACTAATACAGAATACAACACATGTAAATACAAAATTCATGTATGCACAAAGATAATGAAATACACGAAGCGGCGCCATAACACCGGCACCAAGCTTTATCTTTAGAAGATTATATAAGTAGAGAGGATTAACTGGTTCTAGTAACACGTTAACTTTGCGATTAACCCGTCTGTACATGTCAGACCATTTTTACGTAAACATTTGGAATCTTTTCTTAGAACAGGGAGACGAAATTGACAAGAACTGTGTATCTTGAAGGTACTTGGTATTTATATCTACATTGATAGTTGCCCATAAAGAAAGCGACTGCTCAAAAAAGGAGTATAATATTTTTGTAATTTAAAATGCCTAAATGGTTGTGGATGTATGGAGTTTCGGTAAAATCCTTATATATTCCCAAATGATACTAGGAATACATTTTGTTGAAAGAAATAAAAATCCAAGTATAATTTATTTGTGTTGGTCATAAAGTTGCACTTAACACTCATGAACGTCAAAATTATTTCTCCTATATTTACTGGCAGATTCGCAAGGCAATAGGTACCTAAACCTATGAAAAAAATGGATGTGGCAACAATTCTAATTATATTGTAGAAAAACGATAATCATACGTTCTACAATCTTATTCTTCTCATTCCAATTCAACAATTGTGGGATAACATAGGGTAATTCACCTTCTGTGTTCATGTTATTGATTATACTTATACACGTTATTCAAACTAGAAAAGATACATACTAGCGAAATGTTTTGTCAATCCACATCTGTTTAACAGTATGGGACGAACAAACTTAGTGTTATGTGTAACTGCCACTATTTTAAACACGCATTGTTGCCTATTTTGCTTTATCATCACGATTCTATTATTCAGTGCCAGTATAAACTGCGTTATATTAAAACGATGTGTCATAAGTGCATCAATTTGTCATTTCGCCCGCATCTCTTACGCGGGATGGATTACGTGGGATCACTACTTAATCTTCGGTTCTGTTGTTTTAAAAGTATGTTCAATAGGAGTACGGCATTTGAAGATTATATCTGTCATAGATACTTTGTACACCGTGTACAATAATTGTTCGGTACTAGGGTGCAGTACTGCTAAGGTAATTTTTTCGTATGTAGGTATGTTTAATACTAGATAATAAAGAACTCTATTATTTTAAATTTGCTCAAAATAAACAGATGCACTCGAATCCTAAGGAGTAATTACCAGAAGTGATTGAATTACCTGCATTATGGATATGTGCAATGAACTTACGTTATTCATTGATTTATTGATCTGCCTTCTTTTAGACTGTCCAAAACCATAAAAGAAAAGGACACTATAAATATTAGTAGGTATATTCAATCAATACCATAACATAAGACAACTTAAACACATTTTAGAATCTCTTTACTGTTTAAATTATCATGACCAAACGATGTAATTTTTGAATTTTTAAATAAATAAGAACGTAGCATATTTTTATTGCTTACAATTTCAATTCGACAATGCAACAAAATGATCTTATTTGACTACGAGTACATACTATTTAGAAGATTTAAAAACTTTTGAAAATAATGCATAAAAATCTAACTGTTTTCCTTTTTATTAATTTTGTAGTGTAAAGATACACAATCTTTTTGTTTTTCGAACATATACTAATTATCCTCTTTACTTCAACGAGAGACTATTTAATGCTACCGAACGAAATAAATCCAATAAGCTGTTACACTAAAACACTTCCAAATTTAAACGATTTTCGAACGAATTGAGTTCAGTGAGTCTGCGCGTACAGATCTACTAAGCATTTCCTTTTACGTACAACACTGTACTAAATTTAAACTAGATCAATACGGATTATTCTCAGCTTCCAGTGCATTGGTGATGCAGACATTTTATTAATAGAATTCCAATCTATTACTCATTTCAGACTGATGAGATCGTGGGCTGGAATACAAATTTATTTTGATTGGGCTGTTTGTAATATTATACCTTTTTTGCGTGCTTGTTTTACTAAAAAGTTAGCAAACAAGGCCGCGATTCATTTGTTACTAAGTAGTTGCCATAGGACCTTGCTACTCTGGAGTTATTACCTGTTAAGAGATAAGAAGAAGTGAAAGGGTAAACCAAAGGATAGAAAAACATGCCATCTTTCAGCAACATTTCCATGATTTTTCCATTCTATGATAACCATACGTATTCATAGAAATCCTGCTTTATTCGAGGCAGCTTTGTTTCTGCTGATTATTTAAAAGCATAGGTCTGCTATCTAGAACAACCGTAAGGAAACTTTCAGAGGCATACATAAAATGTTCGTGATGCAGATTGCTTACACAGAAGATGGATTGGGTTCTTCCCTTAGTTTTGATACAGCTATTGAATCGATAGCTGGTCCCTATATTATTTTTTGAACGGTGCTACTCTTTGTGTCAGGTCACAATTTAAATTGTGCACTTAAAAGTGTAACATATTATTTTATTATTCACAGCATAACATGGTTCACAATTTATCTAAGTACGTAGAGGAAACACCGCCGTGAGAGCTCACTTACAGAATAAAGTGGATGCATATACAATGATTATACCTAGCAGTACATAGCGACATAAATAATGATACCATTTACACCAACATTTAAGCACTTTATGGCTTTAATATTAGTTTTTAAATTTCACTTGCTGATGAAGTTTCTAACAGTACCTATGTGATTTTAGATTGGCTCATTTACCTATTATCCTATTAATATTATAAATTTTAAAGTTTATAAAGATGTTTGTTACTCAGTCATGCACGAACGGTTCAAAATTTCACACAGACGAAGCCACGGGCAACAGCTAGTATCTAGTAATCAACGGAATTGCTGACTATTGAAAAATGTGACTGTGACCTTCATTGACATGTGCTTTTTCTTGCAGGCTTTACTTATTACTTTAAAATCGGGTTTAACGGTCATAAGTGTAAGATACTTGTGACTAAAATGAACGAAGAAATTTGTGTTCTGAGTGATATTTTAGAATTCATAAATAATTATCGCGCATATCTAGTTCTTTTCATGTGTCCTATTTCTTATCTAAGCCTAAATCTAATTCGTTTTTATAGTAGTTATGTTATGACAAAAGTCACGCGAGGTTCATCACTGAAACGAAATTTTATTGACCTCGTAGATAGTTTAATTAATGACTTTAACGGTTTGGACTTGAGTTAAATAAATCTGTCTGTTTGTTAAGTATAGATACAGTCTTTAACGGCTCTGCCTTTTAATCGATCATCAATTATACAATAATATTTGAGCACAAGATATCCTGAAACCTAGAAAAGCACTCAGACTTCTTTTGATACACATGAACAAAATATGTTATCCGACTTCCTTACTGATAAAGTACCAGGCAAAAGTTGCTTATACAGCAAACTTCGAATACCTACTTACGAGGTCCACTTACATTAACCAAACCCCAAAAAGTTTGTAACAAATGTTTGTATATCAGAACAAATCTTTTATCCAAAGACAGAACAAAGTATAAAAAGCCCCCTAACCCAAAAATAAATAACAAGTAAAAGCGTACGGTAAAGGTAAAGTTTCCAAAAACCAAAAATGCTTTAATTGTCTTGCGTCCGAATCGCCTTCAACCCTCAAATCTCTGTTTAGGATATCATATCAAATGATTTTATCTAATTGAAGTATAAAGTCGACATTATTAATGCTTAATAAGATACTTCCTTATTGATGTTTGAGCTTGGCCGTTTTCTGGGCAAATGTTGGCCGGGGTTGATTCGCCCTGGCTGTACCCCTCCTACGCTCGCCCCCTGGCCGCCCTTGTCTAGACTAACGGCGAGACCGAACTTAGTTGCTTCCCAGCCTTCGTGAGAGAGGGACGTGTCGCCCGTTTATCTTTTGGCGCGAAATTCAAACTTGAATGTGTTTATACGCGACTTTAAATTTTTTACTTTAGTGCATTTGTTGAGTGTTCTAGTGACTTATCTATAGACTGTTCTCGTTGAAATGGATTAGTAACTAGTGTAAGTAAATTAAATTATTTGTTTATTTTGATGAAAGTGACCTGACGTTTAGAAGATTGTTTATTTGTTTAATACTTAATGAGATGAAAAATAACACCGTAGGTATTGAACTAAGCATCCTAGTACCTGCAACCAAATTACTGACTAGAGGCCGAATGAAATTTACATAAAAAGCTACATAAATTTCGTTCAGTTAATTATTTGTTTCCAAATTTATGCATGATTATGAGATTACGCATTTATGTATAGGTAATTAAGTTTTGTTGAATGTTCATAATCTTATAGGATTTTTTTAAATATTCACACAAGCGAAAAATGTTAAACAAATACATAAATGAAATCAAAATATATTTCATTCACCCTCATAAAATACAAACGTTTGAGCCAACGTCACTAAACTTAAGTGCTACCATTGTAAAAAAAAGATCTCGAAATGTACTTAAAAGAGAAAAAGTCATTTCGAAGACATTTTGCGCGGATCTCGAGAGTTTGTGGGTTGAAAAAAGTGAGTTCCGGTCGAGCCGGCAAGCACTTATCGACGCCGTCGAGCGACGAGATGAATTAGCAAAAATCTGCTAAAAATGAACCAAGAAAATAAAAACTATACTTTTGCTGTATGATTCGTAAAATTGGGCATAAAAGTTGTTTTTATAAGTTTCTTAGCTTCAATAGCAAAAGGGTTTCTAAGAATCCTTTCAAGGAAATAACAATAAATGTTGTGTGTCATTGCAGAACTCTTTACAGAACTTCTTGAAGGAAAATTATATTCCTAAAAGCAAAAAAAATACAGCATAATTCATCTACAACACAGTTACAGTTACAATCATCTTAAATATTTTTTTTATTTTTCTATTAAATCTATGTAAATAGATATAATTGTGCATACAAATATTTGCACTAAGCGGGAATCGAACTCCAACGTAGCAGGGGTATGCTCTAGCACCACACCACAGAGGTTGTCGAATTGAAGTCTTATTTGCTTGATTAATTTACAAACCAAGTCTTTCTCCACACCCAATAATTTAAATTAACCTAAACGGCATTCCTAATAACATGCTATAAATAGCCAGGTAAATTAATACTTACACAAATTTTTGTTTTAATTTGTAGGTGTCACACAAATTAACCTTCCAATAGACACCTATTATTTTACCTTGTTGTAATGAGGTGAGTGATTTGATAGATTGACTAGTGTTTCTGATTAGTGTTATTTATTTCACTGAAGAATAATGACATAATAATAAGAAATTTAACAATTTTTATTTGCACCTTTATTCCTTAATACAAAATATTTCACTGAAGAATAATGACATAATAATAAGAAATTTAACAATTTTCATTTGCACCTTTATTCCTTAATACAAAATACCAAATGAACTATATAAGTCACTTTTTTATTTGAAGGTTTGATTAAAAAACTTAAGAGTGATATAACAAATTTTAATTCTCTCTCAGAAATTGTGTCAATACACTTCCAATTACAATTTGTATTCTAACATAAATGATGACTATTTATTTTACACAAAAAAGCTTTCAACTAAATCTACGACAGTAGAAAAACTACTCGACACATCCTTAAAAGAGTTTGCTGAACCATAAAAAATGTATTGGAACATTACCACAAATCAACGTAATTGCTCAGTTCCACATCGAGACAGCAAACCGCCGGAAATGCAAGTTACAAATAGATACATTAGTTCTTGTAACTTGAACATTCGATACTTTCATTTGTATGCTTTACTTATCGTGATAAGATTAGGTAATAGAAAAAAAAATGCTCGTATTTTTTATTTTTCAATTGCATTTTTGTGATGCTAGCTAAACCATTCAAGAAGACATTTTTTTTATAGCTAAGACTTTTACTATGAATTTATTTTACCTAGAGATAGATAAAATTATGTTATTTAAATCACATTCTAAGGTGTAAACTTTAGATGCAACCAGAATTTTATTGTCTCTGATGATAACGATCCTTGTTCTCAAGTACATGAAATGTAAGCCGGTTATGTGTATAAGCACATGATTTTTTAAATTCTTAAAACCGTAATAGAAATACGAAGTATTTGAACTATGGCCATAAAAGTTTTAATAGGTAGTGATCTACTCTCACATACAATATGATTGAGGGGTTTGATCATGAAACTTCATTATTGCACCCAGTATAGATGTGAATCCACTCCTAACACAAATAATTTAGCTGAGAAATCGACCTGGGTCTCGATTTTGATAAAGGCAAACCATTGTCATGCCACTAACACTAAAAAAATGCTACTCGTATTTAATTGTAGAGTTTACCGTTATACAGTTAAAGTCTAAAATCAAATGAAAAGAATTCATTAAACTTTTTCATTTACTTTACAAAATATCATTTAATTTTAGACTTTAAACTGATAACTGTAAAGTCCAAAATTAAATAATATTTTTTTGAAGTGTCATTGATCGAGCCCACGATAACAAATATTTCTAAGACAGTTGCACTCTCGGTACTTGGCAACATCTTGCAATATTGTAAATAGTTCGTCCGTGCTTCTGTTGCAGTTAAACACAGATATTGACAAACATTTTCTATTTTAAACATATTTCTGTGGAATATAACATTACGTAACAGCAGCAGTGTGGTCCGTAAACGAATTACACAGTACTTAGTTGAAAATAAGCTCTAAAATCTTTAAAAAATTAACGTTATTGAAACTAAAATACCAAAGTTTCATTGTAATTCAAAGAATAATAAAGAAACGCATAGAGAACAAACAAAAAGCTAAAGGAACAAAAGAAACAACAAGCGTAACCATGTAACAGAAACATCACAATAATGACTCAAGCTTCAAATCGTCTACCTATGCATCGAAAAGGGTCATCGGTTACAGTGTCTACGCACTTACCATACAATGCAGAGCAAATACATGCGCATATTTACAGCATCACTGTCTGCCCACTTAACTGTTTAAGACTCTGTACTGTTTGCAAAATGACGGGTTTTCAATAACAAAATTTTAATACAAATATGGACGGGTTCGGTTGAATGAGTCATTTTATGATTTTATGCATGCTGAAAATTGTTAATCTGTTATGCAGCATATTCTAGCCAAATAATCTTCTAGTCATATAAAAGGTCCTTATCCGTATTTTGTCACAATATTTTATGTAAAATAAGATAATAAACATACATTTCAAACATTACTCAATAAATTTCATTGAATGTAAATAAAGGACCGGTGAAATCTGAGATTAATCGTTAATTTGGCTCTACCAAGATAGTTGATTATACGATTTCGAAAAGAAAATTCTTAGCTTCAAACATTATCAAACAAGTTTTTCTTCTCTCCGTATTGACATATTTCTAGTAAAAGTATACAACAAAGAAGAATAACTAAACAACCAATAAAACAGCAACTACAGCCACCTCAACAATATAATTCTTATCGGACAAATAAAAATCCATACAAAGCATCAGTTGCGATAAACATTTCACTCTATCAAATGAAATTTTTATCGTCACTTTACGAGAATTTCTCAGCAATAAAACATTCCTTATCGACGATTGTCATCTAATACCCTATAATCAAAACGAAGTTCAAATTCATTCACGAAATCCGATATCACCTTAGCTTTGAAACAAATAGATCTCCAAAAGTCCTTTCTGCATCGAAAATTTCCAATTTCAAGAGGTCACGTAATTATTCCACTTCCTATCAGACCCTCTCGCTTTAAAAGGCTATTCTTGTTACAGATAAGACGAAGATATCTCCTGACCTTAGAATATCTATAGGTTCGTATTTTCAGGATAAGAAACAATGAATTTTAATTCCTTTAGCCGCTCCGCTCGTAAATAAGTCTCTTATCGTATAGGTAATTGGGAATGTGGGCGACCGCTTCCATAACGTATGGGTTATCGATAGCAACCCATAAATTAAATTATATAATCTAAACTCGATCGGGTGGCTACGACTAAATGATACAAATCTGCTCCGTTTTCTCCTTTTATTAACTTATGCCGATTATATTGATTTACTTGCCTGTTACTTTAGATTTAAATACTAGTATTATGACTTTCCAAAATATTAATTATATTTTTTAAATATAGACACTAGACCTTTAAATAATTTCAACAGCTCGGCCAACTGGTTCAGGACAAGACTAAGTAATAGTAAGAGGAATACCATTGTTAGAGAATATTTATATGAATAGTATACATTTGGTAATTTTGATGGGTCCACAGTACAGGAGACAAGTGGGTTCGGTTAACGATGCTTATAAATAGTCGCAAAAAATAAATTATAAATATATAATAAATAGTCGCTTCAGCACTGCTAAACCTTTCATAATAATGTTATCAAGCTATATACAAATATTAACTTTTATTAACTTTTAAACTTTCGCGTTCCATGACTATTATACGTAAACGGGAATTAACGCGATACACGTTAAAGGTATATACATACCTTTGGATGCCTATATATACATATATATATATACAAATAAGTGCAATTTAGCGAAAATTCTCTATAGCTATATAGGGTGAAAAAAATCTTCATTTTAAAATAATACAATAAAAAACAGAAGACTGGAAATTTATAATGTAGGTACCTACTTTTTAATTATCTTGCCAGAGGTCACAAGTCCAATATTTACCCAACATCTCAGTTAAACGGTTTTAGATAAGATCTCATTCATTTAATATTTATTTTATTCTCCTGTATTCTTAACAAACCTATTTACCCAGTTTCAAGACGACTCACGAAAAGTGACTTTTGAGTCCGCAGCTTATCTCTGTCAGGCAAATAAATATATCATAATGCTACTTCAGAAGTTGTCTTTGTTGAACTACGATAACGTCTTTTAAAATAATGTTATAAAAACCATAAACGAGAACACCCAACGAGAACTGGAGATCATTGATAATAATAAGTTTTATAATCGATTGTATTTTATTTTTAGGTGCTTGGAGTTATTATTGTATGGATATTTACAAAGCCATTTCAAAAAGTTATTAATATTATCCCTATATATAAACGCCTCCGAATCAGAAGGTCCATACGGGAAAAATGTCATTGTTTGCAGAAGGTACGGACTGTTCTACAACTTGACAAAGGCCTCCTCCGGATATAAGAGGGGTTGATAATAGTGTACCTCCCTAGCAAATTTCACAAACTTTTGAGAGCAATCGAAAGTACTCTCAGGTATGCAGATTTCATACGTACTATAATTATTTTCGCAACTATCATTGACCGCTCAGTGAAACAAGCAATGAAAATTGAAAAAAACTATTTAATCTTAGCAACACCCTTTCCTATAAAGCTCTCGATTTTTTTTACAAGGAAACTGTTACATTAACATTTTACAGGTATTAAACAGAAAATTGCTTATAATCAAAAACGTATCACAGCTCGTTGAAACCCTTCAGTGACAGCGGGACCTAAATCCGCCATCCAGTCTATCAAAATCGAATAAAGTACAATTTTCCCCCATTACCGCCCTTCATATCTTCCGTCATTTCACGTATCGCTTCCGAGCCCAAAAGAGGGTAAGATGTAAAGATGAAAATAATAAATCCGTATCGAATATGCACGGCTGGAACGAATGAAAAAATTCTTCGCGCAAAATTATTATACTCTACCGTATAATTCTCCTGTCGGGAATACCGATCCATCAACAATTAAACGTTGGGTTGTTGGCGATACATTATTGGCCGTATTGCCAACGTACTGGTTGATAGCACTGGTCCCATGAAACCATAGATGCTTCTCGCTTCATTGGCCGTCACTCTATCGAGACTATTGTCACAGAATGAGCGATCACGCCGGTTCCTACTACCCAATTCACACCTACCGGAGCCGCTTTAATTGAAATCATGAAGTATACGGAATACTGATTAAACATTTTAATAAATAAATACGCTCAAACAATTCTCTACAGGCGGTCTTTGATAAAATTTGAGCAATAAATTTACATGGAGCACGCAGATAATTACCTCCATTTAACAACAAAACAATGTGCACCTGATATTATTAATATTTTAGAATAGACTGGCTTTAATCACGGCTTCAAATTTAAGCTTAATTATTTTGTCCGTCGGATAATTAATTAAACAAAAGGCGGTATGCAGCCTAGGTGAGCATTGAAACTGACTTCCATTGTTGTTGGGATAACAGGGAAAAATCCGTGATGCTTCCGGCCGTGTCCCTACGCTTCATTGTTCAAGTATTCGTCTCATTCCAATTTACGCATTTCTTTCGTTGCTTGACTGATGCATTTATCACATTTTGTTTGAGAAATTTCTATATCCTCTATAAATGTTTATTGAACGGGCGTTTCTAATCGCGTTGCCACGTCTATCTCGATGTCTTTTTGATTCGAACCCGTACGACAGATTTGTAGGCATTTAGCGTGAGGTCGAAGGGTGGGTCCTTCGTTCCCATGGTATTGGGGTGTTACGCTATTTTAGTGTGTCGTCGTAGGGTAATTTACGAGCGTGCAATGCACACAAGCAGCCCTGCTTTTAGGGTGATGGCCTGGAATAACGATTTTTCGTGAATTTATGTTCCACTAAAGATGATAAGTGATGGTACTGCGATATTCACACACGAGTTTGAAGAGTTTAAAATATGTATGGTAGGAAATTAGCGGTATCCATCTTGTGAATTACAATCGGAAACATTTTGATAGCGATCTAAATATTAAATGTAATTATGGTGTTTAGCGTGGTAGGTGGTAAAGTGCTTGAGGCAATTAATACTTATTATATTCTATAGTTCCAAATTGAATTTGTTTTCTTTTTATCGATTAGAGTTATGGCCTTTATTTGATGCTAGATTATAATGCATTCATTTATTACATGATATGAAAAGTGATTTATAATTATATATATTTTAGGGAATAAAAACGTTATAAGAACTATGAGGTGCCGTAGCTCAAATATTTAACTTGTACTTAGCATAAATATTAACATTCCTCAAACATAAAAGAAGATACTTAAAGCTATATTTTTCCATATGTGGCACTTGAAATATTCAACAATATAAACAAAACCATTAAATAGTTTAACAGTAAGACCAATTTGTTCCCAAATTATTTGTCAAGACGGTACATTCCGAAAATTGTTCCCGATTTAGAGCCAAAGGGGTCGGATGCGACGATGTACCCATTTGAGACAATGTCTTCTAGCTTGGCATTATAATCTCATAGAATTGCACATATTATAATAGACGAAGCAACTATAAAATATACATCTGCCTATTTATTTTCATTATCATTACTCAAAAGACCTTTGCTGAAAATACAGATGATAATAAATATTATTATTATCATTACTAAAATTAATTTATTTATTATGTTTTTCCTAGTAGGTATATGAATAAGCTATAAACGTAACTGATAAAACTGACCAGGTAAAATAGTCAAAAATTATCAAGTACTTTGCACGACTTGCATTATCTATTCACAATCGATAGAAAATACATAGGTACCATAGAATATAAAAAAATGCTGCCTAAGATACAATCTGAAAAAGCAATAATATCTCAAACTGCTATAAATCAACGTGCTATTATAACAGAAGTCAATATCTTTTATAGCATCGTTCGATGTCATGGAAAAAGCAATGAGGTGTGAGTTTGTTGCATCTGCCAGTGTTGCAGTTGATAATGATTGTTTGTTGCACATAACCGCTGGTTTTAGCTGAATTTACGATGCTGATAGCAATTCGCTGTTTGGAAAATTAACACGATTAATATTTATTATGTTTATTATTGGACGTTAGTGGTCAGAAGCTTAAATGAGTAGTGGAATAGAGCTTTTGTAGTAGTTTAAGATTGGTGATGCCATTTTATGAGGATCTTTAGAGTAAATTCGTTATATTTATAAAGTTTAACTGACAATTTACTGTCCTTTAAAGTTAACTGTTAAAATTTTGGGAAAATTAAAATTTAATAGTCGGTTATTACGGTATTGTAAGAATGGTCTTACTGCATTTGCGTTTTACGTAGATTATACGTAGAAAATAAACTATTTCGAAACTGTTACAGTAATAAAAATATATTTCTTAAATACAATTACTTAACAATTAAATAGGCCACCTCAACGAAGTAACTTATTTACCATACGCTACTTAAAATATTATTGAAACAATCCTAAGTTTGTTTATACAAATTTATTTGGCGCGTCTAAACGTAACGAGGTCTATAACCTTCCCGCCGGGAATAGAACAGTAAGTTGAGTATATAAATTAGCTGTCAGAGTGCTAATCGCTCCGACAGGCCGCGAAGAAACTTCAGAATCCATCAGTGGTCTTCTAAAAGGCCAATGTGTGTTCAGAAATAGCAACACAATAATAGCAGTTATTTATATTGTTATCCTTTTAGCAAAAGCCCTAGAGAGATCGTTACTTTTAACGAACTGCATTCTATGTTTGAACAAGGATTTGAGCGTCTTCGATTTATGAATGCGATGTTATAAAATCGATTTATCGGATTAGTTGGTGCCAGATTTTGTAAAAATTTCCGGTTCGTTTTATTGAAAGAAGAAATCGTTTATTTGTATTTCTTGTTTTTAAACTTCAAGAACTAGTAGTAAGCCTTTTACCTTTTGAATTTTACTAACTACGTCAGTGTAATAATATACCTAATCTATAAAATCACTACGAATAAAATCTACGTAGTTCCAATGAATATAGTGAAGTCAGCAAACTTAACGCAAATTACGACCCCTCTCGTTCCAGATTCACACGGTTTGGGGAAAAAACTGTCGCCTGCCGAATGGCAGAACACAATAGAGCACAATTACTACGTCGTTGCTCGAGCTCCGTAATGAGCGCGCCAATGAGATAGCAATAAAAATTCGCCGCACAATACGGTCATAATTAGAATTAACTGTCTCATTCCCCGCCCACATCCGATGGCCATCTCTACTCTGTCCAATTCGCCCCATTGATGCTAGCCAGAGATTCCTATTTTGCAAAAGTTATGTATCTATTGAATTCGTTTTAGTTGTGCTCATGAAGTGCAATATTGAATATTATCAACTCATGTGTTTACAATCAAGATCGTTAACGCATTCTCAATGTGAAATGTAAAATTTCGAAATGAATAATTTTATAGTCACATAAAATTTTAATACTACCCATGTAATAGTAATATCTAGAACATAATAGCAGAGTTCATATTTATTGAATAAGTATAAAGTAATTTTAATTAGCAAATTATTCCTGTCCAGCGGGCTACAAAATAACATACTCAAAACCACAGCAAACGCAGTTAGTATGGATAGTAGAAGTCATAAACAACACAAGTAAAAGCATACAATATATTAAATTTATAAGAATATACGTTTCAAAACTCCACTCTACTGAAAACGAAACAATACCAAAACCAACCCCGCAGTAAAACAGTTATTAACACAAAACCTCAACACTTAAGTACTAAAACAATACTGTATTGTATTTTCCTACAATGGATGCACTATTCTACAAAATTCCAACTAAATCTTCTAAACGGAGGGCCGTCTGCGATCCGTGAATTTCAATAACACACGTAACAGTTTCACTTTAATTAGTCCAACAAAAACCGTTCTTGAGAAAACTATAAAGGCATTCAAGAACAGATGGTTAAACAAAGCTACTTATATTAAGTTTTTGTGCTTCGATCTTAAAGAAAGTGTGTCTTGAAAGGTTTTTTTGTGATATCTTGCACCGTTGGTTTAGTAGTTTTTCGAACTGGGTGCTATTTATTTACAAACAGTGACAGTGTTTGTTTCTCGAGTTGTAGTGAAATTACTAATCAATCTATTTATGTGTACGTCTTCAACTTCTTCGAAGATCGGAAAAACATAAGGTCAATTTTCAAAAACGATCTATTCGTTCAAAGCTTTAATATACTTTTTTGTCATGATTATGGAATCTTGCATTAAGGAACCATTTATGCGGGTGATACCATGAGCAAAAGTTAGTTTAGATAACAATTCCTTAACAAGTTGTTAAGATATTTTATCGTATATTTTCCAGCACAAATGACTCAACTGAACTTATTCAACTTATTTGACTCATCTTTCTCCTCTGTTGGTAAAAATAAGGACAATTTATACAAGTACATGTCATATTCGAATGAATTTAAAATTGAATATTACATTATATGGACATAAAATCAAATATCGAATATGAAATGTGCAAACGTGTGGGAAAACAAACACCAAAATGCAAATGAACGTAATTAGTTGTACCATAAATTCTGGTCGATTAAGCCATAAATAACATAATGGAATCTCTAAACCGAATTCATAAAGCATTCGCTGTGAAACCGGAGCTCTGAATATTAACGGTATTTGATTACCATTCTGAAATGTTTTACTGGTTTTAGAATAAAAAATACATAAACTAAAATGATGTGTTTTTATTTCATTTTTGACGTTTTCTGACATTTGAAAATGAAAGAACAAGGACTATATTAAAATGGCCATCTGCGGATTGAGTTATTTAAAGTGTTACTAATATTCTCACTGACTTCTCCAATTATGCTGAATTTTGTTTTTGTTAGAGGTAGGTTCACGTCGCAAGTAAATTCTAACACGGGACCTTTCGACCGTAAAGCTGACTACTTGCCCACTAAACTTATAGAAACAGCAGCACATACATAAATAAAAAAGGAAACAAATACATCATGAGATTTCCTTAAGTTAAATGTTCTTATTTCAAAGAGAATAACGTAATGGAGACACAAAGTAAACGGAATGATGAAGCCACTCGTAACGTACAATTGTCTCTAAATACACTAACTACTTAAGAGGGATTTACCTCCCTTGATGTGGTAGGTTGTGTCGAGTTGTAGACAGTCGAGCCATGCATTTTCTATGTGTTTACTTGTTAATACCATCACGAGTGTATTCTACATACAGCGAATACCACAACTCAAAATTACATCATGAATTTGAGTTGTCTTATGATTCCCTGCCACCTAATTAAATAAGGTTAGTAATTTGTTATGACGTAATCATATCACGCCTGAATATTGTTGGAGGAATTGGTAGAAGTGTGTTTAAAGTTTTGGCTTTAATAATGAATTAGGAATATAATGGCAGTGACGGAGACGGAACAGATCAATGAGCTAGGATGATTGATTATGATAAATTATTACTTTTTGTACTTCGAAAAGCTTGTTATGTAACATTCTTAGATTATTAATATGTCGTAACATCCTTCTTCAACTAGGATTACTATCACCTGGTTAAAAATAAATATTTACAATAATAATAGTTTTTGTTGTTTGTTTTTTTTTTTTGTTTTGTATAATTTGTTTTTAGTGTTATTTAAATCGTGACTTATTCTGTCCTATCAGTTAACTTCACTTCAAATTTTGCCTACGGTTTACTTCCTTAAAATAATGTACATTGATTTAATTAAGATATTAAATGGAAAGATATTACGTACCTACTACGTAGTAAACTTTATGTCGATTCTATAGAACATCTTTCAGGCGTCACAGTGATGCTACTTAATATTTACTTATGTAACACGTTGCTACTTAAGTTGATTTGATAGTAAGTGAGATCATGATACGTTACCAGTCAATACAGCCTTTTGTTGCTGGGGTAAAATGGGCTTCAAGCAACAAGGTCCATTTCTAAGCGAGCAGAGCTTCGGACTATGGCTAGTATCTACCTAATGGTATACGGGAGCAAATCCTTTAAATTAATTAACAACACAGTCCTTTGAATTTATGACCAAAGTTTTATTATACCTACTATTATTTTTTTATACGAAGGTATATCACTTTCTCAAGGAACTTTTTTAAATTTATAACCCCACTTCCTCATTTTAGTCACCTTCTGTGTGGATCTCTATGGTTTTATGGGCTTTGCATGATATGTATCTAATGGTTATAAAGTAAATAAAAAATGCAGTCTAACGAAAGAATTGTATGTAGATTAATTTATATTAAAAAAACATAGTGACGTTCGGATAGAACTAGATGACAATTGCATAGTAAAGTAGATTAAAGTAAATTAAATATACACCAGTATATTTCCTTATAGTTGGGTATATTAAACTTCTTCATGAACTGAAAAGACCCCTAAATAACTATAACTACAGAAATTGACGCGTACAGCCATTTTTCAGTGAGTACAAATCGAACCTACGACTCCTGACCGGCTCTGATACAGCAGTTGAAAACTCAATCGCTATTCTAAAGGGTAAACTCAAAGCTATCAATCAAACCCATTGAAATTCAATCTCAGTTTTTAGACCCTTCAATTAAGCATAATTCAAGATAAGCCTTTAATTTTTACGTCACGGGTGGGCTTTGAGTAAGTGTAAGGCAGTCATTAGCCACTTTTTGTTAACTTTTTGCTTTTTTCTTGAAACACGTCATATTTTTTTGGGCTTATTCCATAATACATGAGATACCATGCTCCTCATAGCAATTATGTGTAATAAATCTCGACTCAAATCCAACAGCTGATGCCTAAATATACTTAAACAACAATTTAATAACAATTTAGTTTATTTTATGCTCTATTATATTAAAGTAGGTACATATTGTGTTAAGATTATGCAACATTGTCCTGTTTTCACAATATTTTTGTTTTATTAATATTTAATTGGTGTACAATAAAGTTAACTTCTACTCAATTCTATTTTAATTTCTAATTGTAATCATGAGTAACATTATCATTACCATAAACTTTCCCAAAACGGTCGTGAGTATATATATATATGTTTATCACGTTTATAAATATAATAATAATCCAACCTTGCCTTATTTTTACTTCACAAATGACTTATTATTAAATCAGTTTATTTAAAATATCAAGTAGCTATGACCAGTCGAAAATGTTCAGTTAATTTGAGAAAAGAGGTTAAATCATTTTTGATTTCGTTGAAGCACCATTTCGGTGGGTCAAAATCACTCAACGTTGCGACCCGCGTTATCATCAGAAATAAATGACCAATTAAACAATCTAATTCATTTTGGTTGGGACCCATCCTTGGGGTGGAAACATAAATCAACACGGCGTCGAGTGGCGATAAACATTTTGTGACTTCCAACCCAGGTGATAAAAATTGTCCACTTTTTTGGACAGTGCACACACAAAGAGCTCTCTAAAGGGTGACATTTTTTAGATGTAACGGCTCCTTAATTGTTGCAGCCCACCCTTTAGGGTTAAGTACGTCCCTTTTAAACAAAAAATGATCCTAAATAAATGACTTTAACGACGCGATTTGAGAGTTTAGCGAGACAAAAAAGTAGTAGGTAGCCGCAGATAATTTAAATTCGTGTGTGATAAACGGACATTCTTTAATTCTTATCTCTTCAAAGGTACTTAAGTTAATATTTTAAACGCCGCGTGCCTAAACATTAAGTGGTCACTAATAGGGTAAGCAAATAAAGAGTAGGATACACTTGTACAAAGTAAAGTGCAGCGTCGATGCTCGATGTGGTTAAGAGGGTCAATATTTTGATAGTGCGCGTGGTAAGATGGGTTGAAACATGTGGTCAAATATTGTGCAACCATGATGGTTGTTTAATCGTTGCGGTGTGTATAACTGCCCGTACCAGCAAAACAAATGTAACCGCTCTTTCGCCACGCTCGCGTTCAAGTCACGGTATTCAGGCGCCAAAAATATACACCACGATGAATCAACTGCTAACTCGAGAAATTCCTTTACATCAAAGGCGGGTTTCGCGGAACACGATTTTATATTTCGTACCTTATCGTTCGAAACGTCAGCTATTTTGATTGGAGTCTTTGTATATCAATCATAATTATATTATGAATGTAATGTGGAACAGGAAAAGGTTCTATTGAATATAATTAGTCATGTCTAATAAAATTGCCCTACGTAAAATTGATATAAAATCATACTTACCTCTCTAACAGATTGTTCGTCAAGATTTGAGTCATGGCGATATACATCTACGATAATATTGACTTATCCTTTGCCTATTTTCATTTTTCTCGTTCCCTCAGTAACGGGTACGGGTGCTTGTTTCTTCTCTTCAAGGAAGTGCCAATCCCGATTACATAAAAATTGTGCTTTGGAGCTCGAAGTCCGCTCTCCTACAACTCGATTATCTTGTTCACAAGAGTAGTTGTCATCTGTCCCTCTGACCCCAAGAGAAAAGCCTGCCAAAGAACAAATTGATGGCACCCTATATACTCCTGCTTGGTTGTACTAAAGAAGTATAAAGAAAGAAACAATGTCAGCAGTAAATTTTCCATGGTTCCCTTAACCAAAAGTTCACAACCCACTGGATTAACATTGAGGTTGATATTACTTATTATTATGAATTTGAGGAAACTTGAATAAATATTACACATTGCGATGCGTTTACTTTTATTGGATTAGTTACATTGCGATTTATGACTTTGTAGTTTTTGTATTTACACTTTGCCCGAATGTAAATAGAAAAAGTAATAAACCTGTAGTTACATTGCAACCAAATTCCATGATTACTTTTAGTATTCCCACAATTCTACTTACTTAAAATTTTAGTAGGCTTAAATGAATCAACTTCATTGCCATAAATAAATGTGACGTCCTGAACCAACGCGAATCAAAAACCGTTTGTAATTATTTAAAACTCTAATTTTGAAGTTAAGGGCGAGGTTTAATGACGTGGAAAATTTGACACTTGGCCGAGGGCGGTGGGCGAGGCACAAATTATTCAGAATTTTATTGACGGTCCGGAGAGATTTACACGCAGCTGCCTCGCTGCCTCTGCGCCTTGGGTCTCCAGGCAATATTGCGATATACATGAGTGTGCAGTGTGCACATAACTTTATATTTTATAACGTTTTTTGCATTGAACATTTTTCATGTAAATTTTCTGATTAACTTTCATATTGGCTTTATTATTCGAATTTAAAAGATCAGAGAAGCAGACGTTTTGCTTCCAGTATACCGAATTGACATGAAGAGACCTTAGGCTCTAGAGATCACTGCCTGCAGTACCTATCTGTAATAATTACAAAATCATTCTATACGATCTTTTGTTTGAACATACATACATAGTCATCGTTGGACGTGATCTACCTTGCCGACAGATTGGAGATTCAGGTTCCTTTTTAAAAATATTATATAGTTATCGTACCAGTGAATAGTTTTCCGTTTGTTCACTTTTCGATTTTCAAATCCATTTGATTTGTTTTAAGCATACAAGTGACACAGATTCCAAAAGCACGTTAAAATTAATTGAGAACATGTTTATTTATGTGTGGTTGGGAATTAAAATAAACATAATATATGAATATTAATATAACAGTTTATCGCATGAGTACCTATATCATAAAGTGCAGTGAATAAATTAAATGAATTGATCTAATAAGTCTTGAGATGGCACCGTGGTCGTGAATATAAACTTCTCTACAGGATATCTCGGGTTGCAATTTTTTAGTTTTCTTTTTGCAAGAAGTTCTCTGTAGCATGCACTTACTCATAATAGTACCTGATTGATGGTAAATAGGTTTTCATGTAACTGAAAACTAATTTCAAAAACGAGACTTTTAAATTTCAGCCTGCTTAAAATGCTATCTCCATTCCAAATTTCGTCCGAATCCGGTACATCGTTATAATAATTATGATGAAATAACAAACATACACATTCATAAACATTTGCATGTATTTATAGGATCACAAATGTGTAATACGATGAATTCTTTTAGCTGACCACTTAAAAGACTTATCTTCTCAACATACTGTCACTGTGTCATCATGATTAATTAATATTCGCTGTGAAACAGAGTTAGTAATTTAGGTCATTCACCATACCGCGTTGGACACAGGAAATATACGACTTAAAAGCCAATATCAAAAATGGCCGATATATCCTGGACACAATAGGTATTAAATTTTCCAACTTTATGAACAAGCTTGAAATATTTTCTTTTATTTATTGTCTGTTTGCGCGTTGAGTTGGTGGTAGAACAATAAACAGCAGTTTTTAGTTTAGGCAAACTTATTTTACGATGCGAAGTGAAAACTAAATTTCAAGTCAGACCGAAAAGGAACCGTTTTGTTTGAAGTTTTTTTCTTAAAGCAGTAGTGAATTTTTATATATTACCCGTAAATAACGTGAGGTTATAAACTTCGAATCTTTACTTACTTAGGCATAAGTACGTTATACGCACATTTCCATATTAATGCTATATTTTGACATGCTAAGTCTACAAAGTAAAAAAATATAAATTATAAATTACATACTACATTGTAACTCACATTCACGATTAATTATTATTCGCGTTTGCATTGCGGGAAAGTATACGAATATGCTGTGGCAATACACAAATTTTCATTTATTTGACATTATAAATGTTTGCATAAAATATTATGATGCCAAAAAATTTTCAGTTTTCAAGAAGAAATGAGGCCGACAATATGTTGGCAAGTAACCAAACAACTAAGCTACCTACTTAAGTTGAATTGCTGGCTAGATAAAATTCATACGAATTTGGTGTTGTTATAAAATAACAATAAACTATAGTTGGAGATCGGCCATTTTAGCCATTCACGTTTCTGTATAGTTTACACTTTTTCCGCAATAATTAATTCAGATTGGTCAACCGCGATGCGTTATTATATCTACAAGAGTCTTGTAAATGAAATTAAAATTTGACGAATTTAATTATGTATATATTTTTGACTTTGATTTACTACCTTTAGTTAAGTTTCTATAGATAGGTA
This sequence comes from Lithosia quadra, assembly GCA_963576445.1. NCBI lineage: Eukaryota > Metazoa > Arthropoda > Insecta > Lepidoptera > Erebidae > Lithosia > Lithosia quadra. The sequence goes on along the minus strand of OY754878.1, from coordinate 12,065,353 downwards.
CTATATATTCTAATAATTATCCAATTATCAAACATAAAATAGATTTCAAATTGTATTATTATTTGGAAACACAATATATACCTACCGGTATTTTACATCCTACATGTAGCCGATCATTACTTAATCGATAAACAACTGAACTGATAAACTTTTAAAAATTGATTCCAAACAACCTGCCAGATGAACTCAATTCCGATAACATCCGGGGAAAAATCTAGTTCCCATGGGAACTTAAGGCAGTTGCAATGGTTCCAGAGCTTAGTAGATACGTATCTGTTTATGAGTTAGGAAAATAAGTTACGGCTGATGTTGCCTTTAGTGAAGTTTTTTGTATGTTTTACTAGTAGGATACTTGAAGTATGACTGAAATTATTGTTTTGTACTAAGAAATTGGTTTTGCAATAACTTTTCACTTAAAACGTACCTTATACTATTGAGATGCTGTGAAATATGTGAGTTTCGTGTAGGTGTTGATATGGTAACCCAGGCAAAATTATTTCATCACGGATTCTACCATTGCTGCTGTATTGGTGAGATCCGCGCTTAGTGATAGGTAGAGCTGGGGGGTGAAAAAGCATATTTTAAGGCCGTCAAGGTTGGGACTAACATTTTTAGGTCTGCAGCATCTGAGAGGGCGGCCTATAACTTCTGTACTTCACCCTAATTTCTCACCATCCAGCTGGGTGCAGTTAAAGGACAATAAATACCAACTATGTCACTTCGCAAGTGACTCTAGCAACCGATAATGTTACCAGGAACACAACACTTAACAAAGCTTTACATAACCAAGGATTTCTGTAAGACGAAGGTAATTTCCCAGTTGGGAAATTCAAGCGAGAACTCGTGTATGTCTTACCTTATAACAGACATGTGGGTATACGTTTAATTTAATTAAATAGTAACCTTACCGACCTTAGAGTACCATTTCTTGCTTTGCTTACTTACGTTTCTCAAGAAACTGACGTTTTGCTGCACAAAGAATCAGATTTCTTCTTCATTCGAGTGCCAAATGAGGAATATCGTCGTGAGTAGCTTGTAATGTAGATATTAGCCACCAGTAGAAGGAAGTCTTATTAGCGAGAGATTCCAATTTTGAATCTTGGCTATTACACTATTGGCGTGAACCTCTTAAGTAAAAAAAGCAATTTAGTTTAGCTGGAGTTGTTTGAGAGAGTATTAGTAAATTTTTAAGTAATATTCTAAAGTAAAATTTTATCCTCCCGCAACAAAAAATCCGCCCACCTACTCCTTCTATCTATGTTTAATCTTAGCTTTTCAGGAATTAACTGCCGGCTAACCACCCAACTCTAAGAACCTAAAGATCTTAATAAGGCCACCCTGTACAACGGATTAGTAATTGGAATTCAATGTAGCAATAATAGATAAATGTAGGTCAGTACTCAAAGATAGCATATTTGCAGAAGCCCACACAAACAGCTAAAATTCCACCGGCATAACTGAATACATTGTGATTATTTAAGAACCAGGTCGAGAATTCAATGATAAAGTAGATAATCGTTAAGGTTATCTAACATAATTAATGATACGTTTTCATTATCTCATTGAAATAATTTACTAATGAAGAGCTGTTATTGTTCAAATTACTATGTTAGAATAGAACCATTGAAGGTGTCAATGAAGGCATTTAAACTATTCATTTATATAAATAGCTTTATGTTAGGTGTACCTATAAGGAACTATCATATAATCAAACTCACCTGCAAGTCTGTAATCATCTACTGATTGACGAAGCTCTTGGGTTTTGGGGGACTGTCTAAATGGCGGTCACTCTAGTAATAACCAAACTAAATTATAGAATGTTGGGCGAGAGAACTTGAAGTTTGAAAAAATACTATTAAATTCTACTGTTAGGAAACTTTAAGCAGCAGTACCAGTCTAGCAGATTAAAAAAAGCTGATAACTGCCATTAATACAATTTTAAACTGGGTTAGGTTGTTTTAATCAATTACTTTCATTAGGTAAAAAGAGTGCTATTTCATGGTTTAACTGGCTGTTTCTTCTGATGCCAACTAATATCAGTGTTAGTATATTATATCGCATTACTTCACTCAAATATACACAAAGAATAATCTACAAATTATATGCATTACCAACTGACATTACCAGTCAAATGTAGAACAGATACTGCTTATGTGCTCGATTAGCACACACGCTACTTTTTATTCCATACGAATAGACAGCGGGGCACAGCTTGTGGGTAATAAAATGAAATGATATCATAAAATATATTTTATATTTATATTTACCATCGGCAGCCGCAAAGGAATTCAGAACTTTGATCGGCAAATGCGAATAGGCATAAACTTTGCTGCTTTAGCCATTTTGACAAACTTCGAAACGACTTCAAAGTTGGCTGGTATTATATATATTTATGACATAGAGGTTGGCACTGTGGTGCAGAGTTCCGATCTTCGACAGACATTTTGTCAAGATCAAAAAGTGACGATATTTTATCGTCATAACGTTTGATGTTTGGATTATTTATAATAATTTTATCATTAAGCTTCGTGCATTCTGCATCATAAAAACAAAATAAATTAATTTAACGGATGGTTTTGTGATTATCTAAAGACATAAATATCGAAATATAAACAAGATAACGAACGACTAATACCAAGTACAAAATAGGATTTATTTTGTAATAATTATATTTGGATTTCACATTCATATAAAAGTTACCTATTCAAACGAAGTTCGTCAGAAATATTATTCATTACTTAGATAACTTATACAAATCGAGCATACACTTAGATACATTTACGTGTAAAATTCAACGTATCATAGAAAACTTATAAGTATCTAGCGTCAAAAAATGTTCAAACGAACATAGTACGGTAGGTATGAAGATGGCTATGTAAGAATGAAATCAGAAATAATGGCGTGTACCTACTTGCTAGAGGCTGCTGATCTCCATACAGTAGTCAAAACATTATCTCAACTGCAATTCGACTTCAACACTCCAAGGCGGAGACAGAAGATGCTTCCACAAGAACGAAAAAAGGTGTTGAGTAACCCATTGTTAATTTTTTGTTACATACCATGTCTTTTGACGCCTCCGCATTAATTCCTTTTTTATTTACTCACTTGCTCGGATAGAACTTAACTTTTTTACTGAAACCGTTTTGGGGATTTCATTCTTTTATTAGTCGTGAATGACATGCCGACAAATAAAGATATTATTTTTATATAGTATGTTACTCACATTTTGTGACCTATGTTTTGCTTTTACTTTTTATCGATATTTCGGTCATGTTATACCGGCCGCGGTCATAATAAATTTCAAGTTATAAGTAACACAGTAAAGGTACCTAGCTAAAATAATAATTCCCATATAGTTAGTACATATATTTTGATAAAAACGTTTTGGTAACACAGTATACAGGGCGATCACATTCCAGTGTGATGTAATATTAACAAAAAACATTAAATTCCACATATTTCTGTTCAATTCAAACAATTAATTTAATAGAACAAAAGAATATAAGCTGATTATACGTTGCAAATATTATATTTCAAATCCTCAATCATTCATAAGCATCCCAAATTCTCCCTAACAATAATCTTTTGGGAGCTTTGTGAAGCCGCTTCCGTCGTTTACAATAGATGCATGCAAACTTTGTGAAATGGGTAAAAATAATCCTCTACCCGAGCCCAATACATCACGCGAACTGTCAGTACCGACCGCACGAACAAAAATATACCATTGTGAACACCGAGCCGCGCTTTGTACCAAAACTTTCGTAAAAACTTGTGCAATTTTAGTTGTACGCACCAACGCAAAGTACCTACACAAGACCCTTCTTAGCATGTCGCAATATCAAAAAAAAGTAATCGTCCCTTGTCAAATAAGTTTCACACGAAATGTCTCTTTTACTTTAAATATTTCGATTGTCCATCAAGATGGATTCGACTTGTAAATCAACGTCGGTATTGAGAGATTGATGGTACCAGCAATTAAAAACTAGCGTTGTCGACAAATACGTTTGGGACTGTTCTTAAATTGGAACAGGCACTCGTATCTTACGCGCAACTGACAATTAATCAATTCCAAAAGTAGAGCGGTTAATATTTTTCAATCCCCCTTTGTGTGGGTCCTCGTCGTCGCCGCCTCCTCAGTTACGGTGCTTCAAAACAAACATTATTCAATATGTAAGTTTCCATTTATTTTTATAATAACACCCACGTTTAAAGTAACCGCGTGTGATCGTTACGAGCAAGCAGGTTGCGTGAGACCTTCCTATAAACGGTTTAGGTAGCAGTCAAAATATTTTCATATGTTAGGTTACACTCTTTGACCCTGATGTTTGGTAACTTTCTAAGTTGGACATAAACGTCTTTAAATTTATTAAAATACATATTTAGTAAGAACGTATCTACTGAATTTTTTTTTTACTGTAGCAATACTTACGTGTAAAACATCATAATAATGATGTTGTTGATTTATATTATCATATTCAGTTGTTTGTAAAACTAATTACAATGGTTATTTGGATTTAATTTAACTATAATATGGAGGTACCTATCAAACTGCCAGTTTATTCATTATTCATAGTTAAGCCAATTAAAACCTTCTCCAGAATGTAAAAACATTTTTCTAGAAATCTCATCAAAATCGGTTCAACCAACAGCGAGATAATCACGAACAAATATCAAAATGCGGTCAAACTATGAACCTCCTTTTGAAGTCGGTTAAAAATTAAGAATTAGTAGAGTAGGATTTCCATGCAGGTGAAGCCAAAGGCAGGCACTAGTATTTTACAATATAGACCGGTAATCTTCATCCAGATGTTTCAAAATAGCCAACACAGTCATACCCAACATCAAAGCTGCTAAATGTCAAATGATGTATTTAATTAGCGGGACCGACCGGATGTTGGGTGCTTGTCACTTTAGTTACACGTCAAGTGAGTAAAACAATTTAAGATATTAAATTATATTTATCATCATTTTAGCATTGTTTCCTGATTGTATCTAAGGCCGAACCGAAGTTACATCTCGGAGTCCGCTTTCCGACTTTTCCTACTCCACTTCGTACGATCTTAAGCATCCATGGTGCACATGTCACATGACCTTTTCGATCTCGGCATTCCTTGAGACTCTCCCTCCTACGCTACTTTTTAAAAAGTTATCTATGTGTTATTCCTTTTTGCGTGAAAGAGTAACAAACTTCCATACATACTCTTTTTCTTACTTTAATTTCATACTTTACTTCCAACTTTCATGTTTGTATCATTAGTAGGATTCATGCTTCAAGGTACCTATTAAAACCAGTGTTGTCCCACTTCACACTTTAGACAAATATTTTTCCAAACAACGACGGAGATACTTGAATCAATCACGGGTTACGCCCTCTATGTGACATGCGTTTAGACGAATAATTGCGCACTCTTTTCTGCTTCCATGACTATCCCGTGAGGTGACGGTAAAGCATTCAACTGTTACACCAGAGGATACAGGTTCGATGCCTGCTTAGTACAAATATTTGCATACATAAATGATTTACATTGGTCAGGATGTTTTACAAACAATAAATTATATCGAATTATGTTTAACTATTTGAATTCTAGTTATGCTTTTTTTGGCAGTAGTAGAATAATATTTCTATTAATTAAAAAAAATGTATTAATAAACTCAGTAATTTTGTTGGTAGGTGCGATTTACTAGAAATAACTTGTAACTTAACTTTAACTTAATTAACTTAACCTTACACCTCTCAAGTTAGTAAACTACATAACTCGACTAAAAGCTTTATTATTTAATTCTTCGCTAATAGATAAGTAAGTAAACCAACAGTTTGGTGAGCTGCTAATAAACCGTGTTGACGATGTTAGTATGTGAAGAATCAACATTGTGGACTCCAACAGCTTAGTACGTTAGCTAACGCAATATCCAAACCTAGCGTTGGAAGCAAAAATGTCAACAATTCTATTATGCCTTCGAGTGTCATCTAAACTAACCACAATAATTGTTATCACACCTCCTTCTAAAAATAACATTACGTGAGTTTTATAAGTTTGTCTAAGTTATTTTCGAGTTTCACCACCCACACTTATTGACGTTACGTATATTCTAGAATAAACAAAGTACTTACTTAAAAGTTACTTCTGCAGTAATAATATTGTCAGTGAAAATAAAATACTCAGGAGTTTTATCTTTTAAGTTAGGCAACTACGCATAGAGCTCTACAGATGTTAGATTAACAGCTTAAAACTATTTATTGGTCGTCTAGGTATATTTAACAGAGTTTGCTACTTCTGTTCGGTGTAACGACTTAACGGGATTAAGTGAAAGCAGAACTCTTACACTTATTAATTCCTTGTTCCATATAAACCACCCACAATGAACTAAATCTCAAGTAGTGAGCTGTCATTAACAGTAACTTTACTTCATCTGTTAACAGTCATTAAGAAAACAAACGTAAACTCAATCATAATTTAATGGCACTCCTGTTCAATGGAGCCATTGTTTACAAACAATTATTTCTAACCAAAACTTGACTGTCATCGTTTAAGTGGCCATAAATTATAAACTTAACCTTGGCCGTTTGTTTAAGTTCAGCGTCTAGACGCATCGCATATGCATGTATTGTAGACGCATCTGTCTAGGAGAGCGCATATGCGTGTCGTGAGAAATATTAAATTATTCGGGTACTTTGATTGTTTACTTAGTGAACACATTGTATATCTTTTGTGGAGTAACGGGGAATATTAAAAAAAAGAGGTAAATCTAACGAAATGAAATTTCTATTAGGTCTAGAAATAAAACAACTGAACAGTCAGGATCCATTATTCGACAGCCAATCTAATTTTTCAATGGATCCCGACTGTTCAGTTGTTATGTTTCTAGACCACAGGACATCTAAGTGCTTGTTTTTTTCTTTTTAGTTTTAACGCAGTCGGGTTTTTGACTTTTTAAATATTTTTTATTCCTTAAGGATAATAAAAATTCTAATAACATATTTTTGTATAAATAGCTTTTGTATGCTTATTCATCATTCATCAATTTTATTTGGGAACTGTACTTAATTTATATAAAATTTCAGCCATTACCTATACAAATTGTTACCTAAATATAATCGGAAATCAGAATTCCATTTAACCAAAATATGACATCGTCCAATCACTTCTTGAACCGATGTTAGATTGGATTCCAAATCGTTGGGATTATCCATCACTATAATAAACTAATATAGAAGATTACTGGAAATCGGAACTGTTTCTATTTCAATACAATTAGGTTTATTGGTTGTTAACAATTTCCTATTGCAACATAATGTATCGTTAAAGGCAATGGCATCCGTTGTCGTGATTAAAAGGTTTTATTACTTTTATCTTACCTGGGTAATCACTGGATCATTTTTAGCTTAATTATGGCTCAGTCCTGGAGTGGAGACCGTGAATCAATAAACGTAAGGTGGGGATATCTCCCAGGCAGATTGACTGAAGATCTGAAAAATGTAGCTGGGATTGACTGGATATGGAAAATGCACAACGGCTGCTATGACACACTTTGGAAGAGAGCTATGACCAGCAGTGGACTATAATAGACTAATTGATTGATACATAGTTATCTGCGCTTTACTGCGCTATCTAGATTTAAACCAACCATAACTCTAAATCGGGTTTTAAAATACGAAAAAACTTACGCATACATACAAGTATTTGCACTGAGCGGTAATTGAACCTTCAACCTTCGACTTAGCAGCCGAATGTTCCACTGTTACACCACAAAGATTAACCAATTACCCGTGTAATTGGTCAATTTTCGCAGGTCTCTTGCCTGCTCCATTTACATCTATTTCAGTGGAACTCCTAAACTAAACGTATTGTATCCTTTCATCATCAAATTAATTTATTTAGACTGTCCTCACACAAATTTATAAGTGTTGAACTAATTAGATTCTTACGAAACGTACCACTATAAAATTGTTATGTTCCCATAATCCTTTTATTTACAACCGGTACCTTATCAGGCGGCAAAGCATCTTATTAAAGGATAATATTATGAAAACATTTTCGAAAGAATAATTTATAACAGCCATCACAAAGTTCTATATTTAAGTTGACGTATGCTTATAAAATTGAAATTTAGGTAACACCGGAAAAGGTGATGTGGTGGGTAACTCACGGGTAACATCTCATACCTATTGTAACGCTATAAGAAAAAGTCAGAATGCTATATTTTTTTCATTTTATATAGACACATTGATTATTATTGTATCTACGTTTCATAACTTAAGAACGTAAAGAAAAAATATAGTTATTCGTTTTTTTTTCTAAGAAGTACACTTCTTCATCAAACGAGCATAACAGCAATCATTGCTGTTATGCTCGTTTGATGCTATAATCATGATGAAATAAGACATGATTATAAAATTTACTAATTGAAGTTTTACTATAAAATATATTATTCAATTCTAAGAATATCCAGTTTCTGTAGTGGGATCGAATTTAAAACCACATTATATTCATTAAAATTGGTCTTGCCCTTTAGTTACAAGATACACCGATATATAAGTACAAGTGCAGTCAAACACATAACCCCTTTTTAAACATTTTTATCTTAACTAAACATTCTAAATCTCTGCCTATTGAATTTGATTTATTCATTAAAAAGTCGTTCATATGTGTAATCTGTTAGAATTAATTAACATTAGTTGAGGCATACATGCACAATTCAATATAGTACAATATTATAGAGGCAATAACGTTCGCTACCCAACCGACAACGGAAGTCGTCAGTACCACTTGAGTTTGGACAAACTAATTTGTGCCAGTCAGAAGTTAAATCAGGGTCATATTCGATAGGGTTCACGTGTATGTAGGAAAGTTAAATAGTAGTATTTGTGACATTTAGATATTTATTAGTTCAAAATGGTATGTAAACCTATAACTTAAGACATAAATATTGATTATATTTTTGAAACTGGCTTAAATTAATGTTGGGTTTTTTTATTATATATTTGTAAAAGTGGCAGTAAATAAACCAAAAACCACCTAATATTGGCTTTAGAAATTAACTAACTAAGAACAGAAACCAATCTTAAATTGCGACTACGTATTATTTAGCAACTGACTTTTGGGTTCAAAATAAAATATTTACCGCCTATGTGCTTTAAATTTATGTTAATTTATCTCATCACTTATTTCAACGTCTATTATCTATTGGCACACAATTATGAACTATTTCCCCAATTTTTAAGTGAGACTTAATTGAACTTCAACTACTATTTCCTTTGCCACACAGTTACAAAACTCGCCAAATCCTGTCAAAGGGTGAATTTAGTATAACCCGCAGAAAAGTTTACTAAAAATAATACTTTTTTCAAGTGGTTTCGGTTCAAAATCCTTTACCAACGCTTTTCACTTTAACTCAAGTATTGATACATGCTGCCAATCAGACATATTGATATTATTGGATCAATGGAGAAACTGTCAGTTTTAATTGGAACATCCTTATCAATCAACAGCTTTGAAGATCGTTCAAACATTCGAGAGGCTTCTGAATTCAGTATTATAATTATATAGTTGAGACCAAGTGGCTATGTTATGGTATGATTACGGTATTAGTTTGTTTTATTGGGTAACGAGGGCATGAGGATGCTTAATTATCTATTACTCAGACACATATTTTATTAAGGTTACCACCGAGTGCAGTATATTGTTATTAAATCATTTCATTTGTTGATCAGGATTAGATATCTGTGAAATGGTTTTTTGAGGAAACCGAAAAGGCTTTCAACGAGTAGGCATAGAACTATTAACTTCGAAAGTTATGTAAATGACAAAATCATATTCTATGTGGAGTTTTTGTTTCAAAGAATAGGTATTTAAGAAAATTCAGCTAGTAAGTAGTTATTAAGAAAAGCCTGCGCGCTAAAAATCGTACTCATTTATAAAACACATTTCTTGATCTGTCCATTGATTACCCTTATCTCAAATTTAAAAAAATATACGTATGGTACTGGTTTTATTTGTGTTCGACAGGGCTTACAATAAAAAACGGGTAAATGGGGCAAGTAACCTGTCAGAATGTCGCGCGACGTGTCTCAGTTCTCCATGTAAAGCCGATATATATTATTATCTTTTTACTATTCGCGGATCAAGCGGTGACATTATGCCACCGTGTACATTTCTACTGCTGACAACTTTACTTGATGTCACCACAGAACACTATATTCAGTAGTATTACTTGACATGAGTAGATATACTATTTCGGAGATATACAGACATGAGTGCATTTACGTATTTGTTGACATGCTAATGTTTCATGAAAATATGAAGCACATGCACGTCAACCATACATTATATGCGTTTTTAGATTGTATCATCATACCCCAGCGTTAATTCCGGAAAGCGCTTACCCTACGTTGTGTAGATATATCCTTAGTAGTAGGTATATAAAAATCTTACTATACTTAAATCAGAAACTGTTATTCCAAAAATCTAGAGCATATCTAGCTACAAAATAAATCTCAAAACATCACTTTACTTTCTATTTTGAATTGAAAAGCTTTTTTAATACTTTTATAACACTATTAAAAATAAGGCGTTTAATGTTCTACCCATTTGTCACATCAATTATAAAATATACCGTGTCAACTAATATAAAATTACTCAATTCCTTTGACTCTAAAGTAGGTGAAACTGAATTAATAATCATCATTTCTAACTTCTGGCTCACGTTTGTTTTAGTAAATTATATAAACAAAATATATTTTAGAAAAGGCTTCTGAACTGTATGACATTTATTAAAATAAACACATTTGCTACACGACAAATGACTGTTCTTAAACGTTTGATGCAACGTAGGAAGTGTCCATATCTTTTCAAAACAACGTTGATAAATTTGAAATTTATAAGTTTTAAATTTATCCACGATGTAGGTGTAGAATGTCGTAACTACAAAGTTTAGGAATTCACAAGATATAAAGTTTTAGTGGCATTTCAAACAAGACTACTAATACTTGCCGTTTGATTTAATTTAACTCATCATAAAGTATAAGTTTACTCAGAAAATTGTTAATAAAAAAATAATCAAAAAAATAATATGAAAGATATTATACGTTAGTAATATTATTTTGAAAAATACATGTCATCTCGCTTTTGTCCCTCCAAAGTACGCAAATAGGTATAAGCAGACTGCTATTGGCTTCCATCTTGACCTCAATTTTAACCGCCCCAATTGGAAAAAGCATAATTGTCATCAGTTGTGGTGTTATTGTTTTTAAATTTATTTTACAAAAAAATGTGGTAAGTTATCCTATCGAATACTTTTACTTCAGAATAAATATTATAATCTCAAATCCATGATAATATTTAATAGTTTCAGACATCTTTATGATACACTTTGTAAATATCACTCCAAAAGGAATTAATAGTTGTTAACACCAACATCTGCCCTACACATTCATCCGAAAAAACTTTTTATAACAAATTAGATTGAAGTCCCTCTCCGAATCTAATAGATAAATAGACGGAAGCACTCACTCCTCAAATTTACAGCCGGACCCACGGGTCCTGTTATCTCGTTATATCATTGAATAAAAGGCAAGGGTTTTATCAAATCCAACGTATAATGAAACTAAATTACGAAGGGCCTAAACTAATGAATATAATCAAATTAACTCGTGCAAATTTAAATAATGTTTTTAAGATATTCGATTGAATTTTGTAGTATCCATAGTAAATCGGTTTGACTTGGAAGTAGGTCTTTAGCTCAGTGATTAAGGAGTTGGCCTTACGATCCAGGTGTATCGAGTTTGAATCCTGGCTATTACACTACTGATGTGTTGGTTGTTGGTTGTCGGATGTGTTAGTAGTAAATTCACGGATCTAATTTAGCTTAGCTGAAGAGGTTAGGAGGAGTATTAATACAATTGACGTCTTCAAATATTCTTTTCTATAAAAATAGTGCAGTGAAATAGCAATATGCTACTCTTTGTTACACATGTGATAGTGCCAGGTGCTTTATCTATCTGTCTTTTCAATGTATTGATTTTAATTATTTTTGTTGCAGATGAATCAAGAAACAGAAAATGTTAAAGACTCTTCGTGTTCAACGTCATTGGTTAAGCTGAGAATGTGGTAGTGGACCATCAGCATGGATCTTTTCACCGCAGTGACGTCTTTACTTGGACTGATGTGCCTATGCACAGGTGAGATTCACTTTGTTATAATAGTATAACCGTATGACCAACGACAACTTGCTGGTGTAGTCGTTGCACGATACGATGGGTTCTAGAATGTTTATACTTTTAAATACATATATATTATACATGCAAATTAAAATTTCATAGAGCGAGAATCGAACCCACGACCTCTGACATAGCAGTCAAACGCTCTACTGCTCTATATAAATGCAAACTGAATAATTAAATGTTTCAACTCAACCTATTTTCAAATTGCAAATTAGGTAAGCGAAACTGGGTGATAGGTAATCTTAACCTAGATTTGAATTCAGATACTTGTCGTGCACCATCGCGTGATCGGCCAAATCAAATATCACTCACATTTTGTGTCTGTAGGTCAAAAATAATCTACACGTCTAAACGTAACAAGTAACAATCTACGTCTGTTCTGAAACCCACTGAAATTCAATTTGAGTTTAAATCTCAATTCGATAATTAAAAATTCAAAATAAGTAGGTACAACATTATTTTTTTATGAAAAAATTAAATTCGTCCGTCGTCGAGTATTTTCTTTACTAACTGAGCTACCTCGATCCGTTAGTCCTTCTATCCAGGTCAGACTTATTATACCTAAGGGATGGTCCATACTAAAAGTACTAATAAAGATTGAGAAATAAATCCTAAAATTACTAGACAATCCCATCCAATCCAATCCAATTTGACACCATTTTCCAACAAAGTATGCTATAGAATATTGTTTTTCAAAGTGATGGCATTAACCATACTTCATGATATAACAAAGTTCCGCAAAGTGATAAATAAAACCAGCGGGGAGTGACACAGTTATTTTCGTGGCGAAGTGTTATCACGATCAAAGATGGTACGGCAAGGCACTATAATATATCTAAAGGGGATCACAGCCCCCAGGGACGGAAAACTATTACGACTGAATCTTGACTTCGCCGATTCTTTTCCGTAATTGTTCATGTAATTTTGTATAATTGGCCAATTTTTCGTAGTGGCATTTGAAATATTAAAATTGCGTAGGGCGCAATTATTGTTACTACTTACTTGGTACGAAAAAAATTGAACATATATAAGTATTTTTTTTTGTATTGTAAAGCGTATTGTGTGGTGATAAATTGTAAAGTATGTTCTCTACAATACAGCCAAATAAATATAGATATAGTTTGTAGCACTTCAAACACAACACTTTTAGAAGTAATTTGAGCTACTAAATATACTATATATTTATACTAAATACGCAATACCAATATGGAAATTTTATGAATTTTTTACTTTACTTTATATTTTAATACCTCATCCAAGTATTTTGAGTTTTAATTGAGTCTCTTTTATGTCCAATAAGACAATGTCCTTAGAAAACCATCACCTATAAATATGTCACAAAAGTATTCCCGCATAATAAACCTTACTTCACACAATGAAAGCAACTAACACCCAATAAAAAAGTCCTAAAAGAACCACACCACACAGAAAAAATGGCCACGAGTCGGTAAAAGTGGTGTTTTACAAATAAACACACCATAACGATACTCTCGGGGCTCATAGGAGGCGGGAAGCGTAACTTATTGACAAATCTCATTAGGTTAACAAAACACATGTGTGTCCCGCATCTGTATAACGCATATTTTGTAATCACTGTATAAAAATATCGTATTTATGATAACGAAAATACTAATAACAATATTCTAGGACATACTAAATAGCGCTATTTCGATCCAAAATAAAAAAAAAACAAAGCTTTTAGTACGAATTCTATATTAAATAGAAACATTGTTCTGTTACATTTTTTCGTAAATACACACATAACAACTCAGACCAATAAAAAAGTATAGACGGAGCCGTTGTGAACAATAGCGACGAAATATTGAACAACTGCATACATCTCATAACGTAATGGAATATGATGCCAAATTTTATGACAGCCCAGAAAAAATGTAAAAAAATTAGATCGTTTTCAAACATAGCCCTTTCCAGCCAGTTAACTCTATGCGCTTTAATAATGACTAATATCGTAGGTATTAACTAACAATTCGAATGAGAATAGTTAGTCATACGTAATCAGACCTTTTGTAAATTATTTTTTTTTACTGGTCAAGTTTAGATGACTAGGTAGCATCTTAAATGGATGAACCCTGAACATATAACAGTACCTACATAAAATATGAGTCAATTTGCAAAAAAAAGTTTCAAGATAGGAGATTCCAGCAATTCGTATGTAGCAACTGAACACCCACCAATATTTCAATAAAAACGGGGTTGTATTATCTCACTTTGGAACCCCAAACCGGGTCTCGCACCCGTGGCGTCTATCAAAGCGTAAAGAAGTTAAGCTAATGTTAAACGACGCTTATCTTTTGTGTCTAATGCGTTACATTGAATACAAAAAACTAGCACACAAAAGCAGCTGAACTAAATCACAAACATTGAGATTTTTTACGGTGAAATATCTTTTGTTGCTATTTATAGGACGGCAAGAATAAATAAAAGAAAAAATGAAGAAGAAATGGAAGTACGCTTGATATTAAACATGTTTTATTTATCTGCTAACGATACAAGGACACTAGACAAAAATAGGCACAAACCAGCCATAGCAGACAAAAGACTTGGACAGAATTCAGACCCGCGTGGGCAAGGATCAGACGGGAGAGTCAATCGTGTTTTTGCGCTATCCTATTCTGTACTTTTGCTTTCTATCTTTTATAATTATATTTTTTATGGGAGACTAGCTGTTGCCGTGGCTTCGCCCGCGGGCAATCTATGTTATAACCCCAATTTTTGTTATAATCTCTGTCCACTTGAGAACTTACAAGTGAAATAGAAATGATGTGAATCCCATAATGATCAAAAATTTAAAGCAGTGGAGTAAATTTTAGTTTACTACAGTAATATAAAATGGGGATTAGCTGTCATTGATATGGCATACTACTGGCTATTGTCAGCTACTAGCTACTACTATGTCGTTCCGAATTATGAACCAGCTCTAATAGAGATGCAACGTACCTACTGTTAGCTTATAGACAATGTCCCCTATCTCCGAAATTGCTGGAGCGAACAAACGGAGCAACTATCGATCCCAAAGTGACGTGTGTCACGTCATATACAGGATGTGTGTAGTCTGTTTGTTTACTCGTAAAACGTATTGGCAGAGCTTTAATGGAGTTTTCTCCTTTATAGCCCTGTCGTCGATAGGATTTGAGACAAAATGCGTTACGCGTACAATGTTTTGCAGACTATAAAACGTTTTGTAATGGAACTTTGTTGCATGTCCACCTAAAATGAGAGATGAAAAGTTAACATTGTTACCAGAACATGAGAATGTTTTAAAATTATTTTTAAGTCAGCATGAGAGTGCATAGTCGATGTTATTTAAGGTTTTATATCACAAAAAGAAAAAGCTAAACCTTATAAACCAAAAGATATAGGCATTTATGACAGCATATTTTTAAACAATTGCAAAAAACTTATTTTAACAGGACAATTTTATTTTAATATATTTTACATTTAGGCACATGGCTAGTGAGTAAATATAGTAAATATTTTATAAAAAATAAAAAAAAGTCGCGACGGGCTCAAATTTCCTACGTATCAATTTGTCAATTATCAACAAGTCAGGAAGGAAGGAAGGAGCCCCCAATACATTACTGTTATTTGGTCTAAATGACCTACACAAGCTATCGACACTATCGTACAGGATATCAAATGCCTTTTATTTAAGTGACAAAGTTCTTTATTCAACCAAAACAAAAAGGCTACATTAAAAAAATAATAGAACACAATGGACGTATTCGTTTAGTACCTTCATTGTTCGATAGTTCGAAATATGCCGTATCTCAAACATAAAACTAAACAAAGCAATGACATTTATAAAGGCTGGCACGTGAACTGACCCCAATAAACTAACTTTTTTTTCCTGTGCGTAAATTCTGTTTTTGAATTCAGATTTTTCCCGATTTTTTTTAAATTTAAGTGGCTGGTGTACTTCTATAACTCAAACACCATGATTTGATCAAAACTTTATACTATATGAAAATTTCGCGCGTCGTTATTTAGAGAAATAGAGCTAAGTTATACTTACTCTGTACTAAATATCAGTCAACCACAACATCACTTACTTACCATCAGGTAAGATAGTGGTCAAAGCGGGCCTTTGCGCTTTTATAGACTATAAAAAATCAGCCAGATTTGTTCAGCCGTTTTGATTGTGATTGAGTAACAAACATTTAAAAATATTGCTTCTCGTAGATTTTTCACTGGCATTTACAGGTTTAATATTTGATGAACCAATAATTTCATATCTAATCAAACTTGGTATTGAGGTCGCCCTTCTTTGTTAATGGAAATCATAACCTATAGGCACTTGAAGCACATCGGTTATTATTCATTAGGTAATAGGTATACTAACAATGCGTCACTTAGATAAATTTCATTTCCTACGTAGGTAGTTAATCATTGCTCTCGGTATTTTTAAAAACAAAAGAAGTAGTACAAGAAATTTTAGCAAGGCACAGGTTTCAAATAAATATATCACGAAAAGATGTTATCACGTCTCTAGATATAAACATCGCTAGCCAATCAGTAAGCAAGGAGCGGTCTCCAAGAAGTTTTTGTTCCGAAAATCAGATAACTTTCGTTCGCAAACTTGGTATAAGTTTTTTGAGTTTTTATTTAAACATGGAAGAATAACAGGCCGCCTTGTGATTTGTTTTTTTTTTTCGGTAGCATCCATTCAACCTTGTTAGGAAGATTCGGGTTTTGTTTTTGCGCTGGATTAGATTTGAGAATTGATTCGTTGTTGAGCGAATGATTTGTGTAAAATCTATCGGAGATTTTTTTTTGTGTGGTTGAGAAATGTTTACAGATGGTCAATCTTTTAATATACCTATAACTTCACCATACAATAGCACCATCTCAATTTTATGGTGCGCATAACTTTGACGCAAACAATGATGTACATTATGGTTAAAATAATATTTTATAGTTTGTGAGAGGCGGTTACAGTACCATACGTAAGATTTACAATTTATTCAAGCCATGTATAGAATAAAGTATCTTTGATCTAACACATTTTTGTAGCGTCAAAATCTGTTATTCCATCTGCCCACGCGCCGACAACAACAAAATGCGACGAGACTGTCGCCGACGCATTTCCGTAAACATTGCTACGAAACGACTACTCGCAAAACTAAACAAACTTTACCAATATCTATAAATTCTTTGAAACTATTCATATTTTAACACAACTGTATAGAGTCTAAAATCGAATAACACGATTTCGTCACCGGAATTTTGAGCCATTTATTGCACGGGTGTCCCAGTTAGAACCAGGTATCGGTCCCCAAGAAAGATGACACTACGTCAACAATTTGTTCCTCATACATTAGACGTCTTACAAGACAAACAGTATAACTCACGAAAAACACATTTCGGTAATCCGTCCATCCGTCGAACTAATTCTTAGCACATGTGTTTAAGTTTTTTGCATCGTAAACTATAAGTGTTATTTCATTGAGCGTGACTCTGTTGGATATTTTGTGCTTGTGAGGTTCATTTATTATATAAAGTTCACATGTGAGTGTGACCTAAATGTGTGAAGTCTTTTAATAAAAAAATAAAATGTTAGATAATATTATTAATAGTTCAATTTATCTTCGCTTTTAGAGGCTATTAGCTAAGATTATGTCATTTATGACTTATAAAATTTATTGTTTTGATACAAAACTTAAAATTTCTTTTCGGAGTACCAGCTATCTTGAAATTGAATCATAGACAATATTGACTTGGTGCTAAAGTTTATGTTTTGGGCACAACTTTCTTTTACACATTGTATGATGTTGACGCCACTGTTTCGCACTCGAACTTAGATAGTGGTTCGTCTATTATATCTAAGTATGTTTATCCGCATTCTAGAACCCATATTACATATCAGTTGAGCTATGCTTACTTTGTCTCTAGATAGCTTGTTTGGTTAACTTGATTCTCTTCAAATACATCTTAAAAGAACATAAAATAAAAATTTAAGGCATAGTGCACTGCTGACATCGATTACATGGACCAAGATACCAGTGGTTAGGGCTTCAGAGAACCTCACAATGCGTATCGTGCCACACTTGGCACACTTTTGAAACGGAGTTAATCGTGCCGTGTGTTCTTTTGCGGACACTCAAAAATGTATGTATTCGGTTCTTTAGATAGGTCCTTAAGAAGGGTATTACAGGGTCAACAGCGCGCGCGTGGCACCCTTACGCATATAGATTCGGGTGACCGCTTTACATCAAGTACGCCGTATTGTGTGTCAGCCACTCTAGTGGCATATAAATTAATTATAATAATAAACAATTGTTACAATGCGAATGTTAAGGCTACTTGTGATCATTTAGTAGACTTACTTAGCACTGATTATCGTTTATCTATTCACTAGGAATATGAATATTGCATTAAAGAACGATTTTTAACGGTGGTCTATCATCCATGTTTTATGAACAAATAATCAGACTTATTGTATAATAATTTAGTATAAGAAGGCCAGTTAATCTTTCTCTTTTCATAGTACCTACACATTAAGTACCTACATAAATTATATCATTGGCTGCATGTTTACGATCATAGTCATCTAAAAAGTAACTATCAGTCCTAATACGTTGAAGTTATGAAATTCAACGAAAAGTTCAACATAAAATGTTGTGTTGGTTTATATTTTTTAGACAAATTTCGGGTACTGCAAAGCTATATCGTCATGCGCTTCATATTGCAAAGGGGTCCAAAATTGAACACGTGTTCATTCGAAAAATCATGATTACCTCCTAAGGGAGCCAATCACTGCCATTAGAATTAGATATTCGAAATTCAAACGGCTATCGAGTTACTTGGGGTGACAGTTATGAACGTTGAAAATGTTCACTCACTCTGTAATTACGTAATTATACACAGATGCAATTCGATTTTTGTGTTTAAACTTGAGCAGTGAATGATCAAAGAGTAAACTTTTAATCTTTGATTAAAAATGTACCTACCTACTAACAGTTTATTGCAAATTCAAATCCAAAGCAGTTCTATTTTCAAATTTAACCAAAGACGATATAGGTAACCAAAAATTCATAGAACAGAGTGCAATCGTTATGTTCTAAAAGTTTATGATTTCGGTCGTGTCCACACGAGAGCTATCAATTTCAAACCGACAAAAAACATTAACGGATCAGTTCAAACGGACTTGCAACACTTCGGCCGCGTGTCAGACAACTTAAATGCGAAAGCCGTGTCTCTATAACCGATTTTTTTTATTTATTTTTCTTTTCCGACGCGTGTCGACATGTGCCTGTAGTAAATTAGTAGGGGACACGAATCACCCTCGCAAACTTTTTTAACAAAGATTTTTGAACAATAGAGCGTAACTATTTGCGTGTGAGTTGAAGTCACTCCCGTTTGGCGTTGGCATGTAGACCGTGGATAAAGCCCATAAATAACAATATTTTTGAACTAAAATTACAAGAAGGGTAAAGTTTATTTTTTATATTTATTGAGACTTAGGTACTTGAGTGTATGTTTGTGGGGCTGAAGCTAACCTCTACCGCGAGACATATTATGCCTTCTGATTGACCAGCGAGGCTCTAGCGCAGGCTTTTGGAGTTAGGAGAGTTAGACGACAGACGCTCTCGTAGTAGGGCCAACCGTCAACGGTGGTATTGACCCTACTAATATACGATGGACACATGAACAATACTCTGCTGTAGTAGAAAACCTTAACATTTTTTCCATTCATCCATTTTTTAAGCCAAACCTATTTTAGAGGAAGAATAGAGAGCGTCCATAACTCGCCACATGAATAAATATACAGCAAAAATATAGTCCATACCACGACAGTGTGACAGCTATAAATTAACTGTTGCCATCGTAAAGAATACGCCGATATCATACTGCTCACTACATAGATAGGAAACTTTGGCCACGAAGTTAGCGGGTAGTGAACTGAAAAGTTTTTAACAAACATTTTTTATTATTCAAATTGGCTAAATTGGTTTTCATTATCACTTATTATAGCATGAAATACTTTTAACGAAGTGAAATGTTAAGTAAATTTTAGTATTAATTAAATACTTATTCATGTTGATTTTAAGAACATGTCGGTATACCTACTTGCGATTTTTGCAATTTTATTGCAATCGTAGTATCTTTATCGCAATTTTCGTGGCCCAACATTCCTAGACGTGCAGAGATAAAAATAAGATTTAGCAGATTGCGAGGAACATAAAATATTGTTTATGTTTATCTAGATACGTTACTTTATCGCACATAAAACTAACTTTATCGTACGGCTGTGCGTTAGAACTCTATTGATTATTAGACATTACACTTGATATATCCTTCCTCGGGTTTATTGCTTTACGGTACAATGTTTTACTATCTGTAATTTGAAAATATTTATTTAATTAATACATTAAATTTCATAAACAAATAGTCCATAAAAAATTGTTTAGGTATGGGTACGTACCTACAGCAATATAGGTAGTATTGGACATAGTGCAAAGAAGATTTTGATATGTTATATTCGCTATAGTGAATAGGTTTCATGGCACGGTTCCGTAGGTGGTCATAATTAAAAATCTGTATGAAAATTATTGATCGTATATTTTGATAAAAATTTAAAAAATATTTTAAATAAGTCAGTAGTTTAATAGCACTTAGCACTACTTAAACGTTTATAAACTTAGTCAATAACTATTTTTCAAACCTATATTTAGGTATCATCTACTTGAAGTATCCAACCTTTCATAAAATCACTTAGATCATAATTTTCAGCTCGACAGAACTGCTGACTTAGACATTCCAAATCGATTGACGTTTATGAGACTACAAAAAGCACCCCACGCTTTTTATTTTAATTACAGTAATATTTAAGGGTTATTTTTGTAGGATTCTGAACTGGAGGGATCCTCCGTTAATAAGCCTAGTCTACGCCATTGGCCGCTCTGTTATAGGTTTCTTTTTGAAATATAATAGATAGCTGAATACACGTAACTATTGTCGCTATAAAGATAAAATGAGAAAACTTTTACACACACTTCCTCGAATCGCGGAAGAACCTAAATCCAAATCACATATCGGTTAGTAGGTAATAATCAAGCGAGGATCAGCTGCTAGACAGGTACGCTAAAACCCATTGAATACATGCTTTTTTGTGTTATTATTACGCATATTGATTTATGTCATAGGTAATTTCCTAAAAAAATGTGAAACCAAAATAGGGCACTACACACAAAAATCGAAAGATACCAAATCGAATGGAGATTCAATTATAGATTAGCCCTTGTATCGCACCGCATTCACAACGTTGGGACACGTGAATAAATAAACACAATTACTACACACAAAAGAGTAATCCCTATTGATTTCGTTCACAAAAATACTATACAAGTTCGCATATGAAATCGACTCGCATATCGATTATGAAGGTTCATTTTGCAAAAATCGGACACCGAATCGAATTTTTTTGCTTCGATTTTTATGTAGTTACAATAGTGTGCCCTATAACAATAGACATACATCAATTCGAGTGTCAAAAACTAACATCTGCGCGTTTCGTTGTAAACAGAGTAAAATAGTGGGGTACCCCAGCATCCTTTAGGGGACCTTGTATCGGCAGGCCTGTGTTTATAGCTCATTATTATTGTGCGACGCTTTATAGTAACTGCAAATGACATACTCCACCTATTATTAAAGTAAACCGTAGCTTAGAAAGGTCTTTTGTTGCGTAAAGTTTTAAAATAAAGCTTGTATGCTATGAGAAATTGCTGTAGGTGAGTTGAATGTCGAACGTAGCCTTTCATTATTCCTGGACAACACGCCACTGCATAAACACTTGAGTATGAGTGTTTACACTGTAATTTATATTGTTGGGCACGATAATGGTTACATTCTAGTGGCTCCGTTAATGTACTGCATCGAGACAAAAGATCGTATCTGAATTGAGATCGATGCTCTAGAACAATTTTTTTGTAAAATGAAGAATTTTCTTCTTCTCCACCCAAACTTCGTATGAAAGCATTTTACGTCTTACTCGTTAACCAATGCAACTGCTGTACATGCAATTAGAAATTTTGCAGGATCGCGGAGCTCAGTAAGGGTGGGTATGGGTGCCTCATTGATGGCAATAAAGCCAACGAATTAAGCTGAGAAAAATGTCTTGAGGAATATACCAACATAATGAAATGCAGAAAGTATTGTTATCATAAGCAAAATATTTTGTTTCACATCTTAATATATATAAATCTCGTGTCACAATGTTTGTCCTCAATGGACTCCTGAACCACTTAACCGATTATAATAAAATTCGCACACCATGTGCAGTTCGATCCAACTTGAGAGATAGGATAGTTTTTGAAACGGATTTCGACATCCACGCGGGCGGAGCCGCGGGCAACAGCTAGTAGTCTATAACGATCTAATTTATTTTACGTAGGTATGTAAAACAAATACAGGTTGTAACGTTTCTACACTACATGTACTGAAATCTGTCTTGATTTTAATTTATTCCAAATTACTTTAAAACCGTAATCTATCTAAAAATCAACATTCACAAAAGCCAAAAGCAATAAACCCTACATTCAACGAGTCCATTAGTCAATATTAACCAAATCACATTCATCACGACCAGGGTGAAAAATTGGAATCCGATAATCAAGACATTAATCATTTGTCATTCAACAGGTCCAGTAAAAGGTGGAATGAACGATGACTACGTCAGCAACGGTGAAGCGCCATACATCATCGAACAGCCAATCGACGTCACGGTTGCACGTCACCAGCCTGCAACCCTCAACTGCAGGGCTGGTGGCTCGCCTCCTCCAACCATCAGATGGTACAAAGGAGGAGTCCTTGTCGTCTCAGACACGCACAGAAGCCTTCTACCAGCGGGAGGGCTATTTTTCCTAAGAACTACTCATGGAAGAGCTCATTCCGATGCTGGTGTATACTGGTGTGAAGCAAATAATCCATATGGAACAGCTAGAAGCAGAAATGCCACATTGCATGTTGCGGGTAAGTTTCAATGGTATTGTAGTCTTGTATGCAGAATAATTACCTTATTACCTTGTAAATTAATTACCCAACCATTTATATGCATACGCCCAGAGCTAATTGGTAACCATATACACTGTAAAGTTAAGCAATACTAGCCAGGTCATTCTTAAGATGGGTAACACATTGAGATCCTAATCTTAACAGAAAAAATCAATAACCGCGTGCTTGACCCTAGAATTCCACATTTGCAGACAATCTACTCCCGGGTCAAGTAAACATTGGGTTCAAATGAATTTGTTTTTGAATTTTACATTAACCTTGACATTGTAACTGGTATAAGGAAATATTAAGTCTGTCGAGGCGCAGACTCAGCTAAGAATGGAAAATCCTATTACGCATCTACTGGGCGTCATGAAATCCGTACTAGGGATAGCGTGTGTATAAGGTCTTATTAAATTTCATCGTCGAAGCGGCGAAACCAGTAGCTATATAACATACTTTGTTCACAGTTCTTCGGGAAGAGTTTCGATTAGAACCAGTGGATACTCAATCAGCACAAGGAGAAACCGTGATACTAGAATGTTCGGCACCACGAGGCTCTCCAGAACCAACAGTCTACTGGAAGAAAAATGGACAGATTTTACATTTTGATGGTGATTCCAGGTATCGTTATTTTTTGTATTTTAAACGTTTTATTACATGTATTTACTTGGGATACTTAACTGAATAGTAATAATAAAGAAAAATTGTTGGTTTACATTTTTAACCCTAAATTGCAGTTGTAAAATTATTCAGAAATTTTATGATGTCTCGTACAACTACGAGATAATTTTACCAATAATTCTTAATCCCATCAAATTACCAACACATATAAAAGAATTTCTAAACTAACTACAAGAAAACGCTTTAGTATTTAAATATTTTAAATTGAATTTCCTATACTGACATTTTCGCCGAAACTTTAATGTACCTTCTACTTTCTTTTAAATAACGAGATTTTAATATACCTACTAATTGCTTGAAAGTCTGCAAAATAAACCTTTTCAAAAAAGGAAGCAAAGAATGCAC
This sequence comes from Lithosia quadra, assembly GCA_963576445.1. Taxonomy (NCBI): domain Eukaryota; kingdom Metazoa; phylum Arthropoda; class Insecta; order Lepidoptera; family Erebidae; genus Lithosia; species Lithosia quadra. Next base: position 12,041,094 of record OY754878.1, on the reverse strand, counting down.
CGTGCATACACACCTAACTTTGCATTTAGAATACGAGTTTGAGATATCCAGGCAAAGTTACGTCGTCTATGATAAAGCGTAGTTTGAACCAAATTCGAGGGCATGCGCGAGTGCTCTTACGTACCCAAGTGGGATGGTGGAAACGTGATATTCTTGAATAGCTACTTGAATAGAGTCGTTTGATATCCGATATCGCGTACTTGCGCTGTATAAATTTTACCATGAATATCATAAGTAATAAAAGTAGCTAATTTATGCAGACCGTACTACGGTAGTGGATACATTTTTTTAACGACCTAGTTATGTGAGGTTACAGTTGTAGGGTTTGACTGCTACGTCAGAGATAGTGGGTTCGATACCTATTTACTGTTTAGTACGAACATTTGTTTTGTATGTATTGATTTGAATGTGCCTATATATTATGAGGTCTTGACCACCTACCCTTGAGAAAGAATTTAGAATCTTTAAAGTTTTTGGAATCTATTAAAATGTATCATAATTTTTAGGCGTATAATATTCTCTCCATTGATTCTTCAATCATCATTATATTCACCATTGTTTAAGAACTAAATTCAATTCACCACTGCAGCTTTATCTAATCCTGATTCGAATTGAATTTCACTCAAAGTTTTATTGCAAAATATTCACTTTACTCTCTATGAATTTTTATGAGCGCAACATCTTGAGGGCGCGTTGTTACGTATGGTGGAGCATAAAAATAATTAACAGCCGTGCGCGCAAGGGTAGGTACATCAAAGTTATAAAAGAAGGGGATATTTGAAGAGCTCGACAAGCAATCAAGTAAAAATCTCAATAGTTCTGACTCACCGGACCCTTTATTAAATGTTAATTTCCCATTGAATTATTCCGCCCCACATTTGAATGACTTTGTTACAGTGCATTTTGTTCAAACTAATAAAGAGTTCATTATTAATATTGAAACAAATGTTTAATAATAGACGATACAGTATGTTCTTTATCTACCCACAGGATGCATTTAGCGGACGGTGGCAATCTCGTAATACAAGACGCTAGGCAAACCGATGCCGGCAGGTATCAGTGTATTGCGAGGAATGCAGCGGGAACGAGGGAATCGACTGTTGCCGTGCTCAGAATACATAGTAAGTGCCACACTCAATTCATTACGTAACTTGAATTTCTGCAAGCTTACTTGTGTACGACATGCTATGTCAGATTCATAACTTTAAATTGTGTCTTGTTAAACAATTTCTTGTTCGCGTCGTTTGTAAGCCTTTCTTGGGAAACACTTTTGTCGTGTAATTCAGGAGACGTTTGTCATTGTACAGTTAAGCCGTACTTAATCACGGGACCCGAGGACGTTGTGGCGCAGACCGGGGGCAGCGTCACATTCCAGTGTCGGGTGGGTGGGGATCCCCTCCCTGATGTGTTATGGCGGAGGACCGCTGGAGGAGGAAACATGCCACTTGGACGTGTCAAAGTTCTCGACGACCGGAGCCTAAGACTCGACAATGTTATTTTAGCGGATGAGGGAGAATACAGTTGCGAGGCTGAAAACTCAGTCGGTTCTGTGAGTGCTACTGGCTACTTGACGGTATACGGTAAGTTTTTGAATTATACATATATGTGGCTATAAGTACATCTTTGTTCCTATTTCGTATAAAAGTTGGCTAAATAAATCATTTTGAAAATGAATTAAGAATAAAGTACCTACGTGCATTTTTCTCTTTGGCACAATTTTGTTTGTATGAGTTATTAAGAGCGAAAAAAATGTCAAATTACCTATTATACATTATGCTATTTAAAAAATAAACAACTACTTCGGTCTTTTGACGATAACTAGTGTGACTGCTATGCATAAAGTCCGGTATTCGAAGCCCGCATCGGGTATAGTCCGTAAGATTAAATGTTTTGATTCGGTAGTTAAAAATATGGCAAAACATAGGCATTAAATACACCTCAGCATAATATGTTCATTCTCTTTGTGATTTTCTTTAAAAAACTATTTACACATAGTTTTTATTGGTGCTGACAAAAAAGAATTATTTACCTATAGGTTAAAACTCTTAATTGCAGCCAACACTATAACCTTTTCTTAAATCTTGTTATAGATCCCCCTACCATTGCACTGAGACCAAATTCAATAAACGTTGAAAGTGGAACATCAGCGACATTCATTTGCACCGCTACAGGCAGACCAGAGCCAACAATGTTTTGGAGCATAGAAGGAAACCGAACTATAATCTTTCCTGGAACATCGAGAAATAAATATCATGCAACGACTGTACTTGATGGTGTCACTGTGCTAACAATCAACGATACAAATAAAAACGACAGTGGACACACGATAGTTTGCTCGGCGGTAAATTTTGCTGGCAGTTCGTTTGTCAGAGGGAAACTAACCGTGACGTCAGACGATGACCGCCCACCGCCAATCATAACAAACGGGCCCTCTAACCAAACGTTACCTATAAAATCGATGGCAGTTTTCCCCTGTATAGCCGTCGGCACACCTGAACCAATCATCGCATGGTATTTTGAAGGGGAAGCATTAATACAAAATCATAGAAGGAATATTACTAATGACGGTACCCTCATATTGAAGGATTTGGATAAATCTGACAGCGGTACTTACACCTGTGTGTCTTCTTCGCATCACGGGAAATATGTGTGGAGTGGTGTTTTATTAGTAGACAGTCCTATAAACCCAAACATTCATTTCTTTCGAGCCGCTGATGTATCGTCTCTACCCGGTCCACCAACAAAGCCACTAATATATAACATAACAGATACGTCAGTTACTATTACTTGGAATCAAAATAATAAAATTGGGTCATCTTCAATATTAGGCTACCAAGTTGAAGTTTTTTCTAGAGAAACCCTATCAGGCAACAACACTCCAAGGAATTCAAGAGGTTGGACGGTACTAGCACGACGGGTTCATTACACACAATATGTAGTGAAATCATTAGTGCCTGGGGTAACGTACATGTTCATTGTGCGAACGGAAAATTCCCATGGGCTATCCGGACCGAGCCCTGTATCCGATGCCGTCACTATTGGTGACGATTCTAATTCTTTGTGGGAAACTGGTGTATTTTCAAATAATACTGAATTCAGGAATAATATTCTAACGGACAATATTGTGGAACTGATTGAAGCAACGCCTATAGATGCGAAAACTATAAAACTTATGTGGGAAATACTGAATTTCTACTACTTGGAGGGTTTATTCATATACTTCAGACCCCTAGATAATATGACGACCGAGTATGAAATGAAAACTATTTTGCATTCCAACGACGTCTCAGGGTATGAAATAACGTCTTTGAGGAAGTATACAAAATACGAGTTTTTCCTCATACCTTTCTATAAGAAATTCGAAGGGAAGCCGTCGAATTCCAGAGTGGCTCAAACATTGGATGACGGTAAATAACTAAATCATATTAAATTTTACGTCCAAATTGATGTTGCTGAAACATTTTTACGAACAATAACTATTTTTTTACAGTTCCTGACGGTCCACCAATTAACATAGAAATGTTCATTTTAAATACTACAACAGTTCATTTAAAATGGTCCCCTCCGGAGGCTCATTTACAAAATGGAATTATAACTGGTTACAATGTTCTGGTTAATTGGCTGGACATACCTGCGAACAAATCCATGGTGGCCATCAACACGACCGTCCATCAAACAACGAGTCTAATAATGGCAAATTTAACGTCTGGTGTTAGCTACTCTGTACAAATTGCTGCCGAAAACACAGTCGGTGTCGGGCCATTTAGTCAAAAAGTTTATCTAAATATAGACTCTCGTTCTGTGGGACTGGATCCTTTATCAAGGTAATTTTATATAAATGAAGAAGATGATTTTATAAATAATACGTATAATAATCATAATATATAAATGTACTCGTAATATTTGAAAGAGATTGTTAATGTATTCCTTTTATTTCAGATATCCGATAAATGGAGAAGTATCTATAGTAGCTGGGGACTTTGTAATGGAAACATGGTTTTACTTTTTGATTGGAGCGATTGTTCTGCTCAAAATAATTGTGATTGGCGGCATTATTTACATACGGAAACACAATATTTTTGCAAAGAAATCTGCTCTCCCGAATATTTATGGTATGTACCAGCGTATTTTCGCAAGCCACCCTTCACAGCAATAATAATAAATGACTTGCATATATCTTTGATTGTTTGAATCGTGCTCACATAAAACAAGCGACGTTAACTCGATGAGAAACAGTTATTCAGCTTATCTGTAACGCTATTTTTTCCTGGATTCAGCATCAGAATTTCAAAATTAAAAACATTCCTCGGGTGTCGTGGGGTGGTGCAGGGCGCCGAGCGTTTGTTTGACGGAGGCTTTGCCATGCGACGGTAAGGGAGGGGAGCTAGATTACTTTCGAGTTGAAAGGTAGCGCGAGCCCTCTCGTGAGCGCAGTGGATCTCTTTCACTTTGCATTCACGTTCGGGGCACAAAGGAATGATACAAATCCGAGAAATAAAGACCCAGTAAATGTAAATGTTTTGTATTTTGTTTTCTCCAGGCGATTCGTTTGTTGACTCACCCAGTTACCTTTAAGCCAATTTCCCTCGTTTGTTTGTTTTATATTAGGTTCTACATCTTTTAAGTATTAAGTAAATGAAAATATTTGTGAGCGGTTTACAAAACGCTTATTCCGGTATTCTTAATTGGTTGATGTTGTTTTAGATTCCAATGGAACAAGCTTAGTGACTCAAATGAACATAAAAGCGGCTGTGTCTTTGTCACATCCCTTAAGCAGTTGCTACAATAAAAACACTGTGACTAAGACTGAGTCACTATTGTGGATGGAGAATCAACCGGGATTATGCATGTCCGGCAATCAAACAAATCAAAGTATTAAAGAGAAAACTAATTCTGAATACGACAAAGTTGCTCAACAGTTACCTGAGTATGCTGAAGTGACGTCCTCACGAGCGAATGCAAATGAATGGAATACAAGTAAAACTGCAACTTCTCCAGCAGCTTATGCTTCAGTTACTCTCGTTGCCAATACCAGGCAATGTGTAAGTTCATTGGTAAGTGTCCAATTATATAATTTTCTCGATTTTGGAAATTTGGAACTTTGCCAACTGTAAAGTTTTGCCATTTAATATATTCACTTTATTAAATTGACGATATTACTCATGAAATATCAAACTAACGAGATGTTTACTGAAAATGTATTTAGGTTCGCCGCTAATTAGTGAATGAGGTGACGAGAGTACGTTAGCTTAACAATTTGCGCAATTAGTGATTGTTTTTTTTTCTGCAGGGCTGGTTTCCACCCACTGGAAAAAACGTTGAATCCTTTGACAACCGGTATGCACCCGAAGAGGAAATGTATCCGGCTAGTAATGGAGGGTACTATAATAGAAACGTGTATAGTGAGAAATATTTTCAAGGTCATCCTAATGTGCTAAAGTTTTACGATCTGCCTTCTTTAGACAAAACGCAGAAAGCCCAACTGCGATATAATCAGAGTTTAGATGACAGAAAAAGCGAAAAGAACTGTAAGACTGATGTAACACAATCGCTAATAGGTCGTACTTACGGAATTAGTTCTAGAAAAAACTCTGAATCCGAATCTACATATAGAGCTTTTGGGGAAGAGGATACTGACGAGGAGAACTATCCTGAAGATGGTGGCTATGATGAGCTACAAGCTATGCAACCACAGAGACATAGACCACAACATCAGTACGAAAGGCCTAATTTTGACAACGATGGAACCAGAACTTTGGCTCGTTTAACGTCATTCAGACAAGGCCAAAGTCTGACTGGTGGTTCTAAGCCGTCCCTTGCGCCTTCTCATCCACCTCCCGCGCCTCATCCTCGGGTGGACTCTGTAACGCGGTAGTATCACGCCTTGCCGGTTTTCGGCGACCTGTGCCAAACGGACGTATAGACCGATGTTTTTTCTTATTAGTGTAGTGAAGTCATTGAGAGAGATCACAGTTCTTCCTGACGTTGTTTAGTGCCAGTATATCAATATAAAAGACTAATCGACTGGTTTTGTTCAACGAAGAAGTGAAAGTGAGTGACTGATATTTTATTTAAATTTCTGCGGACTGCTAAGGCCTATCAAAGATATTAGCGACTGGCCTATGTTTTACAGCGCACAATAACGAACATTGATTGTTCATTTGAAATGATTTATATTTTCAAAGTATTCCTAGTCTTTGTATAAAACATGTAAATTATGTAAATAGACACAACTAACTTATGTTCTTGAAGAAACTATACTTGATAAAGTTAAAATATCAATTCTAATAAATGTTTACAGTGTTATTATTGGAATTGGAAATTCAATTGATATGTCCGTCTGAATATCAATAAACGAATTTGTAATCCTATATCATTAGTGTAAGAGTAACAAATAATTAATAGAAACGAAAAATTAACGCTTGGCAATAATTTCAAATAACATATTTTTAACTTTATTAAATGAAATGAATTTGTAAATATAAAAATAATATAAACTTGAAAATAGTGTTTTGGTTTTATGTATCGCAGTTTTAAAAATTATAATTTATTTGGATATAAAATAATTTTATTAGTTGTATTGACTTTGTTTGATTAGTATTATTATTTAGTTCATTTCTCGTGCCATACCTATACCTATGTAGGAATTCATAGCGGAATATTAATAAAGTAACATTGGAGTTGTGAAATAAAATTCAAAGGAAGCTTTTACAAAAAAAGTTATAATCTACGTAAGATATTGTGATATATGATTTTATATAGCCACTTGTTATAATATTAAATAGCACGACTTGTATTGCATATCAAATGTATTAGTCATGTAATAGTTAAAAATGTTATTAATTAGGATGCTTCCATATCTGACAGACAAAAAACATGTAATCGTCTTCATTCTGTAAATAAATTATGTCAAACGGAGTGGACTTGCCTTTTATACTTCAACTTGAATGTATCGACTATTCTTTTTTTCTCCACTGTTAAACAAACTATTTTGGTAGAAGATCACAAGAATCGTGAGTCGTGGCGACAAGCGACCAAACGGTAGGCAGACATTAATTTAAACGAAGAGAGTGCCGTGCCGCAAATGCCATAAAGGGTTCTACAGGGAATAAATACTCCGTTCATTCGTTTTAAATTGATGTCTTTCTTGATCGTTTGGCCTCGGGTTGTCGCATAACTCATGTATGAGTATCTTACTAAACTTGTTAAGATACCTTGCTTTGCTGTACGCAGTAAACTCATAATTAACATTATAGTAGATATATTATTAGACTGCAAATCAGAATGCTTCTGGTACAGAATTCTTCGTAGTTCCTACTTTTGCAATATGTTCAAGAGTAATCCAGTGGGTAATAGGCATTTCACATAATAATACTAATAACAACTTATTATTTGTTATTATTACTTATGTCTCACAGAAATATAAAACATAAAAATACCGGTATGTATATCAAATATTATTTTATGACTGAAACACCAATTATTTTTGTTACAAAGGCTTAATTATGACCATCTATTTTAAAGTAAAATAAATAACAAGTAATTGAGTATTTCTTTTAGTTTTAAGGTCGATCTACACAATAATTACGTCAGATTTTTCAATTTTAAATTCCCTTTCACACATTTGTGTGGCAAAGTATTTAAGAACACTAGAAGTGATGGTTCTAGTTGATTGAAAAATAAAAATACAGTCAGTAACTAGCATGTATTGTAATATGACTCTCGTATTTTTGATCAAACTAAGTTAGAATTTTTAGCAATTTGTTAACAATAACTGTATACAAGTTCAACTCAATCTCCTCAACCTAATTGTATTTGTTAATTAGTAGATCGACTGTATCACGGTAAAGTACCTAATAATGAAATCGAAAATGGTTATAATATAAAATATAGCAAGGTGTCTCTGTATAAATTATTTTTACTACACCAAACACCTGCTGCTAATACAAATAAGGCTGGTATGATTGCTAATCCAGGCCTAATATTATGGCAAGGTATACACACAAAAATATTATAGAAACCTCAAGAGCCTATTTTTGCGTGCGATATGAAATGACCATACTTTGAAATAGATGAAAATACAATACTCGTATGAACATTGACGGATTTTAATTTTGTATTTGTCTTTGGATACCTATTTTTAATAAAATAATTTAAATACTATTGCTATCGTAGTTTTATTATTCATAAATTAAACCTGATTGTTCTTAGATAGAAAATAAATGATAATTTTTACTACAAAACGAAATATTATGTTCTTCTTTGTGAAGTTTATTTTAACAAGTTCTTAATAGGCAGAAACACAGAGAAACCACTTCTGGCACTGAGTTAGTACCTTGTTCTTCAAAGAAAATACTCTAATTACAGTTGTGACGCGTAATTATAGTACTTTAAGACTAAATTAACCTTACTAAACTATCTTAAATATGCAAAGTTAATAAGAACAAGATTTTTTTATTTTTTTTATACTACTTAGGTGGCAGACAAGCACACGGCCCACCTGATGGGAAGCGGTCACCGTGGCCTATGAACGTGTGCAACACTAAGGGTGTCACACACGCGCTGCCTACCCTGAAGGGAAGGGGGGAGGGCTGGGAAGGAGTGGGGAGGCTAGGAAGGGATGGGAGGAGGAGGGGTAAATTGAGCTCTGGCTACCCTACTTACCGGCGGGAACACAACTCGATGGTTATTATGGCCGCGGTGTTCTGTAGGGCGGAGGTACTACCCCAGTCGGACAGCTCATTTCGGACGGGAGATACCGTCGTGTCCTACCTCCTGTAAAAAGTTTAATTATGTATGCAAAGCATAAGCGTACTATATGTTTGGTTTTGATTGCTTTAGTGATTTTTATAGCCCTTAATTTATTACAAAAAGTTATACAGTAGATATACTGATTAAAAATATGGATAATTTCTCCATTTTTTATATTGGTCATGTCAATATGACTTCACTTCACCTGCTTTAAACAAAAAAATGGGAATGTGGGAGATAAAAATCTCAATAACCATATCCCCACTTAGCGATTACAAGTAAACATTATCATGAGTTTCCGCTTGTAGACTAATCTAGACCAAAGAGCCAAAAACGTCCAACAAAGTTGAATTTACAAAATGTTGTACTTCTCTTGAAATTATTTTGTTCTCACTATTTCGATTCCTTAGTTCAATCGTCGAACTATTGAGATATTTTTTGTGAGAATATCAAATGTCTCATTAGTCAAAATTCAAAGTACGGATCTGTAAAAATGACAGTTGGACGGTGTGTCTGTGTGTAGTGTATAGATACCAGCTTCCTAAGTATTGGAGCCCGTATACCACCTTTCAGTTAAGCTTGAATAAAGCCATCGACGTTGTCGCATCATGTCTTTCCAGCTCTACTCGCAACTTATTTGAAAAACGGCAGGTTTTAAAATGATGTAATCTCGACGCGTCAACTAACCTTTGTCATAAGTTTCTAACTGATATAAGAAAAGATGCATTAGCTACAGTCAGTGGCAATAGTTGTAATATATACTTAACATAATTGCAATTCACCGATTACCTTATTATTTCTAAAACCTTTCATAAAATAATTTAAAAAAATACTTGACAAGATACATTAAATGTTCTAAATCAATTTGTAAATGACTCAAAAGCAACTCTTGTCATTAATTGCACAATCTGTACGTGACTGATAACAAAAAAGATATGAAGGCTGTAACTAGACTGAGGAAGGTAGGAAGTACTTCATATTTATCGCCTTCATGTAATACCTACATATAGCATAAAAGTCACAACTAATATCATAAAATATTACAAGAATGATAAACGATTACTAGTACCTAACGAACTGACCGCCTTTAAGCACCTTTTCACTTCTATGAATAGGGGCTGAATTTATTAGGGGATATTACCGATAGCCACATTACTAAAGACGATAATTGACAATTATTATTCCACAATTTTTTACACCATGCCTATATCTAATCGGCACTTAAAACCTGCTGTGAGTAGATTAACAAAATCGCAATGTAGGGTAGTAAAACACTGCTTCGTGGTCATAAAGATTCCAAAATTAAACATGAACTTGATTCTGCAACCGTTCCCGGTTCATCATCAAGTTCAAATAAGACCGAACTGGCATTTATCGAGGTGAGACCTGTTAAGTTTCAAACTATGCATGTCACTGACGTAAATGCTATTCAAGGTGGTTTTTTTACGCCTCTTTTTACACACTGTGCGTACATTTTGCACGATAACATGCATTAAAGAGAGCACTGTTCAAATGTTACACACTCATAATTATTATCTGAAAAGTAATAAAACCAACTCATATAACACTTCATAAAATTATGAACCGTGCTTAATTTTCATTTAAAATAAAATTCTCCCAAAGCCCGGTCAACACATCATTGTCATCCTTATCTAATTCCCGTAATTAAGCTCAATGGCGTCCACCAACAAAAGCATTACGTATAAATGAAAATTTAAATCGCGGCAAACATGAACAGCCATTGTCAGGCAGCTCATTCAATTTATGAGCTCGCAAATCTCTGTCGTACACTCATCGTAAGTATAGTATTGACGGGTATTTAGGATTTTAAAGCTGCATGCACACAGCAGGCAGAATATTACTGCAGTGAAACAGCAGTACCTGAGTTGTGATTCATAAGTAACCTAAATTACAGTTCTCACATCATAGCCTCATGATTAAAATGACTTTGAACTTACCTTTCAGCCACACCTTTTATCCAAAAATACATAAACACTGGATACTATGGCTAGGTCTGTGTGTATTGTTTGGTATTGTTCTATTTTACGGGCTCATGTAAAATAGTTCATTTTTAACAACTTTTCTTTGCGAATAAAATATTGCCAAGTTTTAACCAAAACTGATGCATTATTATAGCTGTAACATATTTTCGCTCAATAGCAAATCTGTGTATTTGTATGAAGTAATACAAAAGTGACGTTGTGTGTGTAGAACCTTAATGTCAGCTTGCGGCCAGTCTGTTTGCCTGTAATGTGCAGATAACTAACATACGAGTATATTCACGCACATGCCAATTGGATTCCTCTTTTGTCTTGTACTGGGGTTCATTTCTAAAAGCATTCATGAGCAAATATTACGTTTCTGAATAGTAAACGTAATATTCTGTGCAGTCGGAATAACATAGCCCAAGAAAGGCTATAAATCAAAGAAGTTAAAGAGCCATTAACGATGAATATAAGTAGTAAATTAAAATAGGTCATTAGAACATCGCTAAATCAAGAATTGAGTGGCAACTTGAAGTCAGAATAATCCGGTTTATTTTTAATATTGACTTTAAGGCTGCCAAGAGCTTACCTCTATCTTTTCCGTTCTTTATTGGTCATTATAATAGGATGGTTGACTCGTTGACTGGTTAAGAGTCTTCTGACAAACACGTTTTCCATGAGAAGAAAACAATTTTTCAAATAATACTTCTAATTAATCAACAACTTCCAGCTCAATATGTATCTTTTAAAGTATCTATAACAAAGTAAAACGTTACAATAAGCCACGCGACCTTTAAACGGATCGTGTGTATATTATCACCCTATTTTTTTGTGTAAATGCTCCAGATTCGTATTCGTATTTTAGCAAATGACATTTTGAAATATTTACATTTATGAACAAAAATAAAACAAATTAAATTGCAAGGACAATGAACAAAAATATCCGAATAAAACGAAACAACTCCAACTAGCCGTACTGATAAACTTTTCAAAACGAAGTAAATTTACGGCCACACGCAGCCTCTCTCATTCGCTCCATCTTTCTTTTTACATTGCCACGATATAGGTAGTATGTACGGCAACGGTGTGTGTAGCCTCGGGTGGCGTTTTAATTTTCCGCTGGCCTGAAAATTTACACGAAACGAATGAACCATCTATTTTAATGAGGTTTAAAAGTTAACTGATCAACGTTCGCTCCACGAGGGTGGGCGTCCTCTAGAATAGAGATATATGATTGTGACTGTAGTGCATTTTTCTATTGTGTGTATGCTCCATATTTTATGAATGTCCTAGCTGGAATAGTGTCAGCTGAAATGAAATATAGGATACTGTTCGATGTAATTTTATGGGTAAAATGGAATTGAAAATCTGATATTGGTTTTATGATAAAACCGATAGCATACCTATTCATCGTCGTGATAAATTTGCTCGTTGATAAACCATTAATGCTAATAGGTACAAAAATGATTATTAATGATTTTTGTTACTTTTATAATTTAATGTAAGTAATAATATAAATAAAATAAATAAATAAATAATATAATGTAAATATTTATTTTGTTTAGTTTTTAGTTTTTATATTAATGTAAATATTATTTAATTTACATTGTATTTTTATCATAATAAATACACTTTTTCAAAGACAAAAAAAAGTAATAATAATAATGGTCAATCCTATATCGTGACTTGATGTCACGATATAGGATTGTAATATAATATTGAGTGTGTCTCACGTTAAGAATACTGTACGCTTACTATTCAAATGTAATTTTGTGCTCGCCCTACAGCTCAATAAGTTAGTTGTGTCTGTATATCGCAGTGGGCTATTCCAAATTTCCGTGGCAGACCAAGAGAAAAAAAGTGGGTTAAAATCCGTTGTATAAATTTACTTTGCGCTATTCAACCAAAATGACTATCATATGGCACAAAGAATATCCTATTGGTAAGATAATACACGATATTAATAGTTTTAGTCATTACTTATGAGGATAGACTTATTTTTATTAGGGGTTTGGCCTACTAACAATTTACCACGCTGGCCATACGGGTTAGCAACGGGTTTTATCTTTAGTTTTCTTTCTCTGACGTGTGTCACACTGGAGTACATTGGGAGAAGCCTGTGTCCAGCAGTGGACTGTAATACTGACTTGACTTGAGGATAGACTATTTTCACCTTTATGACTCCAGAATACGCAGGTCAAATAACCCTCCATTTCCCATTATCTCACCGACTTCCTCTAGTAATAAATATTTCATACATGCCCGCCAGTGTTAGATGCTTTTGACTTACCCTTTTATCAGAACAACACCAATTTGATTTTCAAATTCAGCTACGACCGACTTACCCACTTACATAATATTGGCCTGTGTTCTTGACTTTGCATTCATTCTCCATCTTACGACCTCTGCTCAGCGGTACAGCGTTCGACTGCTAACTCAGAGGTCACGGGTTCGATTCCCGCTCAGTGCAAATATTTGTGTGACCAATACCAATGCATATTATGAATTGGTATTGGTCTGGATGTTGCTCTGTATAATAGGTATGTATTTATAAAAAAAGGTTAAATATTTATTTAATAGAATATTTATTCTCGTGCTCAGCAACCTCAACATATTGATATACGTACTCTTTCGATTTCAGGAACTACAAGATCTTAAAACATAGCTAAGAAGTTTACAATAATAATTTTCATCAGTATAAATGCTTTATATGTTTATAAAAAATTAAATTTAGAATGCGTAAAATATAAATCGCACTGACTGTCAATACATATCAAATCCCACGATCCTCTCAAAGTCCAACCCAATGACGTATATGATTGAATTAGGGGTTAATTGCTAAATGAAGTGTCTCCCGCATCGAATTTGTCCTTTTGCCTGATATGATTTGATCAGGCAAGGTATTTTCCGAACCAATTAAGGTAATGGAAAACTGTGCAGCCAATGTCAATGACGTTTAAGTGGATTGTGTAAAACTGATCGATGAAATTGTCAATCAATTAGTGAGAGTAAACTGGGGACTTTTATATTTAGATTTTCATTTAATTTATTTTAAGCTTGAATCTAGTTACATTAGAGCGACGTATGGAAGTAAACTTAAATAATATAACTACAAAAACTGCAAAACAGGCAACTCGTGGACTCGCCGGTTATTGGCGACTACCGGTCGTAGACGCGACGACTAGTCGGATAGTGCGTAATTAAAGCACTATCATTCGATTGTCGAATTATAGTTGGGTTTTGAAGTTTCAATAACAAATGGATGATTTTCAGAATACATACTGAAAACTGCCATTACACGCCATGCAACTTTGATACTTGATTTTAAAATTAGATTAAATACATTTTTGACTTGTAGATTATTGAAATAGCAATTATTTTATAAATATTTAAACACTAAATCTACGAGTATATCTACTGCATATCTTTTATGTAGGTAACCCAAAGAATACGTACCAACTAATTTTATTGATACTTCAATAACTGAGCTGTAAATGTAAAATATACATGCTTTAAAGTCAAATGCATTTTCAACAAACAAGTCTATCATATAGGTTTGCAGCCATAATATACGGTGGTCCTTAAGCCGAAAGTGCCCTTAATACTGTGTTAAAGTGGGCGAGCTTCAGAAATGTTCAGAGGCTTTTCAGGGCAACACTCTTAAGCCTTTTAATATCGCGCCCCTACGTGCTTATCGGATCTCTTAACTGTTACCGTTTTTAATGGCGTTTGCAGTTAATTCCGATGTTCTTTTAATGAAAGCCCACAGATTGGCTTATGCTTATAGCGTGTAGTAGAAAAATTGAATGGTCTAATTTTGTTGGGCTTAGTGAGGAGTATACCTTAGATAAGTTACATTGAATTTTGATAGGTTGTTCTTGTAGTAAAATATCCCATATAAAATAAAGAATACATGGAAACATACATGCAAAGATATATTACATATTCATACTTATAAATTAACTTCCACTAAGCAAAAATCGAACCTGCAATCTCTGACTCAGACAATTATCCGCAGACTTCTACGCCATATACCTACCTGCTAACGTTAAATCTCAATAATTATATGAATTCATTTAGTGTAGGGTATTTGTCTCTATTCAATTTTTTATGTGCAAATGTGTGTGAAAAGTTATCTAGCTCGATTTAATTGAGTTCGTAAATAACTAGACAAATTATTACATAGTGCGTGCTTTTTTATTTTTCTCGAATATCTACCCTCTCATTTTAAACAGTGATATGTAAATGTACAAGTACATTATGACAGCTCTATTCAAACGAAGTCAATCAGTCCCATAAACACGTTAAATAAGCGCAACTCACGCCTGCATCAATATACGGACGTGTTTCAATTTAATTTCCTTAATTCTCTTCGGGGTCACTGACAAAGTAAGGTCCTTACAAATACAGTGCGACAATTGTCCAAATTTAATTACGTACTGCATACCAACCCTTCTGCTGCGATCGAGCAAAACGGGCTCTAAACTTCGACCGGCGACGGCACATGGGGCCGTACTTTTGTAATTTTATTAATGACGTAATAACAGTTCTGTCAGACGCATGTGTGTGCCCATGAGCGATAGTGGAGTCGTTAGCTCGGACGGGTTAATATTGGAGGGTTGAATTGGGGATTATCTATGAAATCTACGGTATTATTGGGTATTAAAAGTGGCGTTGAATAGCTCGCCCGATGTCCGCGCGTTGGTAAGTTATAGCCTTCCGATTTGAAACATCTCACCAAATATAAGCATGGTCACCGTTTCTTATAAAACACGTTGTTTTTTATAGCATCCAAGTTATCCGATATAACTATAATCGCTATATTACCACTGCATCAGGAAGTCAGTATTCAACATATTAGAAAAGAAAGTGCTAATATATTTCTTAATGTAATCTTATCCCTTTTAGGCCTACATTATTTTTAATTTATGTTAATGGCTTGTGTGATCTAGCACTGCCGTATTGTAATATATACACTTAGATGTCACAGCCCACGCTTCAAACTGGAAGACAGCACGCAATGTGCTCTGAACATTATTATGTCTTGAGTATCAGTTAACAAGATTACTCTAAATGTGGAGAAAATTTATTTCATAAAGCTACTAGGTAATTGGATACTTGTTATGTTTAGTTAGTTTTAAGTTTGTGATTACTTACGACGACGCTAATCAACCTTAGTCCTTAGTCCTATGTTAATTTAGTCCTAAATTAATTCCTACATGAATTACTTACGATGCGTACCAGCTTTATACACGGAGTAAGGCTATGATACAGACCAATAAAATTCATGTTTACAACCCAAACCTATGGTTTGTAACAGTTTGGTACTTGGTTGTTTATGTTAACGCAGATTTAGGCTCGTATACATAAGGATTCGTAGATACTTGTATATCAAGTAGTTTTGGCATAGAATATAATAAACTAGCTTTTGCCCGCGGCTTCGCCCGCGTGGATGTCGGTTATCGCGACCAAACATAGCCTATGTCTCGAGGTCTAATCTAATCTACCCCTATACCAAATTTCACCAAAGTCAGTTCAGCGGTTCAAGCATGAAAGCGTAACAGACAGACAGACAGAGTTACTTTCGTATTTATAATATTAGTATGGATAAATAATTTTTAAAAGAAGTTTTTAAAATCACGGCTTAGTTCATAAGTTTCTATAACTATCTACCGTCTTCATCATTAGACTTCAGTTAACATTTGACATCAGAGTATTTGCCACGACAAAACAAAATAAGATCGATTCTTTTATCTTGTTTAGTTCAGGAGTTTCCAAGGACATCTTCCAACTTCACTATCAGACCAGCTTCATAGTACTCGTACCATATTATTGGATTGTCCCTGAAAATACGTAAGGACCTTTGTTTTATTTTATGGAAGTGGTTCTCAGTAGACTTCTAGCAAACTCATACTAGCAAACTCACAAACTAACGTACTACCTAACAAAAAAACAACAGAGCAAGTTAAATAAAAGCTTGTAAAAGGACATTGGAATATCAATATTCATCCATGAACAACCAGTATCCCTTTTTATACGTTACTTTCCAGGGTACGCCTGCAGTTTCAGTTGAGATTGGCTTGGCCCTGAAGGTGTCTATTGATAGGGCCCCATACATCCTATTCTATTTATTTATCTAGCCATAAATGACTATTCCTGTCTAAAATCCACACCCCATATAGACCGTAGTGAAACTATTACCAGTAAGTATAATTAAATTCACTCTTGTTAAGCGTAACTAGCAAACTAAGCTCGTAAAATAACACCTAAATCGCCATAATTTGGAAAGTCGAATGCTTAGTTGCCAACCGCCACATTATTGGTCAGATTTCGCCTGACCACGGTTAGGTTTTGTCTGGCAATATGCAGATTAAACCGGTATGTCGACAACAAGCGTCTATTACTCACAAACTTGGTCATATTAAAGTTTTCCGACGTCTGCTCTGAAATATGAGGAGCGCTCCGTCGAAATTCAACTTGCTATCTGATTGAACTATAAGTGTGGGGGAAATTTTGTAACATTAGTTATTTGCGATTAAATGGTACGTCTTTACTATTTTGGAAACAATTCTAATGTATTACTTTTAGGTTTTCCGTATTTTTTCTATATCATTATGTGGATTTCTCTTAAAAATGAAACATAAATAAAAGCTATTCAATTAAGCATTCCTTGTCTTGCAATATATGGAAATGTATGTAAAGTATCTAAAACTGGCGGGCACGAGCTCAATTCGGATATTACTCAATTCTAAGAATCCAATAGATGGTTCCTTATACGACGTTGGCTATAAAACGTATAGGGCAATTTTAATTAACCATATTACAGTTAAAAATTTTACTGCCAACTTAATTATTTTATCTGTCTTGGAACAGTGGCAGAGCGCAGACTACTAGAACTGTCACATAGTGTAAGTTATATACAAAGTGTTCGCTTTTTTTAGTAAAATATTCAAATTGTATAGTATATCAAATTTTTATACAGACCCTATGTATTAGCTTATATAAACTGGCAGTTAGTCAGTTTTCAAAATATTTAGCAACTTTCGTCGTTGACTGTACATTATCAAGTGTTTACTCAATCTGTAGTACAAGTTATATATCATCTATATACGCTCTGACAGAAATATTATCATCATCATATCAACAAATGCGCGCCCTTCACTAATAAATAGTGATAAATTGATGATCATCACAACTTTATTCATCAAGCACCCTTCACAACAATACGGTGTCTAGACAGGTAAATATGACATACATTTGTTGGTGACTGTAATTATTCATTGTACAAAACTTTGAGTGCCGCTGGAAGTCCTCATTTCGTACGAGTTGTGTTTAATTCGTTTTAGCGAGTGAGTTGTTCGTTCAGTTTCGTTGGAACAGTTTAAATGGAAAATATAGGTGAAATAAAATTTGTTATTTGGTGTTTACTGGAATGATGTATAATTTAATTAGTGGCCATTAATGTGCAGTGAGATTCACACAAATATTAGGTGTAAGTTACACAATTAATGTATTTTGTCGTTATTAATTATTATTTTTTTATTTTTTAGTTTTTTTTAACTAATTAACTAATTAATTAATTAGTAATTATTAACTTTTATTTGGTCATATCTTGTATGAATACAAGACTTGACAAAGATGAGAGGCCTAAAGTCTATCCAAATTACCTTCTTTGGATAATTCATCTATCCGAAATTAGTGGGAGGGTTTAGTATCTCCCCTTATCTTGTCTCTTATTATCTACTACTACTTATCTAGCTCTCTACAGTAGTATGTAAGTATACGATGATCGGGGTTTCAAACTACAACCTCGCGATCGCAAGTCTGAAGTTTCACAGTGACCAGACTATGTGCAGCTTTTCAATCTATAGTTTTAGTTGTTTACCATAGTAGTAATTATGAATAGGCCTCCACAATGTTGCATTATATCCGATTAGGACGCTTCCCTCCACTAAACAGAACCCTTTTACCTGATTGATGAACACCACAACAAAAGGCTTAACGCCGTCAGCGATGTTGCACACAGATATGTGGTATAACATCCATCATTGCATTATGAGGGACGATCAGGGCCTTATGATTAGCGTTGTGTTAAATTTCATTCATTTAATTTTTATTTTGTTTATAAACAAAGAAATAAAACATTTATTAAGGATCAAAGAAAATTGACAAAATTGATTTATGAATCGAGATGGGGTCGACTAAGGTCAACCTAGGCATGGTGTCAATCAGATCAAGAATAATATCCTTGATGTAGGTACCTATTGAACCCTTTAACAACATCTAACGTGTTCAATATTTCTGTCGAATTAATAGATTACCTGCGTAACAAACTCGAGCCAGTAAAACAGTGAACTTATCTCTTTAAACCGCATCTATATACGAACTTGCCTAATGGATATTTGAATAAGTAAGCACCCAAACCGAGTAATAATTCAAACCTCAAAACTTTGCTAGTTCTAAACATTCGTTAAAATTGGCATGTAGAATAGACTGGCTTACACTTGCGACCTTGCTTATGTAGTACAAGTATTTTATACATAACACAGCAATTACCTCGTTGATCACGTAAGTTGAACTGAACATCCGCATGCTATTGAGGTTTTAGGTTTAATTTCCGGATGGGAAAAAATGTTTTTGGATTTCTAGGTTAATGAGCCGCATCAAGATCTTTGCAACCCAAGTCAATCTCATCTGTTAGCTGATGTACCCTTATTTTGATCTTTATTTATACTTATAAAACGAAGAAAAGTGGACTCCGGGTTCTGAAGTGCAAGCTTTGGATGCAACTTAAACTAACACTGAGATAAAGAACGTAACAGTCTTCAGAAAATGTTTATCCTAAGAGACTGCTGAACATATTTATATAATTACAGAGAGTGAAAACAAAAACGGAGCTACTCATTTATCTTAACAGCACACATGTTCGCCCCATTCATAGCGTGCTAAAGTAGCGTGCCATCTCAACATTTACACGAGAATATATTAGACTCAGCTGTTAATTCTTAATAGTTTATGCAAATCTATGTCAAACGGTTCCTGAGTAAATCTTCTGTCCCTTTCTGACGTCATCTCTCTCCAAGATGAAAACAAAATGCTGATTTGCATGTGCAAATAACATTGTAGTGAAATCCAAACAGCAATTTGGTAGACAATTGAAAGCCAGCTGCGTCGTCCCTTTCGAGATGGGGACAAGAATTAAACCATAATTTCGTGTTTCTACGAAATATGTCAGGAACTAGAGAGCCCTTTCTTGTTAGTGACTGATAATTCACCTGAGCCCCTTTCACAGATATTGTATGAAGCACTTTAAATTGTCACTATGTTCATAAACACTGATAATAGATACAATATAGGTACTAACTACCACATTCACAACCGAGCAATCACAAATACTACATTGTTTATTTTGAATTATTTTGTTGGTTAACTATAATGTCTAGCAATTATTTCGGACATCATATGAATACTGTATTTAAAGTGCGGACATTTTTTTAAACGCGGAACACCAAGATGCCCGATGAATTTAGTTGTTTTAATTGGTAATCTCATTAAAGGCGTTTAGTTTACATATTTTATGTGCGTGATACTTAACATTCGCCTTAAACAGTGTTTTAATTACGTAAGAGTAACAATGTATAATTGTATAAGTCATCTTAACAATACATTCAAGTAATGAACGGGAATCAAGCACCTAACATAACATAGGTTTTATTACATGACTACTTCCAGAGTCAATTCTGAATTCAATCAGTTAAGTAATCACAAATTGTGTGCTTTCAATTGGATGATATATTATATACATTCCTATATTCACGCATAAATGAAAATATTAGCAATCCATAGAAGATTGATTAATGGATATCTGTAAACGAATTCTTTAAATAAGAGACCCTAAAAAGGAAGCAACAATGGTTCTCTATCAAGCGAACGCCGAAAACATAAAAGTGTCATGTGCATAATGCACACAATGAATGTCCCCTCCGAGACCTCTAATGCTATTTAGTCTCTCTCTAGAGATGTAGGTCACTATGCTATCTATGATTTCCTAGTCCCATTGTATAGTGTCCCCTTATCTTGTTTGCATAAAGTTCAATTTTCATATTTTCTAACAACAAATTAGATTTCCAAAGCAAAACGTTCACTATCTTTGTTTATTTTCAGTTCAAAGTTCTGTGACACAAATTCATAGTAGCAAAAATTGTGCACATGATCAGGGTAACAGATTTGTGCACGCGTGGGGCGTCTAATGGTCTATGCATTCGCTCAGTACACGAGTGCATTTAATTTATGGTCACCAAGAAAAGGGTGGTTATCCATTGTCAACATTATCTTAAATATTTTATCCAATATTAAGCCTCATTTTATTGTCTCAAGCCATAAATTTAGCCACAATACAAGATATCTATGAGGGATTATATTTCAACTAAACCTTTGTGTCTTTGAATAACATATAATTAAATAAATATTATTTATAATTTATGTTTTTATTTAAAAACAAAGATTAAACGGATTATCAAATATTACAAATATTATTGTATTGTTAAAGGGTAGCAAATAATTTATATTATAAATCTAACCATGTTTCATTATGATAACAAAAAAATTGATAAAGGAAATGGATTTTTTTAAACTGGTACTGTCAAGTCATAATATTATTCTTTTAAGTTAATACCTTTATTCCTTAAGGAGTAACATGAGCCGTTGTTAAAACATAGATAGATAGGTAGATAGAATATTATTTACTGTACCTACACTAGATGATTATCTTATAAATTTATCTTAATTCTAAACATACAGTAGGCACAAATAGGGCGGTCTCATTGTTAAGAGCGATCTCTTTCAGACAACATTCAAAGATGTACTAAATGAAAATGAATTTGGTTTGACACATGAGAGCCAACATCTTACATCAGAATTTCACCAAATTCAGTTTCAGTTAAGAACATCCAATCAAAACCCCTTCAATGAAACCCACAAATACAAACCTTACATTTCCATACATCAGCAGCAGAGACTCACTCTGCTCCGTAAGCCAGTAATTAAAATAGACAATAAACTTTATCCTCGTGTACCACGTCTTAAGCCCAAGCAACCTAAAGGGCAACCACCCTAGTACTGTTTGCACAGTAACCTACATTTCTACTTAGCATAAGGGATGGTATCATTAATGTTGGACCATCGAGGGAGGCCGTGACTTTGAATGCATTGAGCGACATTTGAAGTTTGTTTATAAGATTTTAAGCTATTTTGGAAGTGCCAAAAATTTGTTTGTTTCAGTTGATGTGGGTTGGCATATTAATTAAATTTACTTGGATCTAAATTTTATCAATGGTTTTATGATTATTATTTTTGTTTTTACCTTCTTTTGGTGCTAGATGATAATGGAATCGACAGTTACTAAGTTCGTCTTTCTGGCATTATTATTATTCGCGTATATTTATTTATTAGAAACTCAGCTATGATTTTGTTTATTTAGGTATTACAGAAATAATTCAATAAAAATCATTGGCAGTGATCGACTATTCTTTAAACGCAGAACCTTAAGGTAGAGTTTATTCAACTAAAATGTTTCGCGTGACTGTAAAATAAAGCACACAAAAGTCCACAAAATCTAATGCAGATTTATGAGTTAACAAAAAAACATATTATATGATTTGGTGATCGTGTACGTGATCGTGTCAGAAAAAAAAACTTATACCGGTAAAAAGCTTTTCTATTACATATCCACTGATTGGATTTCGTACTAAACCGTACTTCGTAAAAAAACCGACGTTAGTTCAGCTCCAATTTCAATATCTGATCGAGTCCGTGCCGATCTATTGTGAGTACCGTCCGAGTGGTCGGAAGTATGCACTATGAACGCACCGAGTAGGCGTCACCGTTGCCTTTCATACCACCCTGTACGTTTATTCCATTCAAATTTTTACCCTCAGAACCGTGGGCATGCTCGATGAGAGCTCTAACGTCCATTCAGTGCAATTTGATGAAGCCAACGCGGTGTTCGCTATTCAAACTGAATAGGATTGCCCACGACAATGCTATGATTTAATAGAACCGTACCAACATTCTCGTTTACGTGTCTAACATGCAGCTATAGCCTTCTCATCGCGTTCTATATTTAGTAATTGGGTTAATATAAGAGGAATTTTAGATATGATCAAAGGCTGCTCTGGTTCTGTTGGCTTAATAGAAATTTTCACAATAAAGGTGTGGTATAATGTTATTAATGACATCGTAAATACGTTCAATAATTTGATTTGATGAATTTAATTATAATTTCACGAAGGTGATTGGTGAAAGAAAACATTTGAGATGACCTACATTCCTTTGAGTACATCATAATGTTTTTATTATTTAGTGAAGATATCAACTCTTTTAGGTATGTTATTCTTTTTAATTAGATAAATATAATCGTATTTAGGAAAGGAATAATTAATTGACAGGGTTGAAATTAACATAATACCTTATTAGGCAAGTAAGTTAGTAAGTTGATTGATAAAAAGAAGAGTAAAGATATAGAATAATAAATAATAATACCCTATCCCTTTTTAGGAAAGTGTTTCTTAGGGTTCGGTACTTCAAAATAAAAAACAGACCTCTTGTACTTGTTGATTACTTCCTTGTCCGGCTGTCCCTTTCTGAAGGAGTGTATGACTTTTGACTGTTTTTCAGGCTCCATACTTCCAAAAAATATCGAGATCACTACTTACCGCTCCACCACCGCAGAATACCACTGGTGTATTAAACGTAATAAATACAAAATGTTACACAGTAGAAAAAGATGCTGGCATTACCCTAAACACATACAGATAACGTGAACTTAGTCTCAAAACCACAAGCACTTAGATGACAAAGCAGCACATTCAGTCATAACAATACTTGTCGCTATTTAGCGGAATTCACTAAAGCAATAAATCTGCCAGCGACAAACAACTAAAACTGAGTTATAACAACAAAGTCAAATTACTGAAGGAGTTTACCGCATCCAGAGGGTTGAGGGGGAGGCAACCGACACCGGGGAGTGTACGGGTACAGAATACTGATGCAGCCGCGGCTCCTAACTCTCCCAAGATTTTCGGATCGGGATTTTCCTTTCTTTACAATGGGCCCTACTCTTGGGGCATATCAATTGCAAGTGGTTATGTCGTTAGAAAGTTTCTTGCGAGCCGCACCGGCGGGCGTCCCCATCGATTTTCGGGCTTAACGGGAAAGTATGTGCGTGTGGTGAGAATAACTTAGCCATTGGTTTTAGAGTGGTGACAGATTCAAATATTGCATGTGATACATGGTTGTGAATCATTGCTTATATTGCTATAATATAAATGCAAAGTTGTTCAGTAATTTAGGAGATCTAATAACATTTACCTATCTATCTTTACTATCATAAAGTTGTAAATGTGATAATGTCTGTACAATTGCAATTATTTGAAAAAATACTTTGGTTGTCTTATATGAACATTCTGAATACAAAATTTATTTTTTCGGAATTCTTGTCTGTTTGTTCGTGATGGACGCAAAAACTACTTGACGAATGTTACATTTCAGGTTCTTGGTTACAAAACACCTTTAGAGTGTTAATAGCCAGGGTTTTGTCCAACTAAACTACTCATTCCAAAAAAATACTAGTCCAATCAAAATAACTACTTCGACAAGGTGAAAAAATCGAACGCCTGCGACAGTCGCCGATGTATCATAATAGACTTAATGCCCAAGGGAACTCTATTTAGTAAGGATAATCCCCTTTTACAGAAAAATGAATGGCCAATACTTTCATGTAAATTAAATGAAGGGATCGCATGTTCGTAACGGTAGGACATTCGTAGGGAGATCGATTATTTCATATAGAATTGGTTGTAAGCTCTCTAATTCCGACCAACTGCGTTGATATTGATTGATTCGATGCATTTGACCGTTATCAATGAGTTATCCAGTTCGGATGGTCGGATGGAATTTATTCATCTATGAATTATTATAATAAGGACCACTGCAGGCTGTCGTTCTGTTCGCTCTGTTTTAATGTAAGATAATAGATATATTAAGTTAAAAGATAGCCATAACAATGTTACAAAGTATACATAGGTATCAAAAGCATCAAAAGTAGATGATCATTTTCAGATATTATTGAGCGTTAGTTTTTGAGGAAAGTAATTTATGCTCCTTAATAAAAATTCTGTTATATTACTAAGTGGGCTCTATTGAACTACCTTTTACCGTTACTTACAGCATAATGTACAATTTTTTTTCTAATGAAAATTGTTCATTATACTGTAAGTAACATTAGATTAGAATGCATCAGAAAGTTTCTACAGGAACCACCCTGTGTTGGACACACCCATAGACCACGGTGACTGCTTTCCATCAGGTGGGCCGTGCGCTTGTCTGCCACCTAAGTGTTATAAAAAAATCTCCTTAAAATGTCGCTTGGTAACGTAACAAGGCAGATGGCAACATTGCAAGCCAGGTAACAGTAAGAGGCCGGATCAGTGCGAGCCCCGCCTAAACTCTGTTCACGGAGACGGAAAATTGCATTCGTTATCGCATATCCGTATCCAGCTACCTACTTGCATCTGGAGCGATGAAACTAGGGAATGAGACAATCGACTTGAATTTGCAATTAAATCTATTTTTATATTAACTATCTTTTTCTTTTTACCTGTACTTTATTGGTATGTTAACTTTTGACAAAGGCGGGTTTTTGTCGATGAATGTAAACGAGTATAAATCAATTTAAGCTACGTTAGTATATTATAAGTAATAAGTAATAAATTTTATTGAGTAAAACTTTAAATCTCTAGATTTAGATTATTATTTCCTGCTATACTCTCTATGTTTACTATCTAATGGGCTACACACATGCTGCGAGAAATCACTGTACTGAGTTGTACTGTTAAAATTTCACCACTAAATTGATAGGTAAGATAAAGCGCAGTTAAGTTTTAAAATTTATTGAATTTTTGAATATTTTGTTCAACTATAAACACAAACTTAACCCGTGAAAACTAGGGATTCAGATAGGTACATGTAATAAAGAAAATAATAATGAAGTAACAAGTTCATGTGCCTCACTATAAAAAGATATGCCCACTCAAATATATGTAAGTACCTACCTACCAACACACGCGCCAGTCGCACCTCCCTTTCCG
Organism: Lithosia quadra; assembly: GCA_963576445.1. Taxonomy (NCBI): domain Eukaryota; kingdom Metazoa; phylum Arthropoda; class Insecta; order Lepidoptera; family Erebidae; genus Lithosia; species Lithosia quadra. The sequence goes on along the minus strand of OY754878.1, from coordinate 12,015,212 downwards.
CTCAGTTTTCGCGACAGTCGACATCTCCTGAATGACCTATTCATTCCCCACGTTCATTCTGCTAATGGAGTTGCCTTTTTGAGGTGCAAATAAATAGTCACTGCTTCTCAAAGACGCCCCTAGCAGTTGAAGTGACGCTAATTAATTAAAAAATCCTGCACCCAAATACTTCGCTATGTCTGTGAATTGCCGCACCTTGCCGGAATTTTGAAACTATTTTTGTTCTTATTTTAATTATTATGTTAATGCACTTTTGCGACGCTTTTTATTTTACCTTTCGGGCTTCTTTCAAAAAGAAATGCAAATTATACGTTTTAATTAAATACTTACTGATTTTATATAGAATACAAGCTTACCCGCGCGGCTCCGCGCATAATAGTATTAAAATACGAGTAGGTATGTTGTGGAAGAAGTTGTACTATAATGATTAAAGAGATGTTAGCAACCCATTTCCTTACTGTTTTATAATACTTATATCCTTAGATGCATTTTCTTTATTTTAAATACATAATATTATATTATGCATAGAAACACCCGGTCAATGCAAATAGATTATATTCATGTCTACAAATATTTACACGGAGCGGGTATCGAATCCGAGTTCTTCAACGTAGGTCTTCGAATACTCTACCACTAATAATCACAGAGATTATTTTTTTGAGGTTTAAAATATAGCTTCGAAAATATTTAATTTAATGCAAATTTGCGTTTGAGAATTCTGTTATGCGTTATTAGAAACACAACAATCTTGCTAGCAGACATTCTTCAATATAGCTACTGGTACACTCCACATGCCAATATAATTGAACATTCTGCTCATAGAATATTTGCATGATTCTTCGACGGACAGATTGAAATTTTAAATTTCATGAAATTATTTTTTAGAGCTTTTTTATAAACTTTCTATGTGAATATAAAACATCTACTGATTCTGTAAGATATAATTTATTAAAAGCTTTTGTGTGTTCATAATCTTTTGGTTAGTTTAGTTAAGAACAAAAATAATGATTATTAAAGAATGATATTATAGTTATTTTTAAAGTCAGACAGCCATTTTGATTATCAAAAACATGATAACAAAACGAGCCTCTGGAGCCTCCATTGTACCTATAACAAGCAGCCATTTTGATTAAGGTAATCATGAAAAATATGGAGGTGATTACTTTTACTTATAGAAGCATAGTAGTGAGATACATCCGTGTAAGGGGAGACTGGATACAAAGAATTATTTTGCTTTCATTCTGATGGCTTAAAAAAATTATTTTTAAATTCCTTGCTTGGGATAATTGTGAGTGAAATCTTATCAAGCAGTTTGGTAGTGCAGGTTTACCTAGTTAATTAAACCTGACGGACTGAAAGTTTTTTCTACTTATATACACATAGTTATAGCCTAGGATGGTATAGAATCCAAAAAAGGTATTCGAGTTCCAAGCCCGTCTTACATGCATGCCTATACACTCATACCGATTGCCGGACGAGGCTCTGATAATATATACCCATATATTTTCCTCATTACAGAGTTAAAGTTTTATTCAAAAAGTTAAAGGTCAAAATCATTTATCGTGTATAGACCATTATATTGGCACTTAAAAAACGTCATATTCCCATTAGATATCAAGCATACCTACACAACAGATGAATAACAACCCATAATACGCACTCTTCTAATAAGTCAGCAATAAACCGACTGCTGCATTTATAATCCACCCCTAATTTCGTCCGGATGTCTATTGATAATGAAAATTCGCGATGTCTCGCCTTGGATTTAGCTTTCAAGAGAATTCGATTCCTCGTGAAATTGGAAAATACTGTCATTTGACTTGTTTACTTTTCCATTTAATCTTTTAGTATCAAGTAGATTATTATAAATTATATTATTATTTTTATGTTGATTTTTGTATTATTGTATCAATTTTTTTAGTTAAGCTGTGTGTGTTAGAAAGCTGTGCATTTTAAAATATTCGAATCCTCTTGCGGAAGGGCTTACAAGTCAAAATATTTGTGGGACCCTCAGATATCCTTTTACAAGATATGAGTAAAATATTATTTCTTTTCGTAAATCTTATATTACAACTGCTGATAACTCAATATCTCCATTTTTTGAAGCATTTTACTTACTTACTTTTTAATTCTCTTACCCATTATTTAATTAATATCTAATCTTTCCGAAATAATACACGCAGTCCACTAATGCTACACTACTAAAGTGGTGATAATAAAATAAAGTATATAATATAAGTCGAATATACGTGGAAGATTAACACTAGGCGGACACTGGGCGACACGCAACAGCGACAGCTCGACGACTAGATGCGACGACTGGCTACGGCCGAGAATTTCATATAATATAACTAGCGACCCGCCCCGGCTTCGCACGGGTGCAATGCTGATACTAAATTAAATACACTACAGAAAAACTATGAACGTTGTATATAAAACATAGCGGCCGCCCCGCACTGCCCCGTCCGACCGGTACCGCCCGCCACAAACGCAAATTTTAAATTTGTAATATCTCCGAAAATATTTGTTTAATTTACATGCTGTAAGGAACCATATTGATCTATATTAATTGCACACTGTATTTAAGGTACTTAATTCGATAAGGATTAATGCCGTATTGCTTAAAATAGCTTCGTAAATGAGCCATTTTTTCACGTAAAAAGTAAACAATAAAAATGGTTAATGTGGGTTATCCCTAAAAGATAAACATATACCATCGCGGACTTTTTTGTAGACCTTTTTATGGTGTACAATACTGTAGTACATAAATTTGATCTAACTCGTAGGGTTTAGGCAGCGTTTTTGCTAAATTGCTAAATAAGCCCAAAAAAATAGGTTCATTTTACAACATCACGTTAGAAACCTCTAAAATTAGCAATGTTGCCTTAGTATATGATGCATGTATTATACATATAAACCTTCCTCTTGAATCACTCTATCTATTGGAAAAAACCGCATCAAAATCCGTTGCGTAGTTTTAAAGATATAAGCGCACATAGGGATATAGGGAAAGAAAAGGCGACTTTGTTTTATACTATGTAGTGATTATGTTGTTCTAAGCTTCGCACACTTGGCGTCAGAGTCGCGCGGAAGTCGCGACGACAAGCTAGCGGAGTCGCCACGTCTAGTGGCGCTATGGAATTGTCGGCTGCAGCCAGTCGTCGCGTCTAAACCCCGAGCTGTCGCTGTCGCTTGTCGCCAAGTGTGCGCCTAGGGTACGGATCTATCTATATAGTACGATGCGGATGAGCAAATGTTGAGTGCGTAGCGGATTGATACAATAATTGATTTCTATTCGTGAGCGACTATCTGTTCACGATGTGGCGTTGGCAGGCCAGGTCGCACTGTTTTGGGTCTAATAAGAACCTTGAAAAATAAAACACAAATGATAAAACACATTTTTTTTCACAACATTTAATTTGCTTCACAACATTTAATTTATTTCACAACATTTCATTTGTTTTACAATGTATAATTTGGTTTAGGCTCATTTACTAACATGCAGCGGGACCTTTTGCGGGATTTGGTTTACAACATTTAATTTGTATCACAACATTTAATCGGCTTCACAACTTTTAATTTGTTTCACATCAATATGCAATTACTACTTAAATCATATTTATTTAGTACTACAAAAATATTTTTAAATATTATAATCTACACCATAGACCACATACGCAATAGGGTGTTGCTGTGAAAATTCATCACCACGACTAGGATTCTAATTATCCTCGTTTTGTTTTTTCCACTCTTTGACTGTGTTTAACATTCCAAATTAGTAAGTAAGTGATGTATTCATTGAAACGAAGTTTAATAATTGACATTTGATTTTATAACTAGAAAAAAATTAATGGAAATGTAATATCACAACGTAAGAGTAAAAAAAATATATTTAATTTATTATTTAATGTTATAATTTTTACGACTATTTCAAAAGTCTTCATTTCTTGTATGTTTCATACGTTACTTTTTTCAATTAGATTATTATTATAGAATATCAATTTGCGATTTGCATAAAGTGTACGTAAAGGTAGATTTTATCTTAACCGGTACCTATACACTTCATCATAACTTACAGTTATTCAATAAAACATATTTTATTGTTTTTATATAACATTAAAAACCGACTTAGAAAGTACTTACTATACATTCAAAATATCGAAAATAATGCTTTGAGCATTTTTACTTAATAGTTTAACCTTAGCACAAAAACAGCACAGAATTTGGCAATGCTTAAAGCATAAAAATATTGAGCACTTGTGGCATTGCGTGTTACCTTTTCCCTTGCAAATCCCACACATTTTGTTTATATTAGACATAGATATAATGTCTTTTGATACAGCAGGTAGGTCAACGAAACAATGTACGCACGTTATAAGACGATGTACTCTGCATAGTTTCGCTATACATAAAGAACATTCTGCATAATTATTTTCGTTTATTAAACAATTGCAAATTCCACATGCCATTAATATATATTTAGTATCGATAAATGCATTTTGTGTTGGCCCTGGCTTAGCTAGTATCTGTACTGTCTTAACGGATGGATCTGGCGTGTTGAGTGTTTTTATAGTTTGTTTTTGTATAACAGCAGGCTGCGTTGATATACAATACTGTTGGATCTGTTGTATAGGGTTAGTTAATTGAGGATGAAAATTAGATTTCATTATAGAAAACAAATATTGATCTACATATAAAGGACAACCCCAACTCTCATACAATCTTGGGCCTACACGTACAGGGTTGAAAATTAGCCAATATTTAGACCATCTAAGGACATTTTGTTTGCCTAATTTTCACGACGATTCACAATGGCCAAGTTTGTTAAATCGAGCATTGTTCATAGGTTTATTTAGGTTATGTTGTAATACATAATTCCAGTTTTAAAGCCAAGGTCTACAAATGTAGCAAATAACGGTGTCCGGTAATCAAGCAAGGGTCAATAAGTTCGAAAATCATATAATTCACAGAGTAAAAGCAACAAAACAACGATCTCAAAGAGCCGAAGGAAAGCGAAGCGAATGAATTGTTTGTTGACATTTACAATGAGTGAAAATGACATTTTTTTTTTTTTATATTTGCTCATTTCGGAACAGGCTAAGGTTCTATAACCATATGACGTTACAGATAATTATGAATTCTATAAAATCAATTATTTATAATCGATATTTTGACTTCCATTATGAAAGAGACTGGTGTCTTTCTGATTAGTTAACTGAATAACGAAAAAAAAGATGCTACATAGCTATTTTGAAATCATTTAAATTATAAAGCCACGAATTGACAAATTAAATTAATAGTTATTAGTTATCGATTTGTTTACAAAATCCAATCGATAAAGTAAGCATTATCATAGCGCATTTACGAAGATCGGATTAAGTAAATTCAACGTTTACGAAGCTTGTTGATGAATGAAAATCACATTTTAAAACTTTTGTCGCACTTGGCCATTGCTGATTTTAATGAGGTCTAAACAAAATTATAACATAAAATAGACGAATTTTTTGAGGTAGGTTTGATGTCTGTACACTCGGGCCCAAAATGGGGTATCTCCTTTGGCGCAACTTGAAATACTGGCGCAGTACTTTGTATCGGCTGATATGAATTTGGAATTTGATACATATTTATATGCAGATTCAGATTGGTTAAATTTGGGCTAATAGGCTTTTTAGGTGGAATAGGTGGACACATAGCTTGATTTTGCTGAAATCTTAGTTTTGTTGATGTTTTGCATGTATTTAGACCCAACACACCTTGTTTTACTGGTGTACTACTTCGAATAGTTGATTTCTTGTTTTGAATTTGCCGAACTGTAAACTTTGATGTATTTTGATACGTGTTTGAAGTTAATGCTCCATCGGTCTTGATTTCTTTCAATGTATACTTGGATGGATTTCCTTCAATATCCAACTTACGCTCTTCTACGATACTATCAATTTTATTTTTGATGGAATTACTAATACTTGAATCAGTCAAACGTTCCTTCATATACGGCAGTATTAAATCCAGTGCAAGATTATACAAAAAATCATCATAACTTACATTTGGAGTACCAACTTTTGATCTATTCAAATTAAAAATTGTGAAGGCATTAATTGCTGCTAAATCTAGAATAGCAAAAAATATGGCTACAAACCAATGTTTAGTTGGCCTTGAGCAGCTAAAAGAGCAAATCATCTGCTTTATAGAGTCCACACCATCTTTTGTTGAGTTATAGTATTCTATTATTTCTGGCTTTTGTGATATATCTTTGTGTGTGCCAAATTGTTTGCTAGATAGTAAAATGTCAATTTGATCTGAGTTACGACAGTATGTACAGAGTTGTAGTTCATCCTCATTATTGTAAACGGATATAAAACTACCCGCAGGTCGATTTTCTAATGAGATCATGTCAGTTGGGATCTCATTGTGGTCCTTGTGCAATGCCCCTGTAGTTGAGATTATATGACGTTTTAACATCTTCTTAGACAAGGGAATGGAGTTAAACATTTCACCAGCATACGTAACGTTAATATTAGTTCCATGAATAGATCTTGTTAATTTTTCCACCATACCATCAATTTTATTTTCACCTAGATATGGGATGCCGGATATTATATACCGATTATTAGAATCAGATAATAGAATTAGCCTTATGCCGTATTTTTTGGGTTCTTTGGGTAAAGACAATTTGAAGTTGCAGTTTCCATTAATATTTACAAATATATTACCAATTGTGCAGTTCACAGATGGTTGAAATACTTCTGAACACGTTTTTATAAAATTCTCCCAAAGTTCTCGAATATGACAAAAAGGATCTCGTTTTTCTATTATTTCTCTAGTACTATATTCATCGAAACGTAAACACTGAATGACATAATCAAATCGCTCTTGTGCCATAACTGCATTGTAAATATTACTCCCGCGGACACCCCAAAGTAAGGAAGTGGATATATTATTGTCTTTTTTCAAGGCAGAAAGGAATAAAATACCAATAAAAGCTTTTAACTCTGTTATGTTCAAAGGATATACACAATTTGGTATCGGTGAAGTATAGTATTGTGCAATTTTAATTTCATCATTGGTATGAGTCAAAATTGTACTCAACATTTTCTCCGTAAAATATACTTCAAAGGCATCAAGCTCAGTCTTTATATTTTTGGCTTTTCCTATAGCTCCAAATGAGAATGGGGCCATGTTATGTTCAGGTGGTGGTGGATAAGGTGGCACAGAACTCCATTGATATGAGGGCAGCCATTGTCGCCATGCCGTGTCATTTTTGCCTTTAAGAATTTTATCTTTTGGAATGAGGCACTGACCTTCGACTAGAAAAATTGTGTTACCTATCTTTATGGTTCCTTCGTGTGACACAAAAGATGTTGAAGGGAACAACGTTGTAATTAGGTAATCAACAACTTTCAACCTCTTCGCTGGTGCAAGATTCCGCGCAGAAGGAGAACATTCTTCATTTTCACTATGATTTTTTGTTCTTTTTGCTGCCTCCCTGTGCCTTTTAATAGGCATTTGAATAGATTTCATGAACTCCATTCCTGTAACAAAAGAAGTAGGTAGTTACATAATCTATTATTTTAAAGATAAGCTCAATCTTGTTATTTTTGCAATTTTAAAATACATGGTACTGCTAGAAAAATCTACCTACCTACCCTACGTACCTACCGACATTTATAATGAGACATTTTTATATTTTTAGGCGGAAAAAAAGGACCAAAAGGTGATAACTCAAATTTCCAGGTAATTTGTACCTTTAGGAGTCTAATTACCTACTGGCTGCCCAAGTATAAAAAACCTCTGGGTGGTAATATAAATTGACGCTAAAATTATGATAATTATGGTACATATCCTGTTACAACACTGATAGAATTGTATTGTTGTTATGTTTATAAAAAAAAACAATTGATGCTGATACAAATGACCTGAAAATTTACGTCATCATCTTCCAGAATATTAATAATTCAATACAGTCAGGTTATTATTAACATTAACCGTATAAAAATTGTTAACACCTTAAATTGAAAACCAATTGAAAAACGCAAAACGTTTTTATGCAAACCATACACGCCAAAACAAAGAGGCTTCGCGCGACGCCATTTTGAATTTCCATTGCATAATAATTTTACTAAAATCACATATTCAAGGCAAGCTACGAAAAGATTAGAAAGTTATATTCGTAATATGCAATACGTACCTTCGTTGATCAAAATTATACACAGAAATTATGCAAAATAACCGAGAACAGGCCCATGCCTGTGAGCGGGCGACTCTCCTCCCCGCCTCGCGTAGGGTGACTGGTTAAGGGTGTCGGTGTGACCAGCGGTTTCACACCAAAGTGCCGTAATTTAGCCCTTTAAAAGCCCTAGGTGCAAGTTTTGATTTGGTACATTTGAACTTTTTGGTGGCGGTGTGGTGAGAAGTGAACTGAATGATATTGTAACAGAATGTACCTAATATGCTTCAACTCTATAACTGAGCCCACTGTCCTAAATAAAAACAAGGTCAAAATCATTCAATTACTAATAACTACAGCAAACTTAATAAAAAAAATGTGTCATGAAATCCTTACATATATATCTTAACTTGAATTTATTAAAATAGAAGTATTTTTAATTTAGATATTGATTTTAGTTTTCGAGGTAACAATGAAAGATGAAATGATTATTTATTTTATAAATTTCTTGTCTATCAATCGTGAAAAATCTACAACAATAGCGCTAACTACTTTTAAACGGCAACACTGGATAAAGCTGCGCGTTTCATCAAACTCGACAAGTATAAGTTGAGAGGAATCAACACATCAGAGCATAAACAAACCTTATTGCGTACACCTGAGAGTTCACCATTACATACATTAAATAAATCAAGGTACTACATCTGTTGGTAATAAACATTTGCTTCAAATCATGGTCATATTATTGATTTAGTGTGCGTAGTCTTGTGTCCAGATGGTTTCGATTTAATTAGATATATTTTTGTTAGGTTTAGTACTTGTTATTGTGGGTAGTTCTAAAAACGACAGTATTATCCCTATGAGTTCTAGTTTGACGATGCTTTTCAGGGAAGAAGCTGCACTTTGAAAATTAAAAGAATATGAAAAGAAAGTTGATTGTTACAAGTGCTTCAAGATTTTTGTATTAGAAAATAATATTACTTATTAGTGTAAATAGATGACTATTTATGTAATGAGAGAAATTTATTTATTATTATATAACCTCATACCGCAGTGGAACGACTTACATGAGTTCGTTCGACTCTGCTAAAACTATATATACTCCAAGTAACGAGTTCAATCCCTACTTAGGCTTTCCTCTCAGGGTTGGAAGGCCAGACAGCTGCACAATAACCTACCTTATTCTTAACTAGCTATTCGACTAAGGCGTCTAATTTTCTAAGTAATAAATAACATGCGAACAGGTGTATGCATTCGCAAGTGTTCCACTGAAATCTGTGAAATTCATAATTCAACTTCAATCTTGAACAAACTAATGGTTAGCGTAATATCTATTTCTGCTTTCGACCACACAGCGAGTGTTTTAAACGTTTATTTATTTCCATATTTAAAGATACACGCACGTAATTAAGTAAACATTATGATAAAATATGTTAATATGGAATATTTTAAGATATTTATTAAGTTGTTATCTAGCGGTATAAACTCTTACTCTAGAGTCGAGTAGAGACGTGTTGAATACTAATACTTTGATGATGGAAAAAGTACCGTCAATGAAAAAAATTAGTGAAAACTATCAAAATTAACTCGATCTGAACATTAAAATACATTATTAAATTAATATATAATTTTAACTATTTTTGTAATCCTCTCTTTACATCTCTTACGCGCTTGCTACTCCTACGCTCTATCATCATGCCACAGAGATCATTATTAAGTAGGTATATTATTAATAGTTTTTTTCCTTCGATTAAATATTTGCAAATTTATCCCGCCTGCTATCAAACTTGTTTCGGTCTTTTTAACAGCAGTCGGGTTTTTAATTTTTAATCACTTTTTTATTGAAATTAATAAGATATATCACGATGTTTCCTCACAACTATGTAATAATCTCTATCGCATAGTGGTAGAGCGTTCAGTTGCACTCAGAAGTCACATATTATATTGGCATCAGTAGTTACGAATTTAATAATGTATTTTTAAATGTATTTATTTTTGATATTGATATTTAGAAATACAATTTATGCATATTAAAATAAGTAAAGAGAGAATAATAATAAGGTTGTAATAATATTTTACAGTTCATAAGCTTTTTCAGAGTCATTGAAAAAAATACTTACCCTCTTGAAATTAATTTTGGCTGTAGAAATCTAACGTAAATGTAAAGTAAAAAGGCGTGTAGATTAACCTCACATAAATCCCTAGAACGTGCGAATAATAGGACTATATATCTTCATCGGTGTCCTTGACTGTAGGAGGTGATCGAGCCAGCGTGGCCTATCACCGGCGACTTATAAAACATTCATGACCTCTCATTTACTCATTCATGATGCTCGAAACCGAGCTCAATCACAAAGCAGGATAACGCGACGGTTATCCATTCGGAATTTAAAGTTTGGAAAATTTTGCCTAGACGGTTTATTCGAGGTAGTTTGGAGTTTTACTATTTTTGTTTATGTGAAACAACTATTGGCTTGGCAGTAAAACTGACTCGTATGCAATGACGGCTAGCTCCATGAACGTAATGTTTTCATGCTAACTCTACAACATCTTGATTTGAATTTTATTCTGCAATTTTTTTATATCACCAAGGTCTCGAACAAGCACACGATCTACCTGATTAATTTGATGCAGACTACAGCCGTGATTATTAGCACCTCTCCCAATTACGTGCCAAAAAATCCGAATCTTTCAGCTTGGGGCCCGAGGTACACTTACTTCTGCTCCTCCTATCAGTTTAGCTCATGCGATTTTTATGGAAGCGACTACCGTACGATCTGACCCCATTGAAATCCTGAGGAGAAAACCTGTACCAGAGCTTCGACTGTCAATTCAAATTCAAATTCAAATTCAAATTCTTTATTTTTCAAAATAGTGTAACGTAATTACATCTTTTTGACGTCAAAAACTACTTAATACTAAGTTTACCACCGCTTCCTAGCAATCTGCAAGTGAGGATAATTGGGCCCTGAAAATCTTGGTGGGACCCTAAACATCAATGCAGGTATACGTATTCATACATCAATGTTACAAATCATTCAACAGTCATGATGATTCTGGCAAGTAAAAAACAACCATTTTACCTCTATAGTGCCGCCGTTGTAAAATGTTTAAAATGTCATGATGGATACCCAGTAGTTACATAGATTGTATACCGTAAACACACCATGACACACACGAAATATCAATCGTAGCTACAGATTTCCCGGATCGAAACGAGGCGGACATTCTACCCCATCGTACCCTATCCGATAATGGCATAGGCTTTATAAAATATTCAACGTCTTCAACGTTATTTATGAGCAACTCCGTAGAACAAAAGCTGTGCGTTAGTATCTCAAGGTTTGTTAATGTGGAAATAAAAACACGCTTTTGTATTATTGTAAACGGTATACAATGCTTATTCGGGGTATGGTTGCATGTTGTCTGTTACGACGACTGAATACTGTGTAACGATGTTTTAATATCAGTGATTGACTATACACGATCCTCATTATAATTGTGTAGATTTAACAGTTTAAATCTACACAATTCCAGTGAAATAGTGAACAACCAAGACTTTAGTGCAATGCAATGTAATGCAATGTAGTGTAGAGCAGTGTAATGCAATACAGTGCAGAGTAGTGCAATACAGTGCAGTGCAGAGCAGTGCAATGCGGTACAGTGCAGTTCAATGCAGTTGAGTTCGGTGCAGTGCAATACTGTAGTTACTGCAGTATTGCACTGCACCAGCATAAAATATTAAAATTTTAAATTCGATTTTAACTACCTTAAAAAGGTGTCAAATAGTACTTAGAGATGAACTGTGCAATAGAGAGTAATTTGATGTTCCAGACCGAAATACAAGTACTGTACATTAGTTGGTAGGATTAGCTTAGGTCCATACCTTTTCGCGGAAATGTCGATGTAGCCCAACAGTAGATGAAAAATTATTTTTTTTCTGCTTAAACTTACCGAATCAAGTGACATTTGACGTGGCTAACTAGTGCGTGACTGTGTGCATGCCGACTCCAATGGCATCAGTTGTATTCTTCAACGCGTTCTGTCCATAGATTTTATACTTGAATGAAATTTTAAGCAATTGCATGCTAACTATTTACAATGATTTTCTGATCGGAAAAATGATCATCCAGGACAGTCCCGTCCTGGATGATCATTTTTCCGATCAGAAAATCATAGATTTTATACGTCCATGGGTGTAACCAAATCAACCTATAGTTTGGCCGCTGAGACTATGCGTTCCTGACACATGTCAATTCGTCATGACTAGTTATGTACAATAAATAACTTGTACCTAGAACCGTTCTCTAAACCTGTTCCCAACTTACAATAATATAATAATAATCACAGTCAGCAATTGTAACAACTTGATTTCATTTTAATTTTAATTTTATTCTAATTTGGCTATCTATCTGCCCTATTTGTTTTTCCAGTTTTTAATTTTTAATTTTGTTTCATTCTTATTTAATTTTATGTGATTATTAATTGTAATGATGGGTTATTACTTGAAATAATAAAAAAAAATCATATTCATTTCATTCATCATAAAAATATGATTCATTCTTTCTATTAGCTTGGGTAGGGGCTTATTACAAAATTTCATAATATTATAAAATTATAACGTTCTATTTTATATTTTTCAACCAACAGATTATTATTATTTAGATTACTAAAATATGCGGTTACAATTGCCTTGTTATTTTGTCTCATCACTATGAAAGCGAATATTTGACAAGCATTTGACATAAACTTGAAACAGCGCAGTTTGACGTGGTATGACTTTTAAAAACTATTGATTTTATATTTTTAATTAATTAATTGTTAATCATTTTAGCCCAAAATTAATCTGTGTATTGTAAATTGGCACAGTAATTAAATTTTTAATGTTATTACTCGTTAATAAGGTCAATAAACGATATTTAAAATTTTGCCGTAAATTATACACCAGTTCAAAGTTACATCGCCCGTTCGCTCACAAACTGTCAGGAACGCATTCTTTCAGCGATTCTATAATAATATTCTGATTTTGTTGTTATGCAGTATAATCAGAGGCAAGTTGACAGACATATAGAAATATACTATAGTTACAGCAAGCATAGAATATTTCAAGATTAGTTTCATGGGAATCCCCCTCCTCGGGTTCGGCATTTTTATTGTTATGATTGCGGGTAGCTACCCGTATTCTGTACACATCTCAAGTGCCTATTATTATAGTTCTGAGAAGGACTACGGATATCTATGTGTATTAGATTCTGATAATATGGTTGTACGTAGACCGTCAACGATCGTGTTGTTCAGTTATCTACGGCCTGTTTGACGTATACAGAACCCTAAAAATCTGTTATGTCTAATTTAAAATATACGAAAAACACAGTAACATTAAATTTAAAAGAAAAGAATAGAAATTACATAAAGGTATATCTTTTTCTCCTAAAATAATAGTCATATTATATAAACAAGCTTACATCCTAAAAATCTCTTATGTTTCTGTTCACAATATGCTTGCAAATATCTAACTCCGGATAAGTTAACTACAAGTAAGTCTTCACAACAATTTGATAGTCATTCCATGAAAATGAGAACTCAATTCTGTAAGTTCCGATAGAAACATTAACAAATGGTTGTTTGAAAGTGAAGGCAATGAACACATATCATTGGAGAAAGGGGTCGGCGCCTAATTACATGTTTGATTCGTATTCACCCACCGTTCCACACATCATATAGGTTGTTTACGGAACTAGTATGTTTGGTGCTTTATGAGTTTATTTAATATATAGCTATAGTATTTTGGAATATCTATAATTACTGCCGCAGTGGTGTACCAAAATCGAGTACGACTTTATTTTTTCTGATAGAATTTTTAAACTTTTAATTTTTCTTACTTAATTTCACAATTTTAGTTAAGTACCTCAAGATGGCGTCTGTAGACATATATCACTTCCTTTCTCTTCTTCCAATGAAATCACAGAAAAAAGTGGAGAGTGATATCGTTTAGAGTGAAGAAGATATATTTCTACGGGCGCTATACTGATATTTCCGTGTTCTGTCAAAATATATAATATAGCGGCCTCCAGAACCAAACTAACATAGCTTGGGTCATAAAATAGATACCTAGTAGTATTAAACTTGCGTGATAAAAAATAGATAAAGAGTCTAAATCTACTTTTATGCTAATGCATAATGGGCTATTACCTATACCTATCTGTTGATCACACTCACGTAGACTTTATATTTTTTACAGCTCCAAGACAATTGAAGACCTGGGTATTCGATATTTATTCCAATTAGACAGACAAATAGACAAGCAGACAAAGAGGTGAAATTTAAGGAAGGAAACTACAATGAAACAATAAAAGATTTATGGGTAAGCTATAAATATCACTTCAACTCTAGCATAATAGTGGGAAAATTGTAATGTATAGGGCTATTGCATAGTGACGCCTTTTCCATGTCGAAACAATTACTTGTCTCCTTGTATACGTTTTAATATTACGAGTACAATATAAAAAAAATGATTTCATTGCTTATTTCGATGTTTTGTTTTTGTTTTAAATTTATTTATGTCCATGGACCGCTGATTACTACAGCCAAGCTTATCCTATTGTTGTTCTAACTGCCTCCAAACCTACCAGTTTGAATCCCAGGATGTGCTTTCCTACTGCTTGTTTGGCTCATAACAGCCAGTATAGACTGCCGTCTCACATCTTATCCCCGTAAGGTGTAGGTACTAGCAGACTGGAGCGTTTGGCGCAGGCCGCAAAGATTTTCACCCTCGAAGTGAAAATACTCGTAACTACCTAGGTATATCATCTCAAAATCTTAGCAGAAGGAAAGGAAGGAAATCTTTAAAAAAAAACCACTTCAGAATTATCACTACGAGCACTTTAAAAGTTACCTGTTAACGTCACTTCCCAAAACATCTAAAATAAAATTAATTTCGTTTGAATTAAAAATAAGAGAGGCGATGTCCAAGGGAAAAGTTTCACGAGATTAATTCTCTTGATAAAATTTCACGGTTCAAGAAATCCAACTACCGGTTGCGTGGGGCGATGAACGATACTGATTACGTACGTCTCGACTGAGACCTATGAACATCTTAGAATAGGTCTACTTTATGTGACAGTTTGGATATCCCGTAACATCTAGTTCGTAGAACTTGCAATTTCTTAATGTAATAGTATTATTAGACTAAATTAGTCAGGTAATGTTAAATGTCCCGGAAGATGTGTATGTGCGACATATTTTGAAGCAAAATGTTTGATTTTTCCGCTAAGTTGGGCTCCAGGAAACGTTGAAAATAAGATAAAATTTATGTGTAGCCCCTATGAGAGTGATATGGTTATTATAAGATCAAACTCTGTTTAAACATTACGATCAGAAAGAACAAATATTATCCTGAAATTATCTAAGTATCTCTCTGATATATAAATACAAAAAACACAGTCAACTATAAAAATGATTCACAAAATAATCCACAATAACATAAATAGTTATTGTTATAATATCAATATACAGTAAAGCAAAGTAACTCTTACCTACATTATTTTAAAGTAGCATTTATAAAACTATCTGCATTAGCAATGAAATTTTACGACCAAAGCTTATCGAAAGGACAAAGAAAAAGTGAAGTTGATATTGTTGTAACCGAGTGCTTACTTCCTTGTTGTATTAATAATACTTTGTTGGAATATTGTTATTCTTCTGAATAACAATACATACTTGTACTAATGAGGCCTCCTTCCACTTGAATCCACCAATCTCGATCCACATGTGGATCTGGGGATACTTATTTTTCCACCTTAATCCACCGGTGGATTCATGGATACTTTTAATTCCTCAAGAATCCACCAGTGGATTCATTGAGTACTTTTTTTTCCTCATTAATCCACCGGTGGATCCTTGACTACTTTTTCTTCCTCATTAATACACTGGTGGATCTAGGGATATTTTTATTCCTTTTCAATCTACCTACGTACATAACGGCATGATTATAAATTCATTATTGTTACGGTGTTATCTACAGTTAATAAATCTTTTGTGAGTATTGACATTTGTTAAACAAAATTCCCAAGGATATCATGACTTTACCTCTGTAATAAAATAAATTTAAAAATTCTGTAAAGAGTCATTTATTAGGAAAGGGCTAAATATATAATAGTTATTATTTAGATGACACAGAAGCATGGAATTAAGTTTGAAGATCTTATGTGAAGATTTTGATAGTGGATCCAAGTGGCATAGAAAATATATTAGTATTTTTGGATCCCCTCGCTTGTGGATCGAAGTGGCATATAATAATTATGTGTATTATTCGATCCACTTGATGGTGGATTCTTGAGGAATTAAAAGTATCCATGAACCCACCGGTGGATTAAAGTGGAAAAATAAGTATCCCCAGATCCACATGTGGATCGAGATTGGTGGATTCAAGTGGAAGGAGCCCTAATGAGTACCTAAATAAGAATGTTTTCTGATCATCTTGTAATCGAAATACCTACATTGTTTTTTAGAGTTGTGTTTTTCTGACTCTATTGTAATATACTGATTTCATTATAATTGTAATTATTGGTGTTAGAGTAATTATATACCGCAATATGGTGCTAAAATAGACACTAATAGGAACTTATCACTAGCTTACTGAAAGTACTCTTTCGATGAATTTACAGGTGTGAGTATAATTATGATTTATTTGTATTATTGTGTATATAACTTACATTGAATATGTGTTGTAACTTTAATAACAATAATAGAGACAGAAAATATCTCATTTTGACAATTTGCCGTTCTGATATTTTAGTAAGTCTGTATTACTTTACCGTAGTCAGTACGTCTGTGCTACGAGTCGTAGAGGCGCTACGAGTCCCCCGAGATAGAAACCTTCGTAACCTTACAATGTTCTGCCTTCGCTTAGAGCTAAGCTGCCTTCTTATTATTTTCTAGATCATTTTTAAAAGACGTTTACATAAGTACGTATATATATTATGCAGGAGTTTATTTATGAATTGATCGTAAAGTTTATGAGGCATGAAAATCTTCAACGTTGAAGACTTTGCCAACAGTGTTATTTTGTGAGACTTTGTTGATATTTTGTCTCTGTACCCTATATAAATATAAAATTATGAACATTTTTAATGTAGGTTTTTTTTATAAATACGACTAGTATCATTATCGAACATAATCAAGGGTAGGCAGACGGTGACCTCCCATTTACTTCAGTTCTTACTACACGAACTTACTCGTCATTAAACACTACGGTTCAGATTGCTTCAAATCTGCTCTTTTTTTAATTCATAATCATCCCGGTTACATCCAAAGCTTGTATTTTGCCTGCTCTACTACGTTGTCTCCTCCTTAAAATGCCTATCTTAGCTTTTTTAGGAGCTACTGTCCTCTAACTTCATAACCTTAAGAGTAAGAGAAAAGCTTACGACATAGCGTCGTTATACCTGCATACCATAATCATACTATTCAAGACAAACATCCAATGAATACATTTCGAAAGTATTTTATTTAAATGAACTCATTATTGGACTCCACCTACCTTCAAATTATAAGGAAGTATATACATTGTTTATTCTCTTTTTACTTTGTGTACTACAAAGTTTTTTTTTTAATTTCAGGGTTGTTTGTTCTTCTAATTTAATATCCAAAACTATGTAGTTGCAGCTTTTTATTTTAAAAAAAATCTTCAATACTTATTGTAGGTATATTATAGTAACTAGATAATAATAGTAGGTTCAAAATTATAATCTGTATTACCGAAAAGCAACCCGCCCTCGTTTCGCCTCAGTTTATTTTTCTTTTTTGTTGACTCAATGTACCTGTTACCTGAAATATTTGAAATATTGAAATATTTTGCCTAAAAGCGCAGTAGTTCTGAAGATTGCTCCAAACATAAAAACAACCTCACAAAAGACAGATATTATAAAGAGACTTGAAACGTATCTGACATGTTCAAGTAACTAGATGAAGTACCTAACCTTAATATTGATAGAATCTTTATTTATGACGAAACAATAAGCTAATATACACCCTTTAGCGAAAATGAATACACTCCACATTTCCGTCTAAACTAAGTTGTAAGGAACTCACGAACTGGCATCAGCCGTCGGCTATGAGCCAAGCCAACCTGTCTTGTTGTTTTACTCAATTGAACAGACAACTACACTTAGGATACTTAGAGTCGGACTCAACTTTTCGGTAATGTTCAACTTCTTGGCAGCCACAGGAAAGTATAAAGCGTTTACGAGTAGCTGCACTGATATTAGAATACGCAAGTTGTTTGATCTATATAAATACATTTTTTATGTGAATCAATATAATAATAACATTTTAACATCTCACGGTCATGGTAGAAAAAGTATGTTTTTCTCAACACAAACTACTCATTAAAATATTGATTTTAAGTTCATTGTTAAATAATTCATTCATGTTTTACCCTTAACTTAAATAAGGAGCACAGAACCACTAATATCGCATGGTGGGTCACAATTGACCATGACGACCGCGTAACGTGGTGTTTGGATATTATGATCAATCAAAATAATGTTAATTTCATATGTCGAATTCCTAATTAAAATAATTTAACTAGCTTAGTCCTGCTAAAAAAATCAACACCTCTTTACTTACTTTGGCGAACCATAAAGACTTACAATTTTTACCGACGTCACGTCCCCATTTCTAATAGGGCGGACGTGATTTTTGTTTTATATTTTGATGATGAAAGAACAAAAATAATACAATTACATATTATCAAATAAATTTTATTATACAAAAATTAGATCCATAATAAACTAATCGCGAATTATATTTTAATATGTAACATAATAAATTCGAAACAATTGTATACACATACAATTTTTTTTTTTTTTAATTTATAATTAAATATTTCTATATTTAAGGCTAAAACTCATCACAAAACACAATTATACCATCACAAAAGTGTATTTAGATTAAAACGTGTGTGTAAAAGTGATATAAATCAGTGAAAATTGCGCTCAGCTGATTTTTTTCACCGGCTAAAGTCAATGACACCGCATATTCGAAGTTATTTGTTTTTGATTTTGTGAACTTTGTCATCTCTTTATTACAGTTTTTCAGTGATTCTTACACAGGTAATATACCATTAACTACTAAATTATCATATTAGTTTATATTTACAGCGTACTCGATCAATTTCGTTTTGAGGTTACATATTTATTTTGTCGGGTACCTGCTGATCAAACTGCCTTTTGGTATTTATTACGCTTTAATTTTATAAAATCACAATGCCAGCCACGCGTAGCATGACTTCTGCACGCCGTGATGAGGCTAAACTAGATAATATTCTTAAAAAACTTGAGCTGACTTTGAAGGAATTAGAAGTATCCAAAGCGCTGGTTGAACAGTTGTACAAAGAAAGAGATGACAATGAAAAGGAGCTACTGGATAGTTTAAATAAATACGACTTGGTAAAAAAGCAGTTGACTGAGCTGCACACTGAGCATAGGTTAGTGTTAGATGAGCGGGACAGATTGCACAATATTGTGGATGGGTTTAGGGAGTGCAGCGACGAGTACGAGCTCGGCCTCAAGCGCATGTCGGTCTTAGAGCAGGAACTGCAAGAAGCCCACGGCCACATTACCCACCTTGAGGCTGAGAAACGTGACACCGTAGTATCCCATACCCACAATTTGTTCCATGAGTTAGTCGGTAGTGTGCCCAGCCTTGTTTCAACTGAACCTAACTTAGATCCCACAATTACTATTGACTTAACAAAGGATGATACCTTAATAGACTATACTTCTAACCCCAAGATGGGCATAGTTGAGTGCAGTAGGAACAAACTTAAGAAATATGTGAAAATTAATAAATATATAAGAAAAACACAGAAACTTATCAAAAGACAAAAATTTAAGTACAAAAAAGTCAAGTATATTAAAGAAAGAAGGCAGCTCGGTGATGAGCTTGATATGTATTCCTTATTAATAGAAAATAATATTTCAGATTATAATAATAACATATTAAAGTTAGAAACAGAAATTAGTAATTTAAAAAAAACACTAGACCTAATGACTGTCAAGTATTGTAATGTTAAAAGTGAGTATCAGGAATACATTCTGGCCATGAAGGATCTGATGACTCCTAATTCCACATTACCATCAAAAGATAATTTACTCAGTCCTCATCCAGCCTGTATGTCCTCTCTGACTTCACCCAAAAGCTCTTCACTTGAGCCAAATAAAAAGCCCAGTAGCTCCTATGCGGAACTAAATAATGTACCATCTGAAATAGTGATGTTTTGTGATGAAATGGGGAAATCAATGGGTCAGGTACTAAGTTCATATTTAGAACAAAAGATAATTAACCATTGTATGCCGGGTTTAACTTATTGTACCATTATTGAAAAAATTAAGAATTACCGTTTAAACAGCCACAATACACTTTTAATTCTAGTGGGAGACAGGGGAAATGCAAACAGAAATGAGCTTATTAATTGTTTTGAATCACTGAGCTTATTAAATGTTAAAAATATAATTTTATTCACGCTTCCATATAGCCGTAGCTTGTCACAGGTAGAAAACAATATTAGATATAAGCTCAATCAAACACTGCATACATTGTCATATCATAACCCAAATAAATTCCACTTGATTGATATAAATTTATATTTAGAAAATAAATTATTATTGACAAAAAATAAATTCTATTTGAATAGTTCTTTTAAGAGACAGATAGCATCTTCGCTATCATATTATATTAAATATTCAGCCAAGAAATTGGCTAACCAACCTGCTTTTATTGAGCATAAAAATGACAATGTTTGTCTTGCGACCTTGGAATCTGTTCCAAATAAGAGTGACAATGACAATCATTTAAACTTAATTCTAGGACAATAGAAGAAATCTCTAGCAATTTAATTTTAGCGCCAAAGAATAAATCTATGTACATGAATATTATTCACCAAAATATTGCTGGCTTTTCTGGCAAAGAGTTAGAACTGGAATTATTTTTAAATGAAATGCATATTCATGTACTTTGCTTAACTGAACACTGGTTAGAAGAACATGAACTGTTAGTTAATATTGATAATTTTAAAATCATTAGTTCGTTTACTAGAGATTCCGCTATAAGAGGTGGATCATTAATTTTGATTAATGACAATTTAAAATCTAAAGAAAGAAAAGATATAGTAGCACTCTCAAGTGAGCGAAATATTGAAATATCATGTGCAGAGCTCGAGCAATTCATTATTGTTAGCGTCTATAGACCTCCCTCTGGAGATTGCCACCTGTTCTTATCTATTATGGAAGATATCTTAAAAAAAATATGTAAATGTAAGAAGTCGGTAGTTGTATGTGGCGATTTTAATATTGATATTTTAGAAAACACTCAGAACGCGGTAAGGTTCCTCAATCTTTTTAAATCCTTTAACTTACAAAATCTCTTTTGTGAACCAACTCGCACTACATCCACAACAGCTACCTGCTTGGACAATATTTTTACTGACGGCAATGTAAGTGAGAAGTCTAAAATAAACTTCATAAAATCAGATCATGAAGGTCAGTTAGCTAGATTTGAGCACCAACATGCTCCATTATCCAAAAATATTGTATGTAGACCAATCACAAATTATCGATTAGAAAAATTTAAAGAAAATATTGACAATAAAGTGCCTCTTTTGGAGCCGCGTAATGATGTGAACCCGAATGATCTTTACAAAGATCTGTTCGGAGTGATCCAATACGAATTTGATAATATTTTCACTAAAAAAACAATAAATATTAACCCATTCAAAATTAAATTTAGTGATTGGGCTACGCCTGGAATCCATAAAAGTAGAAAGAAATTGTATGAGTTATACGAAACAAAGGCATGTACAAGCAATCCACAAGTTATTGAACATACTAAAAAGTACTCAAAAATGTTCAAAAAAGTCTGTTCAATAGCCAAATCTAACTATATTCGAGCCAAAATACAAAAATCTGATAATAAAATTAAGGCAACCTGGAATGTTATTAACAAAGAAACCTGTAAAGCAAGGTCACGTGATCGATCCTTCGAATTAAAAATAGATGATAAACACATTAATACTGATGCCGCAGTGGCCAATGCCTTTGAATCCTTTTTCACAAATATTCCTATTACCACTACAAGTAAATTGAATTCTTCAAAAAATGTAGCCGCGTCTCTTCTTGAAACTAGTGTTGAAAAATGTAATGTTAATTTTGATTTTCAGTACATTGACCCTGTAACCATTCTTAAAACTTTTAAAGAACTAAATATTAAAAAAACTGAAGATCTTTGGGGCATTTCAACCAATATAATAAAACCAGTAATGCCCACTATTGCGCCTTATCTTGCATTTATATTTAATCAATGTATAGATGATAAACAGTTTCCTACTCTCATGAAGTACAGTAAAATCATTCCGTTATTCAAAGCAGGGGAAAAAAGTGATCCATCAAATTTTCGGCCTATCTCCATACTCCCAGTCCTCAGTAAAATTTTTGAAAAAATAATATTTAACCAACTGCTTTCACATTTTACGTGCAATAAGTTACTTCATGATAAACAATTTGGTTTCACTAAAGGTAGAAACACAACGGATGCAGGCGTTGCACTCATTAAACATATATTTGATGCTTGGGAGGAGAAGCAGGATGCCATCGGTATCTTCTGTGATCTTTCGAAAGCTTTTGATTGTGTTGATCACGAGACTTTGTTATTAAAATTAGGTCACTATGGTGTTTCGAACGGTTCACTTAGCTTGCTTGAGTCTTACCTCACTGGCAGAGTACAAAAAGTCAACATTAATGGCACCAATTCATCTGGTGCCCCATTAGTCATGGGAGTACCCCAGGGCTCGATACTAGGACCCCTTTTATTCTTGATATATGTAAATGATCTTCCTTACTTCACTGAAAATCTTTGTGAAATAGTATTATTTGCTGATGACACATCATTAATTTTTAAAACTAACAGGCAAAAGCTAGTATTTGACGATGTAAATAATATTCTCTCTGAAATATTGTATTGGTTCACAAGTAATAACCTGCTACTCAATGCTAAGAAAACAAAATGTGTAAAGTTTACGATGCCTAATGTAAAACAGGTAGATACTCATATTGTAATGAACGATGAAACTGTTCAAATAGTCGATACCACAGTTTTTCTTGGAATCACTCTAGATAGTAAACTGCAATGGGGTTCTCATATCACAGCCTTAGCAGGAAGACTCAGCTCAGCAGCCTATGCGGTTAGAAAAATAAGATCACTAACTGATGAGGAAACGGCACGATTAGTTTATTTTAGCTACTTTCATAGCGTAATGTCGTATGGTCTGATGCTGTGGGGCTCAGCTGCAGATATTGAGACCATTTTCATATTACAAAAACGAGCGATACGAGCTATCTATGGCCTCAGACCCCTTGACTCGCTGAGAGAACTATTTAAAGAAATTAATATTTTAACAGTTGCTTCTCAATACATTTACGATAATATCTTATATGTACGCAAAAATCTAGATCTCTTCCAAAAAAAATCGGACGTTCACAATTATAATACGAGAAATAAGAATAAACTTGTAGTGCCAATGCTAAGGCTTCATAAGGTTGGTAATTCGTTTGTAGGTAACTGGATAAAAATGTTCAATAAAATTCCTCAGGATCTGGTTGACATGCCACTTAATAAGTTTAAAATTGAAGTAAAAAATTGTTTAATGAAAAAAGGTTATTATAAATTAAATGAATATTTTGATGATAAAAATGCATGGTCATCCTAATCTCTTGCTCGCTCGCACTTTAAAAATTGTATTAAATAAAAACATAAAAAAAATATAAAAATAAATAATGGATAATCGTGTTCACTGAGTTTCTTGCTGGTATCTTCTCAGTAGAACCAACATACTGAACCAGCGAAAGAATCATTTTCTAATGATTATTATTTATTGTATTTATATTTCTTGACATATTTTTTTCTTACTGTAAATTTTTGACGTTCATATGTGCTCCTTGTGTGCCTAAATTGAATAAATGAAATTGATTCTTTGATTCTTTGATTCTTTGATGACCAATACACAGGTTTAATTCTTCCTAAAATCCCAGGTCCTTTAAACGAAAAGGTTTTCACGGTTTTCACCAAATACTTTTTCACTTTTCGTTTAAAGGACCTGCCTTTAAAAGTGAAAAAGTATTTGGTGAAAACCGTCATCTATTTATTAATATCCATAATAATGACTCTAATTCCTGAGTCTTTACCTTCAGCGAGGAGAAGCCATATTGACGTGACCTACATAAAAGAACAATGTTAACAAATTTTCTCTTAATTTCTGTGTTATTATCTTACCTCATCACTGTAATTCTCTACGGACAGTTATTGCGTAAAATTATGTTGAATGTTCACGTAAGAAACAAGGGCTCGACGTGACGTAATTTATGGGCTAGGGCGAGGTCTGTTCATCGTAGGGCACATCTGGCTTTATTCAAGACACTGCCTTCCTGTACAAGCTCCGGAATAAGGCAGTTTCTATTAAAGTCCCAAGTAATGTAGGCACGCCAAACGCCTATACAAATAAAAATAGCAACCTATTTTCTCTTATAAACAGTTCTGCTATGAACATTTTACCAGGCGTTGTTTTTTATATCTCTTGAATGTTTTACATAAATATTACGGTTAATGTATAAGGTTTAATAAACATTTTCGAAAAATAACCAAAACAAAATTATAATAGTACTCAATTATAACGTTTTATTTTGTTTTTATCCTCACCACAAAGGCTTCGATGCCATCACAATCAGGTTTTAGGTTGATACAGAGATAAAGTTAAACAATTTAATTTAAAGAAAAACATTCAATCCATATTTTCATGTATTTATGAGTAAAATTGTAATAGTATTACATAATTATAATAATGTTACTTAATCCGATGATTGTACTATTATTATACTTTGACAAAGTTTTATCGCAATCGGATGAACGGTACGACAGCAATTATGAATAAACAAATCTTAGATAAATTCTTC
This sequence comes from Lithosia quadra, assembly GCA_963576445.1. NCBI lineage: Eukaryota > Metazoa > Arthropoda > Insecta > Lepidoptera > Erebidae > Lithosia > Lithosia quadra. Next base: position 11,990,045 of record OY754878.1, on the reverse strand, counting down.
GTGATGTGTGTCTGAGAGTAAGTAACGGACTGTATAATGAAGACTCTTCAGTCCCTTCTCTGTTCTCTCTTCAGCCACGTATGCCAATCAGTGTAAAGGTACCAACCGTACCAACTTGCAAAAGAGTGATGAGCCCCATACACTTACACCCACAGCATCATAACGAACTATTTCCAAATCCTACATTCTACATACTGGTTCACTGAAAATTTTAAAAAAAAATTAAAATGTGCTCGAAAGCAGCGAAATTTCAGTTCTGTTTTTATTCTTAAAATGAATATTAATTTTAAGGTGTGTTAACAGTGTTACGGCTATGATTTCACGTTTAAAACAAAATTGTAATTAATATTCATGTTTCGGTGTCTTGCACCGTATTTCGGTTAAGTTCGGTAATGGAAAAAGTTTTTTTAACTGCCCAAATCTCGGGTCCGTTCATAAATAACTGTTACAGCAAGCTGTTACGCACGAGCTACTGTTCTGGGTTACCAGTTTTGTGAGAAGAAATCTATTTTTTTTTCATCTATAATTTGTTTCTGAGTAATATTCTGTTTCATAATATTATGTCCAAGAAAATGGTACGAGAGGGAAAAAGGGAACCTCAAGATGTTGCAACAAACCGAGGATGCATTGCAATTTTTTGCAATGAATTTGCCCCAATATAGGCCCTTATCTATTGATAATGTTGATGACCTCTTGATTGATTTTAAAAACGAATTGTTTTGTCAGGGTAATCCTAAGGATAACGGACTCTCACGTATTCTAGTAGTGTTTGGTGGCAACCAGGACATAATGAAGAAAAAGGAAAGACTTAAGCCCGTAAAACGAAGCCAATTCGTAATATCGTTTTTCTGGGATATGAAATACATTTATTTACCTCAAGTACTTAATCGTGATTAAAACCTACTAAGTACAAGTAATATTTTTCTTACTATGTTGTAAGGAAGATTATGTCATCAGTTCCCGTAAATTCAGGGAAACAAATTCAAATCTGGTAACATTTGTCGTACCTTCCGCGGTTCAAAATGAGGGGTCAAACATCACGTAGGTAATTATTTAAGAGACTTTGTTTAAAAAATATTTTGCTTTTTTAAGTCGTAAAACGTTGAGAGAATGGACGATTTTCCTTAAAGATTAAGTCAAATTAGGTACGGCGATAATATGTCTGAAGTGCCCTTTAAATTTTCTCTTATCTACCGTATTTTATGTTTACTTTTAAGACAATTTTGTACCTGGTTTCTTTAAAGAATTAACGTAATTATATTATTACTGAGGTGTGAAGATATTTTATCGTTTTAAAGCAGTGTTTTTAACGTTAATTTTTATCTTTTGTGTAGGACGAAATCGATACAAAATATTTCGAAGATAATTTTATTTTTATTATTTACTAACGCATGAATATTTCTAAAGGGTTAATCATGGGCGTATACTGATGTAACATAGCATAATCCCGTCCACAGGCTAGTGATCACTTCCATAGAAGCAAGAAGAATGTGTACGGGACCCTACCAAACCTCCTTGAGGTCCAAGTGAACCTCATCTACAATTCGGCGCATCTGCTAAATAACGGACGAGACACTAGCACATTCTTCGCAAGGTTGGGAGGTCAGACTACTACACTACCCGACAGTTGATACAAAATCGCTACGACCGGAACACAACGATGATGATGAGAATTTTAATAATCATATTGGTACATAATATAAGACGGATATGAAGTAAATATACTTCATGGATCTGCGAGCCCAATTAACTTATATAGGCGTAATGTTATGTTATAAAATTATATAAACAAAACCTAAAATATACGACAACAGCAATCGAGGATTTGCTGGCATTTATTAAAGAGTTCTGATATCTGTTTCCATTTTGTAAGTCCGTCTAATATTATTATGATAGAGTTATATCCGAACATACCTAAAAAAGACGAATTGAGAACCTCCTCCTTTTGCGAAGTCAGTTAAAAGTAATATAAAATAGATCAAGTAAGTATACATCCTCAATTCACACTCAACTGAAATACTTTTCTGCACACGTACTATTCCGATCGTTCTTGAAAATAAACTTCAACTCGAGCTTTTACACCAATGCTTTTGCATCCTTTAAAACCACAAAAGGAGGTTCTCAGGTCAAAATAGGATACGCTATCAGCTGCAAGCCGGACGTTCTCTCTTTGAGTTATGGCCGACCACTTCCGGAGAATGTATTTCCGGTTGTGTGTGTTCGATCGCCACGGTCAGTTGATCGCTCAATGAATCATGGCTAATCAGGTGGCTCTTAATGTCTTGTTAGCTTTTTGGGAGTTTGGGTATTTGAGTTTATAGGAAATGTGGCTTGATAATTGTGAATTTATGTCTTAAAGGGTAAAACAACATTGAACATGGAACACATCCTTCATGTAGAATATGACTGTATTATTATTTTTGGAGTAGTCGGAAAGTTGGAAGTTAAAGATTCGATTTCCAGTTGATTTGCAGGCTACGTGTTTTTTTTTGTGTAATTTGTATAATGTGTGACTGGGGTCCGTTATTAATGGACCCTGATGCTAATGGAGCACTTACAGTCTCGCATACTCTGCCAGCGAATACAAGTAATATGTCAGATTATGTGACGCGGGTATAGGAAGTTTAAAACAAGTAGCATATATTTTTTTGCATGAAAAAGATTCAACTCAACAAAAAACCAAAACAGCGTTGAAAACAAAGGCAAGAAACAAAACGCCAGGAAATCCTATTTGCATTCCAATACTTCCATTATGATGTAAAAATTCATTTCTTTATCTACATGTACGGAATATTTAAGCGTTCATTAATGTTTGACTTTCTCCGCGATCTCGGTTAACGCTCATAAATATGTAATACCGCGAGTTACGGACTATGCTAAATTTTCAGCGTTCCCCTTGTAAACAGGTCAACTTGAATTTGATGCTGCATGCCTTAGTGTTAGATGGAGCGTTAGTTTGATTTATATTTTATGCAACATCTTGGGTGGTTTTTTTACTAAGTTACCGACATAGCAGGGTGTATGGAGACCCCATCAAGAACATCTTGGCTCAAGCCAACCTCACTTGCTAGCCGGTTTATCGGCCCTAATCTCTGGCACAGGTTTTCCTTTAGGGGTTGGGGAATCAGACAGCAGTGGTTCCAGTAAAAATCAAGATAAGCCATATCAAGGGACAGAGGAGAAAAGTGGGCCCTGGATCCCAAAGGAAAAGCTTTGGGTGTACGCGCTCTGATGCCGACATAACTCGCTGAAACCGAGAGTGGACTCCTATATAGCCTATTGGTCATTTGTCTGTCCTGTACAAAAACTTTGTGATCCTATTCGATGTTTCGATTGAACGCTAGAGAAGATTGATATATCCAACATTTAATAAATCCAACATTTTATCCTTTGAAATATCAACATTTTAACAATTGTATAGATGCTATTCGTGCAATGTTTATAACTCACTCCATTTAGTATGGAAGATAACTTTTAATATTGAGGTCCAGTTTTCTGTATAAATTCAATCAGCACCAACCAAAACAGATTTTTGAAAATAAAACTTAAGTAGTTTCTAAATTATGTAAAATTCGTAAAAATATATTTTTTCTTTTTCTATTAGTTATCTCTAGACATTTACCTACGTTGCACATTTTAAATTTAATAAACATCTAATAATATTTTTTAACTCAAAAGTGAATTGTAAGTCAATATAAAAAACGAAAAATTCATTCTAAATATTCAGACCAAAAAAATAATAAAAAAAAATTCTAATTACAGTAACAGCTGATGTTTTGAGGTTATGTTTCAAAATAAAACAGAGGATTCCACGTTAAAAAAAATCCAAGAAATTTAAAAGGTCAAGATGGAATGCCATTTGTCTCGGTAAAATACTGAATTGGTTTTATTTATTAAATTCTTGCCGTGCCAACCGTAAGCTTCAATATTTTCAGAAGTAAATACTTTTTATTCATACTTAAAATACCATGATTAGGTATGCTACTTATAAGAAAGGATGTCTTGGAATTTAATTTACTCTTGCATCGCTACTGCTATCGAATAAGTGGGTAGTTTAATTTTAAAATAACAGCGAAGGGATTCACTTGAATATTAAAACATAATTTGGATACCGGAGCCAGCGGGTTTTATTATTATAACCTCGACGATGACGTCTTGGCAAAAGATGAGGTGGAAGCAATTTAGATACTTCTTTGTAAGATTATAACGTAATTCAGGCCTTTATGAAACATTATTTTCAATATACGCACAAAGACAAATTTGTGTAAAGATGGAGTTGTTGAATTAAGTAGGTACATAATTCCTTTTAGTATGCTACTACATGAAGCAGGAATAACTGCTGATTGATGAAGGAGGATTATGCCCAGACTTTACTCTCGGCTTCCGAAGGTCAGACGGCAGTTGCTCCCGTGAAAGTTAAAACTAACCAAATTGTGTGCAGTTATGCATTTACAAAATAACATTATATATTTGAGTGTGTTTATCCGCATTCTGGAACCCACTTTACAATTAAACAGTAAGTGAAGGTATGCTGATTTTGGATCTAGAAAAGAAAGAAAAGACACCACCATCATCTAAGTGATTTTCATTTTTTCTTAATCCTATTATGATTAAAGACATTATTAAACATCGGCAGCAGATAAATGAGATACGAGGTCTATAAGCTTGAATACCAAGTTGTAATGAAAACACGTAATCAAAATATAGGACCAATTAACACGTTAAACTAAACGCCAACAAACTAAATACCATGTGCCGCCATTTTAATATCATTATCATGTTTCGAGAAAAGTTTATACTAGTTTGGTTTATTTTGGAAATTACGGGAACGCCTGCAGTCTTACCCCTGAAACCCGAGAGGAATACCTCCAGCACCAGAGCTTCGTCCATCAATCAACAGTAAAGGATAACTCACCTACAGTACTTCACTGTAAATGGAGTTTGCCTGCCGAGAAGATAATTTTGGAGTACCATACACCCAACTACCCATAAATAGCGCATTATAACACACATGGTTACGTAAACAAATTAATTTAAATTTACAAACGGTTGTAAAGAACGAGTAGGCATTAGTAAATATTACAGGATCTTTGTCCAAAAATATTATATTACGGCTATTTAAAACGTGACCCTTTCGCATCGAGACCAGGATCCCTCGTTTGAATTTTGTTGACTTTGGTATCTTCCGCGGAGTTAAGGGGCGGCGATTACCTTTTGGCTTTGCCTTCACAATATGGAGAAGGAAAAGTTATACTTGCGATATTCTTGTCATACTTTGTCTTTATGAAACTATTTTATATTATATATATCCCCCATATCCCCTCGTGTGGGATCCACCAAGACCCTTGGGGCTAATCAAAACGAGGCTCTGGCGTAGGCATTTCTCTTGGGTTTAAGATAATATCAGATGACAGTTACTCCCATATTTTAATGACCTATATTTTGGTGCATTAGCTTTAAAAAAATGCATGAAATATAAACAAAAAATACATTAAAGGTAGGTAGGTATCTCTGAAGATTACAAAAAAAAATTATATATTTAAATGCAAAAATCGTTTGTTTTGTTAGTATTCAGCAAATCCTGAAGGTGACTTTATATGAACAGACAGGCTTAAAAACTTGAATACTATCCAAATAAAAGCAACTAAAAACTGTTCCGCAGTACGTAAGAAATTCGAAGCATGTTACGGAAGCTACCCTGAGATGTGTGTAAAAATTATATCCCAGACAAATCCACGTGATGGAGTATTTGCCCTAGAAAAAGTTCATCATGGGTTTAAGCTTTATCTTTAGATATGATTCCTAAGTTAATATACCTACAAGAAAAAAAAAACAACCAATTACAAATTCATATCCTGAATAAGCTTACCCATCTCATCAAAAGTCCGACAAATTGTCATTCCATATCCAAAATCTGGCATATAAATTCCTATTTCGTATTCATATTACTCATACACGTCCAAATTTTTCATCACGATCTAAATAATGTTACCCCTGACCGGTCCTCGTAACTCGACTGGTTCAATAATATCGTCATATTTTTTCAACATTGCGAAATTGGTATGAAAGGAAGGAAGGGAAAGTTCGAACGAAATTGCTGGGGTCTTGTACTGCTAATAAATAATACACGCAATCTGTGTGACTGTTGCTTCGGACGACACGTTTCTGTGGCACGTGTCTCGTAAGTTCGAAAACAGTAATAGCTTCTTGAAGAATGTGCTTCTTATATGCCGATTAGTTTCTTGTGAAACTTTTATTAGTCAGTAGGAAAAAATATTTGAAATCGCTCGTTAGATAAATACCTACTTTATTAGTAACTAATTTCTAATAAATAATCTTATATATAATATTCACTTTTAACGGTTTTGAAGCCTAGTACTGCTAGTTATGTATGTACAGTCACCGTTAAAAGTAAATGAGAGCTGGACAGATTTTAACGTCTGAATGCCATGCCATCACTATGATTCAAGCGTGAGCTCAGGGCTGCATTCGTTGGCGAAATGCCGACATAGGAAACGCAGAGGCGGGCTCTCAGGACAACCCTCGGAGTGGATATTAGATATATTTCAATCTAAATTTAAGCTAACTCTCACATTACCTTTTTTTTCTTGAAAAATATTTTATTTGATTTGATTTTCATAATTTTTTAATGCTCGCCGAAATCGCCCAGAATATTACTTATGCCTGGGTAAGTGACAAAACTACCACGAGAAATAGTTTTTAACTTTACATAAATGGATGAATGGTATACGAACGTATGAACATTTATGTTCTACAAATTTGTACCTACGGCGTAATTAGCAAGAATCACGGAAACCAAACCCGCAATTCAGTTCTCCTTGTCCAAACAACATTACAATATATCGTTTATATTATCAACGATTTCTAGAAACCGTCACTTATAGGTAGAAATGCGGTTGTCAATTATCGTAAATAAGTGAATAGGAAGGTAGTTGGCTGACGGCCGGTGCCGCCTATTCGATGTCTATGGCAAATGAGACGGGGCTGATGCGCCCCTTGCATCTACCGATAAGTTTGAGAATGCCTTGAGTTGAAAGTTTTAGCGAGCGTATTTGCATCCACGAGTACTTTAGAAAATATAAACTGGGATACTTTTGTATTCAACTGTACCCAGTTAATCTTTTCGTATTTAATAGGGTTAGGTGGGGTAAATGCGAACTCCAAAATTACATCACATATAAACAGTAGTCAACTTTTTGTTTATTAAAGTATACAAACAAAATTTGACTACTAAAGTTTTAGTTTTAATACTAAAAACAAAAAAAGTACAGTTTTATGTCTAACTTATTTAATGTTTACCTCAGAACTTTCCACTAAGTGAATCAATTTTGATGATTCTTTGATTCTGATAATTTTATTTAAAAACTGTTTCCCGTTAGGTCTTATTTCAATTTAGTCGATTAAAGTCATTTTTTTTGTAAAAACTATCACAATTTAAATTCATGCATTAATAGAACAAACAGTGAACCTCCTTTTGAAGTCGGTTTATAAAAATATTTATTTACATTGTTGTGATAATATATTATATTTCACTTTTGTGCACGATTATATTTTAGAAGATTTATTAAATGAGGTCGTACGGGCACTATTTTCAGATAGGGTCGAAACTTGGAGGTCCTACGGGTACGTCACCTAGCATTTTAAGTGCAAAATTTTGTCTTCTAAACCATCAATAATATTATAAATTTTCGTTCGTGACTTAGACCAAAATATTATTGAAGGGAAGATTTTCACACAATCAACTAATAGTCAATTCGGTCCTTCAAGCTTCATTTATTAATGACGCAGGAATCAATCCTGCATCCACTTCTTCTGGGTCTTGTCAGTTTTTGGTCTTTTTTAATTATTTTATATATTGTTAGGTTGTATTTATACGTTATCATTATCATTTTAGTGTTGTTTTCAGTTATATTTTAATTAAATTCATATTCGAATTGAAAGCAATAGCTTTTAATTCGAATATGAATTTACTTAAGTAGGTATGTAACTGGTAATCTAAGGAAACTAATTTGCCAAATCGTCTTTGCCTTACGCCTTATTGTTGTGGAAAACAAGAATTGTTTATATACGACGTTCTCGAAGTTTGTGATACAAGTTGTGCAGGCAGTTCTATTGTGTGTTAGACAATTAGGTGGAAACTTACTTCCTTTTACTTGTTGGCTTTGATACTGAGATTGTAATTTGGGTTAGATAGACCAATTATTGTACAACCTCAGATACGACCGGTACTATATTGTATAACAAGGATGATGGATAGACAATAATTATAGTTACATTCTCTTGTTACATGTATTTCTATGAGTGTTTGTTATAATGAGCAACTAGGTGGTGCTTGTGTGGTTCTGTCTGCGTAGAATTATGATTATTATATTCCCTTAAACCAAGGGGACCCATTCTGTGGATAAAAGTTCGGCCGTTTCGTAGTGTTATACTAAGTGGAAGACTAAGTTGGGTAAGGATTCGCAGGATGATTTTCGAAACGTGGCTCGAAGGACCAACATGGTTGTATGGTTTCGTATTACTTCATTTTACTGTACAGAGTGATTGTAAATTCTTAAAGTATAATTATATTTATCACGATACCTAATGGATCTAGTATAAAATATATAAAATTTGTTATTTTAAACGACGCAAAAACGATAGAGTGTTTTAAGTTTTACGTTCTGTTTGAGTATACGGATGAACCAATTTTGATACTGTTTTTTTGTTTGAAATCCGTTATGATCGAGAAGGTTTTAGGTATGAATAACGTGTCGGAAGCTTTTTAAATTTTTAATTGTTATTGAACTATATAATACACACAATAAAATAAATAACTAGTACATGAATACGAAAAAATTTCGATTGTTGATATAAAACGACTATCGAAATGATTTTACCGTGTGCTACATTGAACCAATTTGATTCATTGGGCATGATTCCAATAAAATGATACGACGTATTGACCGAATTCGAATTCAATGATATACTGAATAATTTACACAGTCAAGCTTCCATATTTTTGATTTTCATTCGATTTTTAGACGTAATATTTTCATGTTTTGACTATAACGTATGAGAATCAAATGAACTGGTTATTATAAAAGTTTGACTGGTTACAAAAGTACTGAGTAAGTGAGCAACCGTGACACTAAAACATTATTTTTGATGTACATTTAATTTTAAATGAAGCAGGTCTTATACAAGTTAAAAAAATGAAGAATGGACGTAGTAGGTACTCAAAGAAAGCTGTCACAAAAGAAAACAGCATTAGGATAACGCGTTAAGGTAACATCGCGTACAAAAGTTAGCAACAATAATACTGCATGTAGATACAAAATTATCATAATGCTAACAGTGGAGGCCTGTGGGAGCGCACACGTGGCCAAACATTGGGTCCAACGTGTGCTGCTAGCAACTGTACCCGCCTGTAACTCGGCTCGACCACCGGAGAATATATTGAGACGTTAAAAAAACATAATTGTAATTACATTCTGTTTCACCTAAAAATATTATTTTATTTTAGATTTGTAACAGATAAGGTTTGCAGTTTAGTATCTGATAATCTTGATGAAACACAGTCAACTGCACAGTTGGCTGTACCACTGTTCCTACTTACAAACCTATTTACAAAAACCTCGGTTGCGACCGAAATTAAAGCTATGATGATGAGACTCGCTTTATGCCTATAAAAATATCTCATATCACAGTGGTTGCTACAAAATTTCTCCGCAATGGCTTAACAGATTCTTACGAAGTATTTCGTAAGCTTTTTTTATACTCCAGGTAAACGGGGTTAGAATTTCACACGGGTTGCACCGCGGCGGGTGACAACATTTTACAAGTAAATTATAGAAAATCACTTATGAAATTTTGTAAATAGGGATAGTGACTAAAACAGTTTGAAAATATTACTCGTCACAATTATCGATTTTTTTTGTTAACTTAAAAGTTAGTGTTGTAGGTATGTAACATGATTTAGGTATTTCTCTTTTAAAGTAAATAAAGCCCAACTTGTTGAGCCGCCTCTATAAGCGGACGGCACCGTCTGACTTTGTACGGTAATATTTTAATTATTCCCCTTTCTGTCTTACAAGTTCTGAGCACATTGTGCGCCTGAGACTAATTAGACATGAGGCATTTAATTAAGCTTTTCGTACAACGAAGAATTCACGCAATTGTGTACAAAATGGACTTGTTATAAGCACTTATGTTAAAGGTTTATTCTGTAAGACATGACTGTACAATAATTCTGGGCGTTAGTTGAGCTGTTATGTGGACAGTTTAGATTCAACGAATTGGGGACTAGGTGGGGAGGAGGGTAAGGAATTTAACAAGGGTCCAGTGAGCTACTTACCACCGGGAACACAACACGCTGGTTATTATGACCGCGGTCTTCTGTAGGGTGGAGGTACCTACTACACTAGTTGGACTGCTCAATTTCGTCCGATACCGTCATGTCCTAGGTACCTTCTCTGTTGTTCAAAAGTTTGTTTGTAGACTACAATTGCTTCTCCAGAATGAAACGTTGAAGCGCTACCTTACCTACACTACATCAAAATCTTACAAACTGACGTATGATCCCCGACCATGTAAAATTTATTGGCCTCCTCGTCACGATGTCGATAACCTCACTTGCTCTATTACCATAGATGCATTTTATTGGAATAGTTTTCTCTGGATGGTTTACGACCGAGTATCAAAACGTGCCAAACGGACATATCGCAATAAAAGTGAAGATAGCTATGCGAAGCAGTAGTAACGTAATGGCTGCAGAAACGAATTGGAAAAATAGTGCTTATGAGTAACAAACTGCACCTAGTATATTAGTAGATATGATCGTACAGTGGAACAGGGAACTGATTTCCAAATAACATGTGAAGGTTGTCAACGCTGGTGGTAAGAGTTGGTTCGGGTCCCAAGGATTTTTTAGTAGGATTGGGGTTCTCCCATGACGTTCTTATAGGAATTCAAATGCGATACAGTTCAACTCAGGAAGAGAAATAGAGCTATGCACAGTGTATAGCGCAATCTACTTATCTTCATAAGTTGAACTGCATCGTATTTGGATTGTTATAAGAGCGTCATGGTAAGGTCCCAGAAGTACAATCGTAAACACAATACAAAAGCAAAACAGCTGAATATTTTTTTACATGAATATCTTACAGCCTTGACATACTTCTTGCAGTAATCCAGCTGGCCACGGCAAGATAATCTGCCATAACGACGTATCTCTGCCAGGTTCAAACAGAATTACAAATCAACAGGACCTGAGTGTACAATATAATATTCATGCGGGTAATGTATGGTTCGCTTAAAATAGGTCATATTAATATGGGTTTTTGTGTAGACTGTACTTATTAAAGCTTGTAGCATATTTGTTGGTTTTCCTCTCGGGGTTGGAAGGTCAAAAGGCAATTGCTCCCATAAAAGTCGTATGAGCCAAATCTAAAAGAGAAGTCAAAAAGCTCGGGTATGCCGAAAGCGTCGGGTACAAACGGAAACAACGATGATAATATAGGTACCTACTTGTTAACATTGTGTGTACTTTCATTTTCGCTTTAATTACTCAAGCTATTAATAAGCATACATTTTGTCAAATGTTTTTTATTTCCACATACTTACCCAACAATAACCCATTGTCGCCAACTGGACACTTTTTAAGAGGATTTTTGATTATTATTTAAAAAAACTAGGACAAAAGTATTATGCCACCTACTAATTTGTAAATTATAAGCAGAAACGCTAAGGCCTTTTCATACCCAGTTGCAACTACTCCTTAACTAGTTGACGGCACTGATTTTATTATAACGTCAACTAAGTAGGTACAGTCAACGATAAAAGATGCTTAGCATTGAAATAATATTAGAATACGCACTTCTTTACATTTGGAATACGTCTGTGCATCAATAAATTGATATAATACAAGTAGTGTTAAATAGCTTCAAAATTGATTTATCTCGAGTAGATTATAAAATTACTTATAATCCGCAGGCCTCAGAGTCAATATATTTCATATTTTGTTTGTTATTTTACGAAAGGTTATAGAGCAAACGAGATCAATATAAATAATTCGCTAAACCACTTTTGCTTCCAACTGTACATAATAATACTCAACAATAATATTACAGACTGAGGAAACGATATAAGAATGAATAAAAAAAAAGAAAATTATAGACTAGAATGCACATTGCGCTCTTCGTAATTGGAAAATTGTTGTCAACTGCGTTGTATCATATTTTACCCACGGGTGAAAGGTTGATCACCTCAAGTCGCCAATACTCGTCATTGATTTTTGCTTTGGCGCGCAACCTTTAATATTTTATAAGATAACAACCCGTGGTTCTATTTATTAAAACGTTTTTTTTTATATTACTTAGGTGGCAGACAAGCACATGGCCTACCTGATGGAAAGCGGTCACCGTGGCCTATGGACGTGTGCAACATCGAAAACGTCACACTCGCGCTTCCGGAGTCTGTAAAAACCTTTTAATGCCCTTCTTGAAAGATAATTATATCTAATTCGATAGAAGTGTTTTTACATTGAGGATATAATTTTATTATATGTCCTCGATACCTATGCCATTAGAAAGATACGTGACCCGTCGTGTATTTTACTTGTGACTCATAAAAACTGTTTTGTACACGGTGAACACGGCATACACATAAATATTGCGTGTTGCTTAGGCTACAATTAAAAAAAATAGTAACCGGAATTCCTTATTATGAGGAGATTCACGTAGGCAGCGTTATACGTCCAGGAATAGAACCTGTGCCTTCTCGAACGTAAGGCCGACTCCTTAAACACCAAACTACCGACGCTATACTTTTTCCTCCTTCCTTGGTCGAACCGGACTCATTCGTCTTGATCGGGGTCATAAGTAAAATTACTCACGATGAGTTCACGATAAATATCATCCCCTTGTACGATTAAGTCCCCGTAACTAATTAAAGAAGATTTATTAAGGAACAAGCTGCACGTTGTGGTTTTGTATAAGAGAAAATAGTACTTAAAAAAATTACAACCCTATCAGTTGTAACCGTCTCGCTAACTAAACTAACCTACAAAAAAAATTTCGCAAAATTCTCTCATATTGCATGATTCAAAAGTAACGAACTTCTCATATAAAACTTTTGATCCCTGAATCGCCCTCTTAGGGGTAACATTTTGAATAATAGTAATATATTGATATAGGTATTAATTAGATAGGTACATTGTTAGTAGGTACAATGCTTTGTAATAAGAAGCAGGTATATGAAACTACTTCGTATTTTGAAAATATCGGACTTCCATATAAAGGTTTGAGTCTTAAAATTGAATATCTACAAAAAATTCGAGAAATAGGTAGCTGAAATTTCTTTAGATTTAAACTTTTTAACTAAGCCTCTATACAAAAGAAACAATTTTTATTCTAAAGATAGCGATGAAAAATTAGATAATTATCTTAAGATTTTTTTCTTCTCAACCCTTCCCTGTAATTACGTCTTTGTGTGTCTAGCAGGTCCTTTTGTTTGAAGGAAAGGCTGTAACAAAAGGCTCTACGGGGGAAGCAAACAATGACGTCTACCATGGAACCAACGCGCGGATGTTTTCCATTCACGTCATCAAAAATCAATAACGGTGTGGAAAGTTAAAGGATGCCTAATTACATAGATAATGTAGCTAATATGCTTCTATAGCTTTCTTTGTGTGAAAATGTTGTACGTAATTTGTTGCTATTTGTTTTGCTGGTTTTGTTTGTAAGCTAAGTAAAGCTACGAATGTATGTTATGCAAGTATTCTTAGGATGGACCGGATTTAAATATTGATGGATAGTTTTGCGCGCTTTTAAAATTCATAACCAATCACGTTACTATCTTATGTAGTGTCATTTAGTTATAATAATACTAGCTGTTGCCCGCGGCTCCGCCCGCGTGGTTGTTTTGCTATAAACCTCACGGAGCCCGAGACCTTTCCAACGAATGCAAAACCGTGGAAATCGGTTCCTAAAACCCGACTTATTTTTATATAGTAGAGTAACAATAGTTTTCACATAGTTAAAGAATTATTCGAACATACGAGTATTCATCGCCATTGCCTTTATTTTACCTTATACTCACGTAAACAATAGATCATGTATCAAACAATTAAAATTATCCACGCAACTGAGTTCACCGAAGATAGTTTTTCATCTTTTCAGACATAATGCTCGATTAACACTTCATAATGGTCAAACGGAAGCGTGGCCGCCATGTTGGTAGTGAGATAGCGGAAATATATCGCAGGAAGTCAACAGCCATTATTCAGGAAAGGAGTTCTTCCGTCAACAGTCTAAAAGGGCTCTTATTATTTTTGGCGATATCTCGGTCGAGTGATAACGCCAATGAGTTATTAGGACGTCGATAGGACGCACTCCCATTATGTGGTTTATTATCTTTCTAATTATTTATTAAGGTGACCTTATTGTTGTTTACGTATTTATATTCTTGATTTAAGATTTTGTTGATATGCCGTGGATGTTTAATGAAATGGCTTGAATGTTTGAATACTCATCCTGGCATCAAATTATGTTCGTGTGTTACACTAAACATCTCCTATGACTAGAAGGTTCTCTACTGCTTGAAAATATGGTATCGTCAACAAAACTTGCCACTTAGCTTTGTACCGAGACAAGCATTCTAGTTGGTATCTGAGTGCTTCAGCCCAAAAACGTAGTAGGTACTCCGTGTACCGAGGTCATACTTGTGACTAATAAAGAAGCATACTTTGCTTCGTAGTGAAATACAGCTTCGCTTTGTTGAATACACACGAGTAATTTCGGTACTTCGTGTCACGTGTATATTTTTGAATTGGTTTGGCTATATCCACGTATAATTAATATTCTAGAACCAATATTAACAATATTAACCACGCTTCCGTACCAACATAACGAATAAAATTCTAGAACTATTATTAAAAGCTCTGCTTAGTTTGCGTCTAGGTGGCTCTGTATCCTGGAATATTAAATGTACAAAAAAAGATTTTAAAAAATAGTTGTCTTTCAATGAGTTTTGTCTTTTTCTAGCAAATGTTTAATACAACATGTACTCGGAAAAAATAGTCAGTTACAAACCTTTAAACTAAAGCTCTGTTATAAATTTAAGAAGCTAACCGCTTTTCCTTTGAGCCTTAAGTGGTTTTACCAAGTTTCAAGTTACAAAAGAAAAGCGATGAATAAGAATAGCAGTGAGGCGGATAGTTCGTGAGATATCAATACGAGTTCCTAACTCTTGAAAGTTCTCGGTGTTTAAACTTTGATAACTGTGTTTTGTTCTAGGAATAGTGAATCCTACTCCCTAGTATTATACTACTAATATTGTAAATTTACAAAATTGAAAGAATGGATGTATACATATAATATGTAAAATTTTGGCACAAACATAAAAATTGTGGTCTGGAATATCATATTATACTTTTCATTCCAGGAGTAGTATGAGTCGCGGGAACTGCATCATTACTTAGGTGGCAGATAAGCATACGGTCCACCTGATGCGAAGCGGTTGCCCTGGTCTGGACGTGTACAACACCAGGAGCGACACATTCACGTTTCCAACCCTGTTAAAATCTTCTTGATATTAACTGTAATAGCATTGTATTACTAGCGAGTGAAGTCCAAGTACACATCCCGGCTGAAGAAAAGGGGTTACTAGGTAGGGGTAGCTTTAGGACGTATTTACTGCCAGATTCGAAAAGCATAAAGAATCTGGAAATAAAAACTCATGACCATTCTTTTCCACCGTTTTATGTTTATAAGAGTAACAAAAGTTAATATTAATTTGAAACGACTCACAAAATAAATCAAAATATAGGCCGAGCATCGAAATGTCAGACAACTCCAATCAGGTCAACTAGCATCGTAGTGATATTATCAATATTATCACCGGTCACGCACCAGTTAGTCATTGTCTGGTCTGGAAAATAAGATAATCTACGAATAATGTAGTATCAATATTAGGTACAAAATAATAAAATTTTGATGTTGATTTTTTCTTTAGTGTTATAATTGCAATGTTTTTTTCATTTTTTTTTTATATTTAGTCCGTCAATTGACTTAACCCATCTAACTATATAAATAATTATATAGCTTCTTACCATCCAGCGGGGTTAAGTCAATTGACGGACTGAATATATAAAAAAAAATGTCCGCTATTTGAAGAAAGGTAACTGGACATAAGTACTTATCAATAGTTATGACTTTTCAAAAGTGAATGAGAAATATTCAGCGTAGTAAATTCATTTTGCAGTATCCCACAACTAACAGCGACGACGTATTGTTTAGAGTATTTAAGTGCTTCGTAGACGACGGATTTGAGATGTCATTTTGACCGAAAAGTAGTTATAAACACGTCTGCCCGCGCTGTGAATTCAGGGCACAATAGACATAATAACAGAGTGGCCCACGGCGGTCGGGTAGTCAGTTTTACAGAGTAGGTACTTTGTTCCTTAAAAACTTCAAGGAGCGTCGCTTAGATTATTAGTTTTAGACACCGATAATATGACGAACAATAATTCTCATCATCATCTCTGTCTTTGTGTCACCTCAGAGTCCGAGGTCTGCTTTCCGACTTTTACTTTGACGAACGAATAATTCTGATAACTACTTATATATTATAAAAAACGTAACCACTTCCTCTTATACCACGAGCTATAAAAAACAGCATCAAAGTTGCTCCCCAGAGACAAGTCTTGAAGCTAATGACGTGTTCTCGTCTCGACACGTGCCCGCCACGCGCCGACATAACCTCTAATGTGTAATACTGAGTATCAAGAGCTTGGCAAATTGGCAGTTCTCATTTGACGATTGAAAAGCAAGGGGTGAAGAAAGTGTTGTTTGAATATCGTTTTTTATGGATACATTTTTAATGTCACAAGATCTTTAAAGATGGATTAATATCTTGCTTCAGATATTACAAAAATATTAATAATATTAATAATAAAATTGTCCAGGATTATGTAACTTCTCATTTAAATGAAGATTAAAAGTGAAAATAGAACTAAATATCTGATACTTAATTTTAACAACAATATACCTAATTGAAAAGAAATTAAACTGAAAACAGAAACAAGTGAAGTTATTTAATCACACTCATGAGTCACAATGTGAAACTTATACGAGTATTAATAAGAATTTACAATTGGATTGTCAACTAAATAATTCTTGTATGTGGATGTATTGATATCAGGTTCAAACAAACTTCAATTATTTGAAGTAGTGTCAAAATTAAGCTACGCTGTAGGTAGTAAGTACTCGTAGAACTCATCTCGCGCTTTTTCTTGTGCAGGTTAAAGTGTTTATCATTCTGTTTCCTAACCATTTCTAACCAATTTCTAACCAATTTCGTAAGTTCATAAACTGGTAGTACACAAATAATTAATCAAGTGAAGTGTAGTGGGTAGGTACGAAATGTTGAACTTCTGCACAAGAACATCTAAGATGACTAATAATTAGCCATATACTTATATATTGTGAGAATATGACCAAAAATGGATATGCTAAGAAAATACGCAAAATCAAAGGTTTATACTGGCAAATAGACTATCACAAAGACAATATAATATCTTAACAATAAAGTGCATTACTTTACAGCATTGGAAGTTAAGTAATCTAATCCATTAAGTGTAGTGAATCGACAGAACATTCGTTTGTTGACATTGAGGTGCTGTTTATCAGCCCCGAATCATAGATTGATTGATAAATAAGCTAAAAAGCTAGGGCGACATAATTGAGCGAATTTCCACACTCTGCCTCAGAGGGTTGTGTTATCATGCAAACCAACAAGTGTGACTCACGGCTTCCCCGTGTAGAAAACTTCCAATGGTAAATGGACTATCAAGTAAAATTTTACAGCTTCATTTCAGCCTAAATTTAAAAAAAAACTGTTTAATTAAAATCTTTAATACGAACCTCGAACCGATTAGTATAAGTGGACTATCGACTTTCTATGCTGAATGTCGATGGTGAATCGTAAAACCAGCAGCCTCAGCATGGCGTCCGTAGATATATGTCACGTGACAAAAACGTTACCTAAATTTCATCCTCTTTTTTTTCTAGAGCATGCTCTACTGTCCTTAAAGTTTACCTGTACCACGTGTTACTGACTGAATCTTTTCGACTGAGGTTTTCACCATTTCAGGGGCCTTACTCTGAAAATCGAACATGAACGTTTCGGATCGAACGAAAACGGACCATTTGTCAAACAACGACAGCGAAAACGTCAAAATGTATTTTGAGAGTAGGAGGTGTACTGATAACGATTGACAACCTCAATGTCAAACGATCGAGGACGGATCCGAAATTCGAAACGAAACACTTTCGGGGTAGCTAAATGGTAAAACGTCAACGGATACGAATATTTTCGTTTTTCGGAGTAAGGCCCCAGGTTCTAACCGAATCTCTTTCGTAATTGAAATAACAAACAAGTGTGAAAGTTTTGATACATGTATGGATATTTGTTACTTAATCTTACCAGAATGGCAACTCGGTGTTAAATTAATCCTATCTGGATTAATTTAACACCGTTCAGTTGTTTTTGCGTGAAATATCCACAAATCGTCCGTCCATCCGTTAACTGATTGCAACCCACGGAATGCTAAGAAGCTGGGGTGACGTCTCTAAGATAAGGTCTATCATTTCTATGCTGTAATATGGATCCAAATATTAGTAAGATTTTCACTGTTATTTAAGAACCATTTCCTTCATGTCATGTTGTTCAAATTATTTATGCCCGTGTGTATCACATATTAGGGTGTGCAACGTACCGTACGACATATCTCAAATTAATTCATGTTTTGTCATACCCCCACTTTATATTCGGAGTTTAATGACTTAGCAC
Source organism: Lithosia quadra (assembly GCA_963576445.1). Lineage (NCBI taxonomy): Eukaryota > Metazoa > Arthropoda > Insecta > Lepidoptera > Erebidae > Lithosia > Lithosia quadra. The sequence goes on along the minus strand of OY754878.1, from coordinate 11,971,193 downwards.
TATAAAACATTTTCACTATAATGCCTTTATCCAATGCGTAAGATATCGCGGACGTGCGTACGGCTATAAATCGAAAAACACGGCTTTGCTCTTACTGGACGTCGGGTATAGGACCAACAAAAAACCAATATTTGGAAGGGGTGCCATTCAAACACACCCTTTGGTTGCAAAAAACGGGATATCTTTTGATTAATATGTCGAGGTATACACGTTATTGATTAGTTGGTTTTTGGTGAGCGTAATACTGAAGTGATATTATGACATACAAAACCTTTTAGTACTGAATAAGGTAGACTGGATTAAGGTCCATCTATCAAGATTGTGAAAGACTATTGTATGGGTTTAAGGGTCTTACCTAAAATATTCTACAAATGTCAGAAGTATTCTGTTATGCCTTTATTATGTTATGGCTGAGTATAAATTTTCGTAAGCGGACCTTTCTGAAACCAAAATACTTCTCTATATTCGATCGTACTTTGATCGCTATTGATGATACAGCTGCTGTCTGGTATATTCAATTCAAATCTTCTAGATTAAATTCAATAGTTTAGGTTTTGAAAAATTCTTTAGAAATTGATTGTGCGATTGATTTCTAAACATATAAAATTGTTGCTTTTCTCAGTACGAATGGGACTCAGTTCGTCAGTGGATGAATTACTTAGTAAATAATTTGAAGTTTTTCCGGTGCAGAAAAGAAAACATATATCCATTGTGCTTTTTTAAGAGCTGGAATATAGGTACAGCATCGGAGTTTTTATTAACTATACAACCGAATGTTGAATGAAATCAAATAAATCAGTGATTAATGTTGTCTTTCTATAATTACCTGAACTCACAAAGATATATTTTAACGGAATGAGTATATTTTGTAATTAATTCCGTTTGTGGTTTTTAATCAAGCGAGATGTGTTGAAAATATGCGGTCGACACGCATTCATTTGGGTTTAAAGAATTTATTTCTCATAAGAACATTATATAACAGTTCACTTACAATGAGATACAGAGTAATTAATAATAATATTTAACACCTCGGTGCACCAGAGGTCACTGAGCACAAACATGCATTTTAAGTTTTTTTTTGAACAATTTAATTTCTTCACATTCCTTCACATCATTTGGTAACCGATTAAACAGCTGTACTCCCTCAAACAATATACTTCTTTTCCCATAGTTAGTGCGTACTCTCGTCAATTCAAGTTTATAACTGTTTCTGAGGTTATATGTCATGGCTTTTTTCTGTAGTTGTAAGTTAGTTTGAATTGATTTAGTTGTGATATTTTTTATGAGTGTGCATGTGTTGTAAATATAAAGTTGTCTTAAGTTAAGCAGTTCTGTTTGTGTATATAACTGTTTGGTGGGAGTAAGGTAGTGGTAGTGGTATAGTGTTTTAATTATTTTGTTTTGAACTCTTTGCAGTGGGCTTAGATTGGTTACAGCAGCTGATCCCCATATTTCGATTAGATATTCAAGATGTGATTTAATTAGACAATTATAAATAAGGTTTTTTATTTTGTAAGGTATACAGTTAGCTGATTTTTTTAATGCCCCTAACACCGCCATTAATTTTGTTTTAACATGCTCAATGTGTTGTTGCCAAGTTAATTTATCATCCAACCACAGACCAAGATACTTTTCATTATTTGACCGACTTATGACGTCATTGTTTATTGTAAGTGGTGCGTACTCTGGTATTCGTTTGTTTTTAGCCGCAAAAATCATAAATGACGTCTTGGATGTGTTAATAGTGAGTAGGTTATATTTTAACCATTCATTGAGTAGGTTTAGGTCTTTTTGAGCATCTGTTATAATATTATGTATATTTTTGTCGAAGTAAAAAAGGCAGGTGTCATCGGCATATAGTGTTAGGTGACCTGATAATCCTATGTTGCTTATATTGTTGATATAGATCAAAAATAATAAAGGGCTAAGCACAGAACCTTGTGGACAACCGTAGAACATATTTTGCACCGCGCTAGTGTAGGTATCTATTCTGACAACTTGGCGCCTGTTCTTTAAGTATGATTCGAACATTTTGTGAGCCGTGCTTTCTACACCTATGTTATACATCTTCTGTAACAACTTCTGGTGACTCACTGTGTCAAAAGCTTTTTTTAAATCAATAAAAATACCCAAGGCAAGACTACCCTGATCTACATAGGTTTTAATTTTCGTGACAAGGTCTATCGCCGCTGAAAGAGTGCTAGACTTAGGTCGAAAGCCATACTGCTCCTCTATTAAAAACTTTTTCTCCATAAGATAGCTATATAAGCGCGTATACAATACACGTTCAAAAATTTTAGATACGACTGGCAACACCGATACTGGTCTGTAGTTACTTGGGTCAGTCTTGCTGCCAGCTTTGTAAATAGGAGTTACTTTCGCAACCTTCAGTGAGTCCGGAAAAATACCATGTCGTAGGCAGTTATTTATACAGTGAGACAACCTTTCAGAAATTATGTTTTTTAAGCATTTAATTGCTTTGGTGCTAATACCATCTAGACCAGTGCTTGTGTTGCCGTCAAGCCCATCAATAATTTTCAATATTTCTGTAGTGTTACATGGCTCTAGCTCATGTAATGTTATGTCATGTGTATAGTTATGGTCGTACATCAATGTGTTGTTTGTGGCTGTGTGGTACGTGTTAGGTATTTTGTTAGCTAGTTCCGCACCAACTGATGAGAAAAATGAGTTAAAAATATCGCATATTGCATTACCTTCAGTGATTAGTCCGGAATTAGATATTAGTTTGGGGAGAGCAGCGTTGTCCCTTATTTTGTTCAGTCCTAGATCACTAATAACGTCCCACATTTTTTTAGGTTGGTTGTTACATTTCTGAAATAAAGCAAAGTAATATTTTCTTTTTTGTGTTCTTATCATGGTTCTAACTCTTTGTTGTTCTTGCTTAAGGTTCTTTCTTAGTTCATCATCACTTGGATTCATCTTAACCCGCTGCCACAGACTGTTCCGTAAGTTTATTGCATTTATAATATTTTGGTTTATCCAGTCTTCTTGTGGTTTGTTGAGAATTTTTGTTTTAGTAATTTTGCTGTCATGAATTTGATCTGAGATAAATGTTTCCAGGTAGCAGTAGTTATCGTCTTCGTTTTTGTAGTTAGCTTTTAGGGCATTGTTAAATAGTTTTTCGTAATCAATTGCTGTATAATCAGATTTTTTCTTAATTTTTGGTGCTAGATTCCCAATTTCCAAGAATATCTGCTTGTGATCCGAGAGACAAGAGTCAATGATCGATAAGCTGAGTGAATGGTTGTCAATATTCGTACATACGTGGTCGAGAATGGATTTGGTTTTACTAGTTATACGCGTGCTGTTCAATCTATTGATTTTATTTATTATTCTGTAACCAGATTCTTGTATTACATTCAAGTATTTTGCAACGGTACTCTTCTTTTTTTTAAGTAGGTTAATATTGAAGTCACCAAACACAATACACCTTCTTCGCTGTTCTAGTTGAGGCGAGTATAAGTCTAAAAAGTTTTAGAATTTATTTTCATTCATTTAAAACAACTATTTTAATTATTCACAGAGAATCAACTCGTATTTCAATGAAAACAAAGTTATTCAGAACAGAATGTTTCAAACTCAAAATTACTGGGAAAGCCACCGAAGCCTGACACAGGAAATATTATTTAAAAGCTAAACTTTGCGACGATTGATAACCACGAAAGAAGTATGAATATATTCCACTTTATTCAGATTTATTAAAGATATTATACGAAAATGGGAAAACGTTATTCAAGCGCAGGTGTGCTGACGATTTGCTAAGTTGCCATATTTTTGTAAGGGAATTGAGTAAGGAACATTTCTCAGATAACACGTAGTAACGTATTGTTCAAAATCTTATATCTGGGGTCATTATTTACTGTGAACGGAGCCCGTTCAAGTATGTGGCACGTTTATTGCGTCATAATTTTACACCTGGTATGAAATTCTGAAATGTATGTTTAATATTACTTAAATGGTAGGTATAACCCGTATAACGTCTTCTATAAGAATAATAAGATAGGTAGATAAAGTCTTTAATAACAGCTCCATACGTTTCTATTATGCTTTTGTTACATAATATCCTTTTAAGAATATTGTTACGTTGGTCAGGATGCTGAACCAATATTTTAATTTTTTTTATTTTGACTTGCTCTGTTGTTTGTTAGTTTGTTAGTATGGGTCAAATCTTGGGAGTCCAATTAGAATCTTTTCTTGGCTTCAGATTGGGCTCAAATTTGGTGACAATACGATAATGAAACTGGTCTGATAATGGAGTAGGAAGGTATCTATATAGGAACTTCTGAACAAGACAAGGTAAGCCAATCGAATTTAGGCTCATTTGTTTTGTTTGGCAAATACTCTGATGCTAGAGTCTGAAGATGATGACGGTAAGTGCTCATATGAACTTTTTAACTAAACAACATAAGCCCGTCAAGTTTGAGTTCATTTGTTTTGTCTGATTATACACTTACGAGTGAGCTTGCTTTTACAAAAGTATTTTTAAAATCCATAAACTTGTACAGTACAGAACAGTACAGTACAGTACAGATTCAACGCAGTATATAAAAATATATACATAATTCGCTAGGAAGTGCTCACTAAATCGCAGTGAAATCAAGACTAACTCAGCTCGGCCTAGTTAATATTTACCAAGATTATTCTTTACCTGGAAATCTACAGACATTCACCTTGAGAACTGCTTCAAAAATGTGTCTTTCTATCTTATATTGTAGGAAATTCTGTTGACATCGCAAGAATAACTCAATTCCTCATCAATTTATTCCACACAGTATGGATGTAGAACTACAATAGGTATAATATTCTATACATAATTTATACATATCCCGTGACGCCGTTCCGTCTGACCTCCGTTCACTCATCCGAAAATAATGGAGCAGAAAACATAAGGACTTGATAATAGGCAATATGCGAACCCGAAATTGCTTTCCTAACGTTGTTTCCGTAACTAATATTGTACTAATCCCATTATCGCCGGCGTCTATTACATGTATTACGAATATCGAACCTTTCTTTTCCTATCTTTTTGTTCGTTAACAAGAATTTGTCGTTGGGTTTTTATTAAAGATTCTAATAGCCTTTCGCAATATTTTTTTCTATACGTGCTCGAGCTTCTCTTGTGTGTTTAATTAAAACTGCTACTCTCTATTGTGTGCCGCTAGCGAAGAAAATTATTTGTTTAACATTTTTATCGGGTACCGTATTTTATGTAGCGAATATTTATTGCTTAATTAAATTGGAATTTGAAATATCGGCCTCAGTAGCAGGAAAATATTAAAATGTTTGGATACATTATTGTACGGATCGTATATATTACGACGTATATTACGGCGTTTAATTTTTTGTATTATTTTAATCACTTTCATAAAAGGAGGAGGTTTTGGATAGAGTTTGTCAAAATACCATCAACTACGTAATCAATAAATCTTATATTCGAAAGTTTGCAACACGATCAAAGATGTTTTTAAGTGATGCCTTCTATGATTTTATCAAACTAGGTTCACTTTTAGAAATTGTATCATTGTAGGTATGAGACGGTACATGGCGAAGCGAAAGACGTCTATAAAAGGCAGAAAATATCTTATTTCACAAATGGTTCAACTACAACTCAGTCAGATTGGATGGATTCTTTTACGAAGTTCATTTTGCTAAGTTACCGGTAGATAGGAAAAGTTCTACAAAAATAGTCAGCCTAAGGTCTTAAGCTTTAGAATCTGCTCTGTACAAAATATATACCGTTCAGTTTTATTTTTATTTTTCACTTCTGTTCGACATACGACTTATTAAGGTGAATCACTCTAGTGATGTGGTTTGTATTTGATGTCCTTTGAAATATTCTCTTTGAAATTTCAATGTCGTATACAGCCTATTGATAGCACATCCTAATGTTAACTGTTGGACTCCGACCTATCAAGTTAGATCACCTTAATGCCTGATTGCAGCAGGACTCGTAGGGTCCTCTGTTTTTTTCTAAAGAACATCTCACCACATCCTTTTAAACCATTCAAAATGGTTTATATCATTCTACTAGTAAACTTCATTTGCTTAGTTATTTGCTTAGTTATATTGTGTTTGCAAAATGCATATTGATGCATTTTGCAAACACAATATAACTAACTAAAGAACTTACACACAGTAATTACCTACTAACAAGACGTTATCTAAAATTAAAACCTTCGCAAAATTGTCTAGTATATTGTCTAGGCAGTAGACGGATGGCATGCACAATAAGGCTATAAAAACACAAAATTACGCCGGCCTATTGTAGTGGAGTGAAGTGCTCTCGCTACAGTACTCCTCGCCGCAGACAATATGCATATTCACTGTACTCGAGCCCCTTGGCGTGCGTGGTTATATATACCTGCATCTTAGAACTTATGCTTTTTAATAAAAGTCGGATTTTTAACGTGTAGATAGTTCCATTTTTATGTATGCTACTAGGACCACCTAGTAGCATAAATAAAAATAGAACTATCTGTATAAATAACGAAGTGACTTACCAAAGTCACTTCATTATTTACTACATAACTTCTACATAAATATAATACTAATTCCATGACACACGAAATCAATGATGTATTTGCCATTATACTCGTAGTCAGTAATTTATGACTACGCTAAATTTCATCCAGATCCGTTCAACCGTTCCGGAGTGATTAAATAACAAACAGTCATCCATTCATTCAAGCTTTCGCATAGATGGACCAGTTTTCACATAAACCAAATACACGCTTCAGCAATGTATTGTTTCAGTACACTTATAGGCTGATATTAATACTATCGCAGAATATTTTTTACACACTTCACGTAGCAAAGAGCACCAATAACCTTAGGTAACGACATAAGCCTGCCGCGTATGCCTACTTAAACGGCATTTATATTCATACAACCTTCTATTTACATAGCATCCCCGGTGTAATGTTTGGAAGTTCCATTTCTAAGGGTTTTCGTAGAATACACTCGCAGGGTAAACCAATGTCGATAAAGATAGTAATCAGTGATATTTCTGTTTTTTTTTCTTGTGTATGGAATTGTACCTAATATCGTAGTTGATAAGAAATTTTTGGCCGAAAAATATTGTGGACATAATATTTCTTTAAAGTTATGTTATGTTTATATAGATAAAAATAAAAGTCACTTCCTGAAATAAGATATAGGTAATCTCGACGTCTCGAATACACTATGAGAAAAAATTTCAGAAGATTTTTTGCACGTTGTTATAATACCTGCAATATAATACTTAATACAAAGAGACGCATCATTAGGTACCTAAAAATATACTATTTAAATATAGCTCTGATTCCCAAGATCCTATTTTGACTCAGCCTAGTCTAATCGAAGCCCAAAGAGAGATAAGATTCCCAATTTAGAAATGAAGAGGAGACAATCCATTTCAAAAGATAGTGAAGAACCTACACTTATTATGATTGGAAGAATTGATAGGTTCAAGGTTGACTTTCACATAAATGGAGACCCAGACTATTTAAGAATAACGAGTGATATTATTATAATGGCTATGATAATATATAATACAACGACTGTTTGAATAATGCAGCTATACGAAGTTGCTAGAGTTTGTTAGACTCCCTGATTATTAGAGTACAAAAAGGCCAAAATTATCACATACATATTTTAACCATTTAGTGAGATCCCGGGATTCCTATAAATCGGAGCAAGCCTTAGGTCAGCGAGTTGGAACGCCAAATATAGTCGGAGTAGGAGTTTATCGGCTACGATAAGCAAAATTCCAGATTCAAACTATTTTATGATTTCGTTTTTAACAGTTCAGTAAGTAATACATTACAAAACCATTAAAGATTTATTATTTTTTAAAAGGTGCACTAAACATTTACGCAAATATACAATAATTCCCATTTCCTATTTATTTAAATGTTATTTGCTCTCTTATACAGATTTCATTCTTGTCTCTTAATGTGTTTTGATTTGGTTCAATGTACGAGTATATCTGTGGTGTACAAGGGTTTCACGCTCCATACGGACCGTTTTAGTTTATTGAAAAGATGCTTTCACCTATAAATATTTGGAGTATGGCTAACCCAAGAGTCTCCAAGGTATTGCGAACGTCTAAATCGAACGACTTCCCTAATATACAAATACAAAATACATACAAAACTAACTTTGAAGTGTTGTATTTCAAAGTAGAGCAACTAATACATAATACATACAAATACTACTTACTAAATGCATATCTGAAATATTACTCAGAAATATTATTATTTGATAAAGCAATAAAAATCACTGTTCGTTGACATGCGGTTGAATTGTAGGCACTGAAGATATTTAGAAACTGCAATAAGAATGTAATATTCAACCAATGGGCACTTGAAATATTTCAATTTAAGTTGAAGAAGAATTTTATAACCTGGAGGTGGTCTCAGCATCAATATCGTGTCTTGTATTTCTTATTTGATATTTATGTTACAGTTTTATATTGAAAAATATTATGATGTACTCGTAGATATTCGTAGAAAATTCAAAGTATACAATATAGAAGGGAAATATATCAAGAAGATGAATAAAACTAAGCTAAAGATGAATGACTTATACGAAAGCGACTAACATCTGATATCCCAATCTCGAGAGGAAAGCGTATGCCAGAGCCTCATCCCTTAATCAGCATGCTGGTGATGTTGGGTTGAACCCCTTGTACACCATGAGAAATCTCTCTCATAGTAACTGACAGTTAATAAAAACCACGTCAAATATCACTGAAACCTCAACCATTATTAAAAACAATGCTTTAAAAGAATGATTTCCATATATATCATCTTTTCACACCCGTTTGAACATAAAACTTACAATAAAATACCTCTCCTACATCGTGCTAGTATCGTTAGCACAAACACGCCTGGGCCTCATTTAATTATGCCTTATTAACTTAATGGCTATTGCGAACTAACTTGCTAATTTATAAGGTCACGCTTCTCTAGTAACCTGCAAGGAATAAAGCCTATTTAATCTATGAGGGTTACTTCAGGTTATAGAATTGTAGGGGCTAGTGTATCTATTTTAGGGTTCCGTAGACGAAACATGCGTTCTTATTTGAAGTAGGTGCTACTACAAGTATATAGCTAATGTTATTCCTTTGATGTATGGCTCTGATAAATGTTATAATATTGCATTAGCATAGCATTGGTTAAGAGTATATTTTTAACCGAATTTAAAAGGAGGTTCAATGTTTGGTCTAAATGTTTGTATGTATGTTTGTCCACGATTATCTCGCGATTAGTCAAGCTGATATTGATGGGGTATTTAGAAAAGCATATTTTTACAATATAGAGATTTATTTGGCTATAAACAAATATATATATTCCTTTTATTTTGTTCTTCTATTAAAGAGTGTTTTTTTTTTTATTTTTAACATTTATGTTTCCTTGCCTTCGTTTCAACGGCTAGAAACATACAGGTATACCTTGGATACTGTAAGTATTTATAAGTCATAATATTCATTAACCTTCACCTTGACCATAATTGATTTATTACCCTAAAAATAACAATTCTTTCTCGATCTTTCAGAGGTCAATCGTACTATAAATTAACATGACACGTAAAATACGATATCGCTGTCCGTACCTTAGAGTTTCACTAATGAAATAAACTTTCAGGTAGAGAAAGTAAAGCTTTTAATATTCATAGGGTGTGCAGAACCCTAAATGTTTTATTCGTTAACGAGAGTACAGGATTACGGTAATCATGTCACGTCGTGTGGGTCCTGCAATTAATTCGAAGTAATCAATTACGTTTCAGTTAAATCGCTATTGTACTACGTATAAGCGGTTTAGTTTTATTTTTTAACTGATACAGATGTAGTTCTGTTTTTGCAATGTTATCACTTACTATAACATTGTTGATATTTTATTGACTTAAATACCCCAGAACAGGTTGTAGTCGACTTTCAGTGTAACTACAAGGCGGCCAAAAGATTAGGTACCTGAATTTTCTTTGAATCGGCTTCCTCACCAACTTGTAGCCACAACCCTCTACAGCGATATCGAAGTTCTGTAATTGGATCAGGTTGTCGGAATTTAGGGCTCTAACTACCCTTAACGAATGCCACATTTATGACAACTAGTAGGTACCCACCAAAAAGTTAACGTGCGCTTGAGGCACTGTTACATTATTACGACTGCTGATTATTTATAGAACAAAACATGAACTCAAAACATATAACGGGTATACCGACATTGCCTCAAAGAAATGTCATCTTAAATGAATAACAAACCCGTAGTCCATCCTCTTCGGTGAAATAATCGATGTCATTATTATCTTGAAAATGCGTTTCATTTCAGTATAATTTGCGCATTATTCCGCTCTGACTAAACCAGTGTAAGGATTATCTGCAAGAGACGTCCCGACGGTATCGTCAGCGTCTAGTAGGCTTAAATTTTCATTATGTTTATTGGATAATTCGCTTTTGAGCGGCGTGAGGCTCTGAGATAGAGGGGATTGTCAATGCAACACTGAGCATTACTTAACGTACCACTATCAGCGTCTACTGTGGTATTTGGAATATAATAACGTCAGGTTTATGGTGTTATATATAATGTTACTATTATCTATTCCTTGCAACTAGTTTAAAATTATGATTCCTTATGACGTGTCATAATCTAAAACACTTTAAATCCAGAATACGTATCTAGCAGCTCTTTATTATTATGTTTTGATGGTTAAGTTGTATTGGCGAAAATTTTAGGTTACTAAACATATTCAAATGCATAAGTATTCCTTCATGTGTGGTGTAAGATCGTTATTTTACGTTGCGAAGAAGAATGTCATAATACTGTGAAAATTCTAAGAAACGTATTCAACTTTTCTGAGATTTTGTACTGTAATATGAAAATTAATATATTTTTTCAATTTTATTTTACTGTATGGCGCAAATAGTCAATGAAAGATATTATAAATTATGCTAACCAGCATATATAATGTCCTAATTTATGTGGAGTCACAAGAATTATATTTCAAATATCAGTTGACTTATTATATACCTAATGTGTATTAACTTCGTAATTTTTTTAATTTGTCAGATTTTTTAAAAAATTTGACACAGTATCAATAGTCCAGATGTTGTCTCAACATGTAATACGCAACAAATAAAAACGGCTCGTGAATTACGTCACTCACTTGAAGTAGCATTTTAATAACGAACTGTTTCACACTCGAACGTTTTCAAAAGCAGGAAATTATTCCATTTTGAATATCAAAATCCCCTTTATTGAATGGCGGAAATAAGAGAATAGCATTTTCGTATTCTGTATTTGTATTTCGTTTTTTCATTTGATAGATTGACGTAATTCTTCACGAATCTGATATAACGTTTAAGTAATTGGAATTTCATTTATTTTCTTGTTATTGTTGCACAACACTATGTAATTTATATGAAGAGCAGTCGAAAGGTTTACTTAGGGCGGGAAAGCTTAGCTGAAAAAGTTGTCAAAAATTATTAGTGACGGATGCTTCAATTTATTTCGAAGTAGGTACATTTAAACGTACCAAAAGCAGATATGCCCTGATAATTTATGTACCTATCTAGATATATATTTATTTTCTTTCTTTCTCTATAAACCACATAATTGTATGCTTATCACCATGATCAGAGAAAGATTATCATGATGCAGAAATACGATTATGGTGTTATATTTGTGACTAGTACCTATTGAGTTTGGAGTTCTGTGTACATAAAGTGATAAAGAATATTGCTATTTTTTCATTATTTCAGTCAACTCGTCAATTTTTGATATATTAATACGACACATGGTAAAAATACAAAAACTATTTCTGATTTTGATCATTTTTTCGTAAATTGTGTCAAGGTATAGAGTGATTGGATCGGCTAATGGGCCATTTACATGATCATCATTGGGCAATTAGGTATTAGTTTTGTTGTTACTGCATAGCTCAATAATAATACCTCATATAAAATCGATGAAACTTACCCAAAAAATATCACCATAATCGGCTAAAACGCTGCGTCACGAGTATGATCTACATTGGTATTATCACTCTGTTACTTGCAAAGTATAAAATGTTTAGCTGAAGACAGTTTCAGTTATAAAAGGCTTAAAATGAGTTAGGGTAAATTTACTATTATGTAGGTATATAAGTATATTTTTTTCTCGTATCTTCTGTTCGGAACTACGTTGCCATATTTGAGAATTATGATTTTAAACTTCCTTATCAGTTGAACCTGCTATACCTACCAATGAGAATGTGTGTGGATTTTGTTACTCTTTCAAGCAAAAACGACTGAGCGTATCTGGCTGTAATTTTTTATAGGAGGCGATTATATTTTGAAATAATACATAAATATCACTCTTAAAAATACTTTTCAGTTTCCTTATATATTTTTCCCTATCTTTGTTAATTCTAGAAACTCCATCTGGTGGTAATGCCAACAGCTATTGGCCGCCTTGGAACGAAATTTCTAATCTCCAATTTCAAATCTTCACAGATTTAAATTTTAAAATCTTATCCTAAGATTGTATTTCCCACAGAAAGACACAATCTAGTAAATAATCTGATGGTGGAAAGATTAGAAACACTCATTTAGGAGCTAACCAATTTCGTTATTATTATTTAAATCCTAGCTGTCGCGCTCGCCTTGAAATACAGTAGGTACTAACCCCAGAATCCTTATCCGCAGAAACCTAAAAGATTTTATCTGGATTCCTGACTAAAATCCATCTCTTTACCAAATTAAATCTTATTCTTTTTAGGCGTTCTGTCGTGGTTGAGTAACAAACGCATGAGTCTTACTAAATTTTAGGGGCTCGAGCCAACTTCACCAGCAAGTCGGTACACCTGCAGATTGACGGACGAGACTCTGGTGCAAGTTTAACTTTTAGGATTAGGACCATAAAAGTCATACCAAACCAAAAGGAAAGGCTCGGAGCCTTAGGTCCGCTTACAACCCTCAAATACTCCACACAGACACGACATTAAATTTTTTGTACTCCGACAGAATGTATTGTAATATTACCTACCATTATATGGAAACAAAACTTGTACACACACATGTATGTTCTATCCAAGATTAACCTAATGCTCCCATTTTTATCCAGTAGGTACGTCATACATTCAATAAGCGTATCATACCTTTAACATATTATATGAGTAATGTACTAATGTTTTCCTTTTCATACGAGAACCTTCTGTTAATAATATAATGCTTTCATAAATAATTATATACGCCTGAAAGGATACGTTATATTCATTTATACTCGACTGCGGTAAAGCTAAAAGAGAATACTGAGTTCAGTGATCAAGCTTTGACATGTTTGGGAAAGTAATGTCTTAGTCGTCATGCCCTAAAGGTGAATTCAATGGTGAATGTAATCCACATTTCAATGTGAGTCTACCTATGTACTCCCGAAGGATCAAACATTCATTTAGAAAGTCATGTTTTGACATGTTTTGAAGAGAAAAGTAATGTCAAAATAGAATAGTTACCGTAACTTTATTTGTGTGGTTTTCATATTAGCGTTTTTAATGGCATATAAATTTGTTGTATTGTGCTCATTATAATAAGGGTTCCAATTTTAAAAAAATATGGAAGTATGGCTACTTATGTATCGAAGCATTGGTTAGTTAACTGAATGACTCTATTTTTTTATATGTCTAAGTACAAATAAATAATAAATAAAAATTCTACGACATTCAACACAGCGAAATCCAGATCAAAGAAAGAATGATATTCCAAATCTTTCCATATATAGTAACAATAAAACACAGCTACCAATTTTTGAATCAAATCATATGCTTTCAAACATAAAAAGGCTTGCCATATTGACGTACGTAACATGAAGGCAATTTATTGTAATTATTGTGAAATAAAAATGAACTGGGAAAACCAGCACGTTTTTCTAGTTAGTAAGTTCTCACGGTAGCTACGGCTAACCTGAATTAGCAGTAATGGCATGCTAAAATAACCCCTCAAAGAGGGAAGTGGTAGGTGATGGGTAGGTGGGTACATCCAAATCATTACGCATAGTAATGGTAGTCAATCTTGATAGTAATTTCTTCATGTCATGTCACAGAATGGGATGCTGAAGAAAATAGTGATCTCATAATATTATAAGGCACCATCAAAACAAAAGACTATTCCAGTAATCTCGACCTAAGCAAATTCGCAGACGTGCAATATTTTGGTGGCAGGTTTATATTAATGCTGTACCTACTGAATTTTGGCCGAGCTAGCAAAATTGAGTGACCCACTTTCCCTTAGTTGACTTTGTTAATAGTGTCTACTTAATGTGTACTTTATAAACCCTGCGGTGTTAGTTTCTGTGTTATAACAACTCAAGTTATGTGTTATTTATTTCAACATAATGTTTGCGTGAAGGTGATGATTAAATTTATCGTTACATTGATAGTTTGTCCCTTAGGTTTGTCCATAAATGTTTTTTGGATTTCTACCGTCAATATTGTATTCTTTCACCGTCCGTCTGTCCGTCCATTAAATGCTAACTAACTAGAATATACCTACGAAATTAAAATAGGATTTAATGTTACCTAAAAAATCAAGTCCAATCTTCATATTCAAATCGTTTCGAAAAAGAAGAAGAAGAGTCCCATAAATATTTTCAATTCACAAAAACATCATCAGAATCTGTATTTTATCTAAAATTAATCCAAACCCAAATCTCTCAAGCACAGATAGTTATATAATCATTAAAACTTTTTGTAAAAATCAGATAGAGTAGATTAAAGAACATTAGACATGCGACTGATAATATAAGAAAATGAAACAAACTGTCCAATTATTGACGTCGATATCACCACTCAAATAAAACGTAATCTAAGAATATAATATCCTAAAACGGTAGAACACAAATGATAAATATCCTTAAACAGTCATGAGGTCGCAGATGGCCCGGATATTTTAGTAAATGAGGCCTACGTTTCAACTGAGTTACTAAAATAATTTTCGACCGTAGAATTTTTGGAGGAGGCATCTAAAATTTTATTAAATATTTTATTTCACTGATGAATATCAGAGTTGTATGACAAAAGGTCTGAAGATCGGACAAGTAGGAGTGTTCTAGTACTCTTAAATTCTATTTTTTTATGCCACTTATCTGACTTAAAGTGATCAATTCGTACTGGATTCAAGAAAGTCGAGAGGAGACTGAAAAACTTTGGAAGACATTTTTATTCAATAGCAAAGGTTTTAGTTACATTGTACTTTAACCTATTATCAAAACCTACTTACAAAAACCAATCTATATTTAAAGATAATTTTCATCGAATAATGATTTTGATTACTCCCGTTCAATCCCTTTCTTCGTTCTTCCATGTTATCCTCATGCGACATAGCCCGCCATCTGTCACAGTGTAACCGGGACATAGTAAATTACGCGCCTTCATCATCCCGCGGGAAACTGACCTGGAGCTGTCGCACCCAACTCCTGGCTAGGATTTCTGCGGCTTTTATTTAACATGAACAATGTTTGTTACTGGATAAGTGTTGTCACATGAAAGGAATAGGTACCGTAAGAGAGTGTGTGTGGTGAAATTTGGCTAAGCTTGCTGGTTATTAGTATCGCCAGAGACGATAGATTACTACTTAAACATAACTAGTTATCTTTCGTCTTTGGTATCGCGAATTGCAGTGGCTTTGTATTATCTTTACGTCGGCAACTTAAAAACCTCTTTAGCTGTGATTTGACTAAAAAATTGTACATTATAGTTATGGTGTCTAAGTTTACTATCTAGTTTTCTAGTTTGTTGTTCTCCAAATCGTAAGAATAGATCACACCAAGTAATTTAAGCCAAACTGCGAAATCGTATAATTTATAATTATACAAAACCAATGGCCGCCGTACTACCCGCGTGGTTGGTTTATAGTTTATACTGATAAACCAACCACGCGGGTAAGCAACTTGAGTCAAAGTCGACTTTGACTCAAGTTGCTTATCGCGACCTATATCAGAGGAAAATTACAACCTATTCCAACATAAAACACTTAAGATTTTATTCACACAGTAAATCTAAAGTTTCAAAATTCCTAGTATTTAGACGTAAATTTTATGTGTTGATTTCAGCCATTTAACACTTTGAACATAATAAATACACCAATACTTTATGATACCTCACATCCATATCCAACTATACCAATGCTAGTTCATTTTCTAGTTCAGCCAGTGTAGATGTCCGCCATAAGAATAAAGACGGATATAATAAAGTTCTCTGTGTATGAACTCCTTAGAAGTCGTAATTTCTGGGGTAGATTCTTACTTCCTGGTATGATATTGGAATAAATTTGACCTTTGCTTTTCCTCAAAGTGTATTACTTATATCTAAATAATTACGAGTATATATTTATTACTGTTGTGGTAATAAATAGTTTCCTTTTATTTATGGACACGAAACTAAGATGGATTCTTTCGCTATCTTCTTCATACATAAATATGACATAGTCAATTCATTTATCTCTGTATTATGATTTGTTCATAACAAGGACGGTTTCATTATGTCGAAATAGACTAGGCGATTAATATTTTTTTCGAAAAGTAATCATAGATAGAAAATTACAATTTCGTCATATTATCACAAAATAATGAACAATAAACCCCTCATGGGTTTAAGTCACATCCCGTCAAACAACCCACCCCGTATCGTTCCCGGTGCAAAGGTCTCCATAATGCTAGCTGCATTACCTCGCTGTATAGCGATGGCCATCCTTTATACCAGGAACGCATTTACACCCGTATGTCCAGGAACAATTCGAAAAATAATTAAATTATTTTTACAATTAAACTAGTCCCAAAGTTTCGATATTTTTTCTAAAATTATGGTCACGGTGAAATTAAGATTAATGAAATTAAAACTGAACTACAATTCACGTTTCTATTACCTACCACAGGCACCAGAGGTCCACCAACTACATTTTGTATATAATGGCAACATATTTATTAATCATTTAATATTGTGATAATAAAGAAAGTAGGAAATAAACGATTTATTTCAATAGATTTCAATGTACAGTTCAGATTTATTACTGTCAAGCTGAGCTAATAAATTTATTTTACTAGAAATATCACTCAATTTGATTGAAAATTGCACTTAATTATCTATAGTCTTAATTGATTAATATTTATCGATACTTTTGAAAGTTAAATTAATTAAGAAGAAAACAATAAAGTACACAGAACTAGCGGCGAGCAGAAAGTTTATAGATTTTAAAAACAAAGTTGTGCACCAGCGTGAAACTGCTAGAAAACTTAAAAGCTGGTTAAGCTAGTGTACATACGGGCCCTAAATTGACGTTGCATAAACTATGAATTATAATTAACTAAAAAATAATTCTTAAAATGATTGGAATGATTCATCAGATACTTATATTTTTATTTGAAACTTTATGCACACTTCATTTCTAGATAAACGAGAAATCATAATCATTATTAGGTATATCAACTCGGTAACGTTCAACGTTGATCATAGACCCATTTTATTTTATGATATAAGTATTGGCACCGTTGATAAGTGCGAGGTTGCGAATGGAAAAGCTACATTAACTATCCACTTTTGCATTGAAGCAGATCTCTTGGTGGATTTTACGTTGAAAGAGGTCACTTTAGCAGTTTCACAAAAATATTTAAGTCCGGTCGTTTTGTAGTTACACTGAAAGTCGACGCAACTGAGTTGAAAAAAGACTCGGAGGACAATTATGACTGAATATAATAATATTTATTATCAATCTCAACCATGAAGCGCAACTTCTATGGCGTTTGGTGTAGCCATAAATCGGTCGACTATCTACTACATCAGAAGTCACGGGTTTAATTCCAGTTCAGTACAAATATTTGTATGCATAAATCTGTAAATTTATGCTATTTATATTTTTGTGGACTGTCCTATATTATGTACTGTTTCATTTTGATATAAGATTCTTTTTATCAATATCTCTTGTCTCTTTCAAGGAACCTCAAAACAAAACCCATAACGCATTGAGATGTTTACCTTTATGTCTCGTCGCGTATTGCTGGCAGTAATATCAGTCCGTATATTGCATATCGTAAGCCGACATCAGACAACACCTTGGCAGGCACTCCTGCGAAATTGGAAGAGAAAATAAACAGAAAAGTTCACGTACAAGATTACACCTGAGAAGCTGGATGCAAACACGATTTCGGCAAGGTGCTCTTGGGTAACTGTAGTTCCGATTATAATCCATAAAAAGACAACATCGTGTACAGTCAGCGGCAAAAGTTGATGATGATTGCACAAATTTCAAACCTAAAAAGAGAATATTTCACTAGAGCCCACTAAACAGTTAACAGCATTTTCAGTAAGAAATTTAAATCACTTTTCTTAAAAACCTTTAAAATTTTTTAAAAAAGATAAAAATTTTAAAGAAAGGAATATTTTTAAAAATAGATAAAAATGTAAAAAAAAATAATCCTGAAAATGCCGCATAACAGGGGATGAGCCTAATGCCGTCAACTAGGCTTTTCCTGACTCCGTGCCGCAACTGGAAATACCATTAAAGAAAAATCTGTCAACCCTCCGAATTTACGCGAAACTGTTTTGATGACACTACCGATATAGTTTTAATTATTCGGTTTAGTTGTAAATGCACTTGTCTACTTTTGCTTGGCATTGAATTCAACCTAGTTCTAGACTAGAGCCCCATTGAGAAATACGAACCAAGACGCGGTCAAGCTATTGAAATAAAAATCTGTAAAAGTGTATCTTGGATACACTTATGTTGGGATTCATGGGAGCAACTACGATCTAAGCCCTCAACTCAACCCTGAGGACAGACTAGTTATTGACTACTCTATACTAATATTATAAAGAGGTAAAGTTTGTGAGTTTGTGACGTTGTAGGGGGTATCTAATCTCTGGATCTGAACTGAACTGATTTTAAAAATTCTTTTACCAATAGAAAGCCTCATCATTTGTATATATTTTATTGGAAAACTGCATTACACCCGGGCGAAGCCAGATCCCGGGTTGATAGTAAATAATACATTTATTTAGTAATAGTAGGCAAAGTCACTGGCAACAGCTAGTATGTTTATATTACTAAGCGTGTTGACTACAACATTACGACGAACAAACTGTTTGCCCGTCACACACAAAGACACTATTACGAAACGTCCTATAATAAATTTAATTTATTTTTTATACAACGCACAATTCCTGGTCGTTAAGAAAACCACACAATGGATAAGCAGGGAACTTAAAAACAGAACACGCAACCCGCTGAAAGGGATACATATCCAAGAAAAGGTTTCCACGTGCGGCCCAAAATCCTTTTATTATTTACAAGCCATTTTCCGCCAACTACCTTTGAGCATCGCTTTGATTCTCACGTCAAGCGAACGTTAGTGAAGTTTGCGGTAAAAAATACAGCATGATACCGAACAACAAAGTTGGTTTAACTTTTGTTTTAGGAATAATATTTAGTTGTGCGCTTTCCGCCTTTGACATTTGAAAGTAGTTTGAGTAGTGTTTTATTAAAGGACACGTCAAAATGACTTCATCTCGCCTGATGGTAAACTAAAGGTTAAGTCTCAGGACCGGGGTCACCACTACATACACCGGTAGTGCTACAGTGGCAGCCCTCAGCTTGACGGCCTCATCAAATACTTTTTCACGACCCGGTTAAACGTGGTTTATGCTTAGTTATCTAAATGTGTAGGCATTATTTTTATTTATTAATCCATTAATGTATTGCTGGAGATAAAATGATTTGTGACCAAGTCACAAATCATTTACACGATATTGCCGAGTTCAGTAGTAAATCTAAACTATACACAGAGCCACTCACATATAGACATGAATTTTCATTATAATCGGTTAGGAGTAGTGTTCCGCGTCATATACGAGATATAAAGGTAAGAGATTGTATCACAAAAATTTATTACAAGTAAACTGGCCACCAGGATCAATGAATGTAAAAGAATAATTCAACCTCATGTTAACAACAATAGCTTTAAGATGTTTTTATAGATAAAAATACAGAATGGATATAAAATATCACAGGTTAAATCTTTCTTCTGTACGACATAAGCGACAACCGTGTCAGTAACTCAATAAACAAACTATTTCCGAATTTTCACCGTGACAGATATCAGCAACTATTTATATACGGAAGGGTCAGAAAGCCGATTACAGGTCGTCTTAGCAACGGAAAGCTTTCGCTTGTAATCCACTAATGTGAGTGGCTTATGAAGGACGACCAACTTATGATAACTTCGTCGATAGAATATTATTAGAAAACTCTGTTGGGTTGTGGAAAGGGTACAGTGAGGTGAGGGGATAATTTTGATCCTTCAAAACGTTTGAGTACTCCATTGAATGTTCATTGTTATATACATTATTATGTATTGTTAATATTATGACCTTCATTTTAATGCTTTCACTCGGAATGAAAAATTGTCACAAGTCTCACCCACCAGTGGTAAATACCATGGTAGCAACAGAAATGAGTACATCAACTATTTTATTATGATGTCACCGTATCGATTATGTTGCTGTTATATGTTACTGTTCATCAATTATTGCATTACTGTCCTGGTTTTAATCACTTATTAGTGTGTAGCTACCATACCTTACTTATAATATCACAATAGGGTCTCTCTGATATCAGACCACCACACCTCTTTGATATTCTGGAACGTGCGAGGCAACAGCGCACGGCCTTATCTGGATTATAAGTAGATTAAGTAGTTCATGCTTAATGGTGGACACCAGACCGCCAGAATCATCTCGTCTTGAAATAATATTGCTACATGGCTGTTGAAAAGCCACCTTAATGTCGAGAAGAGAGAGTACAAACTAAACAAGTAATAAACTGGGATAAGTAATGAATAAAAATAATCCATAAATATATTAACTAGCTTATATTATGAAAGGTCAAAATAAGCGTTGTTATATCGTACAAGTTATTCCCCCACAACAGCGTTATCAAAAAGTTGTTGTCATGGTATAGTTTTTGTATGCTAGCAGTAACTAAGTAGTACATCAACTGTGCAGGCCTTGTAGCAGCACTCGTCGACGGGACCACGTTTACCACGAGAACCACTTAGCGCCCTCGCTTTCATTCCTAGAATAGGTCGCCAAAAACCGACATCACGCTTGATCATGCTATCATCGCTCCATCCGGCATCATCCTGTATCATGTTATTATCACTCCAACTGGCATCACGTTCAATCTTGTAGTCATTGCTCCGACTGGCATCACGCTTAATCATGTTTTCATCACCCCAACAGACCGTCGCAAGTGCATTTGCGAGCCGTCGTCCGCAGTACACACTAGCACCCTCTTCTGCCACGCTGTAGACCAAATATAGCCCCACCATCGAAAATATAAGGAATGTTTTCATGATGCTTTTTACACTGTTCTATATGCTTTCAGAGCCACTGATCTTTTCTCGTTGACTGTGTAGAACGATGTTCTGTAGTAGACGAAGGCAAAGTCTTGAAGAGTATGATAAGTATTAAAAGGGGTACGAGGCTTTTATACTCACGGGTAACTATTTAATATTCAAGATTTTTGTGTAGGTTTGGAATATTCATATTAGGCACACACTATTTTAACTTGACGTGTCTATAAGTAGGACTAAAATAGATTTATGACGTTATTTCTATCGAATATTTTGCCGCATGAATAGGCTCAAACGGTGAAGACAACCTTCTAATTTATTTTATTTTTTAATAGGTGCGCCTTTGACCATTATCTCACCTGATGGGAAATGATGATATTGTCGACGATGGAACACGCTTGCGTAGAACACAGACTCAGACAGGGTGTGCCACTTCTTTGCAATACGTATATGGTTAGTACGTCTAAACGAAATGTCCACCTTATAACAATGGCGCATCACCTTTTCCGTCTTAAAACTACAAGAAGTAAAACGGTATAAGTTTTTCAATACTGTAGAGATATAATTAATGTAATTTGCCCAAAGCTAACAAAGAGTATGATGTATGTGTTTTGAACAAATTAGGTTGCCTCAGATAAGGCTTAGAGGCAGAGTATGAAGGTATCAGTAGTTTTGTAGATTTGAATGTTAGTCGGCTGTTTCCGAAATAGAATGAGAGCATCTAGAGCCTACTACTTATATTCATATTTGTGTCTTTATATAAATGCTTACCCCAATGAGAAAAAAGTGTATTATTATTATGTATTGAAAACATTATTTTATTTGCCTAAAGTACCGCAAATACTGTAAACCCTAATCCTAATTAAACAATAGTTGCCTTAAATTTAAACTTTTGCTCACTTATAGTTGCGGAAATTCTGAAATTATTATCTTATAAATACGCGGAGTTGAGGCCGCAAATCCTTTGCCACAAACCTCCTGCATTGTCAACCTAAAACTACCCTCAAATGTGTTTTTGTACCCGAATGTAACAATAGTTCATACATTATTCATATTACGGAACAGATTAATCTTCGTAAGATGCTTGTTAGTATTAAGAGATTTTATTACTCAAATTTAATATTCATAGAATATGATATATACCTTTGTGGTTATATTTCCTGTGTAATATTTTGTAACATTAACTGTTTCTGTAGATTTTTTTGGTGTAGGTATGTAGGTTTAACAGTAGTGTACTAAGGGCTGAAGAGTGGTAGGTGGGACAGCTGTACTCCCCAGAAGTGAACCAGTGTACTTCTGTAAGCTGAAGACCGATAAACTACTGGAGGAAGGCATTACTGATCCACAATTAATGTACCTCATGTATCAATCATGTGACAATTTAGTCACAAAAATACGAATTAAAAGCACAAATTGATATTTTTCTGTCATCACGAAGCTAGCGAGTGCATTAATTAGGACTGTTAATCTTTTTGTATCATAATATATTATGTCAATTGATTGATTATTATATTTTTGATTAAATTTTATTTTGTATTATGTAATATTTTGGATTAAATCCGATTTAGAAATCGTCTCTCACGGCTGTATTTGCCCAAATACTCTTGTCATTATTTTTCCTTTCGTGCTTATGAGTTATGCATGCGAATGAAGCAAATAAAGATATGCCTTCACACTTCTTCCTAAGCCAGCAGATATCATCATATAATGAAGTTTGATTCCGCCTCGAGATAGTAACCTCTCAATCAACGATAGCTAGGTAGGCTCCGTTAGCAACAAGACAGGCTTCTCACTTCTCAGATGACAATTGATCAGCCTGGTGTAGGCTGTTATTGAATATTTCATCACCCAATGATTTATCGATGTACAAACAACACTACATATCAATTTAATGCAATACGACATGAAATATAAAGCAACATAATGTTGATCTCTCGTAAGATTAACTCTTAATTAATCATTATGTACAGTTTACTTTGAAATTTATTGAAGTGTCTCTCTCGCTTAGTCCTTATATTATACCTTTGAATTTAAGTTTTTATTTCATTTTGGTCATTGCTTAAAATAAATTCTGCCTTAAATTTCTCTTGCGAATTTTTCTTCAGAAATTTTGTATCCGTCTATCTACGTACGTATTTTGTCTGTGAAGCAGTGAAGCTGATTAAAATACCCACGCTGTTTTAATTATAACTCCTGAAGACGACACTTAGGTAAAAATACCACAACCCACACACACTTGTATACGAATTAAGCCAACACAATAATGAAGCTTCGTTTAGTAATAGTTGATTGTATGTATATAATTACACGCTTCACAACACAACCATTGATTCCATTTATCTAAATTGACATGATGTAGAGAGAGTCCGAATTTTGTGAGATTACCTATAAATTCGAGGTAAACTTTATCTAAAAATCATTCACTTTTTGAAAAGTACATTAACTTCGATAGACATTATTATGTGTAAATTAGCTACGGTACGCTTCAATTTAGCCTTTATTAAAGCAATAGAGAAATATGTGTAAATTATGATATCTAAACCGAAGCAAAGCGAGGACGGGTTGCTAACTGTATTGTGTATAGTTCTACAGCAAGTAAATCTAGGTCATTCTTTGAACATTAATTTTATTTTATCATGTTCAAGGTACAGGTATGGGAAATAAAGGATCCGATGTCGCACATTGAAAGAGGCGTAGATGTTCAATAATGGACCACTAGAGGCTAAATGAATTGATACATACATATAAGCATTTGTCTAATTATGAGTACCTATGAGTGAATATGATTCAGGCTGATGAATGTGGTGACTTCTCGAGCGAAGTCGTCATTTTATTTAGCTATCAGATTTATTATCACTAGGATTCTTTTTAAATATAATTTGGATTGCTCACTTATTTTACTTATTTAAACAGCTAGGTAATTATTCAATAAAATTTATCTACAAAATATACATAGGTACAAACATACAGGTCAAGCAGTAAATCTTTTTTGAAGTCGTTTAACAAAAATAGTTCCGTCGTTGTTTTCATTTTCAAAGTAGCAGTTTGACAGGCTTTGTGTCGTAAGTTTAACATCATCATCCCATAAGGATCGTTACAGCCTTCTATATCTCGGCCCTACTTCTCGAGTTTACGAATGGGCTATTGTATGTGGATCATTGCACCCACGTGCCTAGTACCACGCTATCTGCCTACTTCTATGTTCGTAAGAAACTTGTCGCGTTCATACTTTGTACTGGTATTAAAGTTTGAGATTAACTGTTCTAAATAAACTACTTATAATTTTTTTGTTAATATAAAACATGTTATTTAAATTTAGAATAAAATTCAGATCCCATTCTAAAGTCAAATTTGAACTCGAAGTCACACGGTCTTTTCATAATCCAATATACTGCTGAAGGAGGTATTTAACAGAATATAACAGAATGACCATTACCCTCCAACTTCAAAAGTAGGTATGCCCATCATATTTTCACCCGCGTGTGATCCTAGTTCCAGTTACCTAGGTGAAGATATTCCAGGGATAAAAAAATCAACAAAAATGCCAAACTGTAATCTATCCCTGTTCAAATTTCAACCAGATCCGTTCCGCTGTTAGAGCGTGATTCAGTAACAAACAAACTTTCACATTATTTTATAATTTTACGATTTTGTTATTATCAGTTACAGAAAGCTTACATGCAATTTGAAAACATACCATACATTAGTATATGAATGTAATAGCAACTTCAGCCACAATCTTATATGCCATTAGACATCACACCTGAGTCCATTGGATGCAATTTCTTGCCTCATAGACTTCACGTTGTAGACGTCCCCCTCGGTCTCAAGACGCAGTAGTGCCTGTTTACGGAAGCAAATAAAAAGCTTTATATGCAGTGTTTATGTCTACGCACAGTCTGACAAAAGCAAGAAACACTCACTGATATTAATTTCGAAACACTTACTAATGTTATGTTATGTGTAATTTTTTTTTATATTCAGGCCGTCATTGACCGCATCCCACTGGATGGCGCTAAACTTTATTTTAATTATTTATTTATTATTTTAAATTCACACTAACGGTGCCCAAATATTTCAAATATTAGTGGCCTGTAAAAACAGTAACATAATTATTTTGATAAAATCATGAACGAAAAGCTAGTTGGTAAAATAACGATAAGAACAATGTACCAAACAGATAATAAAAAGACACGGAAATTTTTTGTCAATGCTTAAAATATCATTGTATTTGATTAAAATTTAACGTAAATATCTATACATATAATAAATCTGTAACTGATCGGTGTCTGTACATGGAAGATATATGAGAAAAAAAATTATTAGGGGACTTTATGAATGTAATAGATGCCAAAACAATGATTATTAGAATTTTTGTCTGTTTGTCTGTTTGTCTGTTTGTCGGTTTGTCTGTTTTTGATCAAACTTGGTACGATTATAGTTCATAGTGCTAGGCAACATATAGGCTACTTTTTATACAAGCTGATACTCGCGGCTTCGCCCGCGCTTCGTTTTTAGGTTGTTTTTGGTCATATCTCCGGTTCTACTTAACCAATTACAACCAAACATTCGGTAAATTTTTAGTCTAAGCAAGGCCTTTCTAATAAAAAAAACCGCATCAAAATCCGCTACATACGGGGGTTTTTTTTATTAGAAAGGTCTTGGTTAGACTCAAAATCTTACGCATATTTGATCACAATGGCTCATTAGAACATGCGATATAGTAAAAAAACGCGAAAATCAACGTCCACGCGGGCGGAGCCGCGGGCAACAGCTAGGTGTATAATAAACATAAACGTGTACGACATTATCACTTTAAAATCAATATCGTATTGAGTACAAACAAAACTAAGACACAAAATGATATGTCCAAAAGTTTGTCATCAATGCGTACACGAAAAATAAGTGCTAAAAGCAAGATTTTTGCAAAAAAAGTATATTCGTGGTTTTGGTGGTTTTTTTATAACTATAAATATTAAACTACTATCTCAATACCTATCAAAACAACCCTCAAAACTATGTTCCCCTGTAAATATTCAGCGTGTAACTAGTATTATACGCGGATGTAAATCCAGTACTGAAACATTTAGACCACGTAGTACCCCTCGGGGTACAGAACCCTTTGACGATGCATTCGGAATGCGATACGTGGACTCGGTATCCGTTTGTTTCGGTATTTTATTTATTTTGTTTGTGTCGGTTCGTGTGTTTGAATTTCGAATGTTTATTTTATGATGTTTCTTATCTACACGGATAAAAACATGGTTACGATGACGGAAGCATTTTCAAACATTTTTTTGCTGCCTCTTTGATCCCACGGTAGAAATTCACGCTTATGCTTGCAGGCGATTGTGGGGTATGAGTTTGATACCTGAGTCGAGTAAAGTGTTGTTGAATTTGCATTTTGTATCATATAATTATGAGATTCTTTCTCAAAACGTATCCGATAGATTAGAATAAGCTCATCGCCTATAATTTAATTCCTGAAGTTGGAACCGTTTCCAGTAAGTACTGTATGAAGTTCAAAGATTAGTTAGCCTAGCCTGGAATTCGTGCCCGAGTTCGGAGTCAGGACAAGTGTAATTTGGTTTTATCTTAGACGATAATAGGCTACTAATATACTATGCTAAAATGACTTAAAGAAATGTGAGTCTATCCATCTACGCAGATCCATACAATTTTGAACAAATAGTTTTCCATTCGGTTTCCAACTATCTATAGACACGACCAATGAAATAATTATACCATTTTACATGTGAAGGTGGACAAGTGGAGATTGGACTCCAAAGTACAAGCTTTGGATGCAACTGGAATTGGCACTCAAATGAAAAATAGGCTCGACTTACTTACAACCTTCGTCGCAAAAAAAACACAAATGATTTACACAAACTAACAAATAAATAACAAAATAAATAAGAACTCATTTATTATACAGTACATCTAGGCACCTCTGAACCCCGTTCAATTTATTTGGTCGACGTTCGGATAACCGCAATGATGTTGACAAATCGACCAGTCGCAGCGGCCCGCCTTTTTGATGTTCGATCTTTAGCTGCTGTTATCAAACGATTCGAGTACTTGATAAACGTCCAATATTACATTACAATACGATATCTTTACAATACTTGAGGATTTGTTGAATGTTTACGCCAATATTACCTACATATAGATTTGAAATCTATTTATTGTAATTCAAATGTTCTTGCAAAACGTAATGTTCCTAGTTGCAGCGCAGGTTTTCACCTAAGATTTGTCTCATTTTCATTTTTTGCGACAGCCGTGGGATCCCAGAGAGAAAGCCTACGTAAAAACCTCGTCAGTCAGGTTAGGCTCTGAAAGTCTTGGGTCCTATAAACCAGGCTCATTATTTCACTAAAAATCAAAATGACCACGTACTGTGCTTACACGTTCATACTGCGGATAACCTTGCTGCTATAGTTTTCCTTGGAGACCACATTATGGCCATCTTTAAAAAGGGTATAAAAAGTTACATGGTTGGCATCGTGTGAATGGCTCCCCAGATATTATTTACACTAGCTAGACTAAGGCATAATATATTCTTATTTACCACTTAAATAATAAAAATGATTTATGCGTAAAAAAATGCGGTCTCTGACTTGTGCAACCTCAAAATGTAACTTTCAATGCACTAGTTTGTCATAACATAACATAGCATAAACTCACGCCTATTTCCCCGAAGGGGTAGGCAGAGGTGCTAGCACCCACATTTCACTAGTTTATGTTTAGGTCCCAATGTAATAGGTGGCGAGCCTACCGGGCACTTATAAACCTGCGATAAATACACACATAACTTCATTGGTAATTCAAAAGTCATTGGTGTGTGCCATGATGAACCTGGGATCGAACCTGACCTCGTCTCAGCAGTCCATTACCCAGACCACTAGGCTACTAGTTTGTCAAGCTAATTTATCTACTTAAAAAGTTTTAAAACGATACAACAATCAAAAGTTAATTAAGTTTAACTTCCAAGAATTAATCCTGGGCTGTCACCTCGGAGCCTGGTCCGCTTTGTTTTCAATAAGTTAGTTGATCAGTGTATTAGTTAATTAGGGTAATTAGGGTTCTATAGAGCGTAGCAAGGTTTAAGCAGCAAAGCCATCCTCATCTGCAAGCCGATTATATTCGATATAATGAGGTTCCAAGGCAGGCTTTTCTCTCGGGTTTGTGGAGCTTGGATGGCAGTCGCTAGCAGAAGGAGTAAACGGACCCCAGACTAGAAGGTCTGATACAACCGAGAACCACGTTGAAACGATGATGACGATGAATATTTCCAAGGATGTTTCTTGTCAGTTAATTCATTTCAAGTGAAGCCAATAAACTCGTGTTACAAAAAGATCTTGCTATAATAATTAATTTAATAATTTTCTCCGTAAATAATGTTCAAACAAGACATTTCCGATTCAATGTAATATTAATCAAAGTTAAGTTAAATTTGGCGAGTAATTTGGATTAAGATGATCCAAATTACAGATTAGATGCTTCGCTGTAATTATGGATTTAAATTAGTTTGGTATTTAAATTATTCAAAGGCTCTCCAAAGATTTTGGAGATGCTAAGGGATTTACTGATCTTGAACTCATGTATGTAATATTGAACATGTAATATTGTTATGTAGATAACATAATCATATGAAGGCGTGACCCCTGTGGGGTAAAACGTTCATTTGGTTTCCCGCTCAGTGTAAATATTTGTATGCATGAATATGTTTTGAATTGGTCTGAGTATTCTGTTTCATGTATTTATTTACAAAAAAGAAAATCTACTAAGTCTATTTATCCGCCACCTATAACAAAGTGCTTAGCTCCCACTGAAGAGGTATGAAAAAGTAAGCTGAAATTAGTCTCTGCGTACCTTACTTCTCCTTTTTTCAATTCTAATTCTAATCTTTTTCTCCCTATGCCTTTTTTAGGTCATACATAACTTTTGATGGACATGGTAACCACTTAACACCAAGTAGATTTACTAACCCAGGCACTACCTTGGTAGTTTTTACAAGAACCGTTCCTTAGTAAATCAAATAGTATGTCTGTTCCATTGTTGGCTTGACTTGTAGCCATGTTTGTTTTATATACTTTTAAAAATAAATCCAGTTACGTATCTCCGATTGATAATAATAATCCATTATCACTCATAATGATTTTTATTTCCACGTTTCCGAACATGCTAACAAAAACATTGTTTCACAGCTGCAAATGGTACAATCGGGATTTTGTTTACTCTAAAAACGAGATATTTAAAAACCTCCATTCTTTTTTATATACTATGTATTTGTCGTGAATAACTCACAAATCATATTTTATTTTGTACGTGCTCTGTTTTTTTATAGCTGGGACAAGGGTTATCTGACGATACTCAAATGTAGATACATAAAATATCATTGACTTATCCTTGGACAGCATTGGTTTAGTATTTGTTTATACGACTGAGGGAGCAAGAGATTTTGTTATCGAAGACCGGTGTAGCTTCAAAGAGAATGTAGTGAGTCCACACAGCGCTCTCTAGATCCAAAGTAAGCATAGTTTAACTAGCTTCTAAATTTAGAATGCGGATAAACATACTTACTTAAATTCATTTGTATAAATACTTAGAAACTTTTACACTAAGCGGGAATTAAATCCGCGCCCGTTACGCTGTCGTAGCAGTTGAATGCAATACCATTATGCCACAGAGTCCATCAAATAATGAATCAAGTATCTGCTATGGAGACCTGCGTTGCGAAAATTGCTCAATATAATTCAAGCAGTTCTGTAAATATTCGCCTCTCGTTCCAAATCCAACAATCGATTTATCCATTACGGCAATCCATATTACATAGTTACAGTTTTTTGTACCTATATTCACCTGTGAATCCACAAAACGTCACACACATGGTGTTTCTATTTTCAACAATCTCATCAAATCACGTGGCGAGAGGCACCAAGGGAGCTGATTGAATTGAACCCCCTCTACCTCCACCATATTTCTTTTTCGCTTTCCCCAAATTGAACTTTTACCTACAGTTAAATGTACTTTAATCTGATTGAACTTACGACTTAGATAAATCGCTCTGAGTAAAACGTTAGAGCTGAAATCACAAATGAACTTCAACAAGTCGTATTTATTTTATAGCTAGTGGTATTGTATCGAGTTTCCAAATGAAAAATGTTATATTAAATTTAATGATGGTATTTAATGTTTAAAAACATCAAATATACCACACAAAAACTACGATACATAGTTTAAAAAATATATCTTAATGGTTTCGCTCATACAGATATTAGTTTTCACTTTGCGTGAGCCAAGTGTTTGAACCATTCCAGGAAAATTTTAAACGGGTTATTCTTTTAGGGAATTTTTAGTAAATATCTAGTCTGTTTGATTATCAACTACAGTTGCTAAGCAAGGTTGCCAAAATTCTCTAGTAATAATTATACTTCTTTTCATTTCATTTCATTTAGTTTTGTCAAAATGATATAAAACTACAAAGGATAAAAACGTCAAAACACATACCGTTATTCCGTAACAACTCCAAAAATAATGTTAACTCGCAGTAGCCCGAATTAAAATAATGTCCAAGTGAACATTTGTTCATCTCAAAAGAGTGTGTGATTACCAGAAACGGCACCAATATCGCACCTACCACTTGTCACTTAACTATTCACAACAAACTATCAATCACAACAATGAAGTTTACGTGTTATAAATCGATAGTTTTTCTAACCCGCTTGCTGCTGCTCATAACAAATGCATGCTCTTCCACTTTATTTATTTATATGGGGTTAGCCCGATAAATCCGGACTTGGTATCGCGTAGGGGACTTTTATTGAACTTTACATTTAGACGCCCATCGGATCAATAGGGATGTAAGGTTTCGTTGCATCTTTGGCTATTGTCTTTAAAGGGATTGATTACACGGTTGGAAAAACAATGTAGTTTTTTTTTGATAGTGTGTCGTAACATTATAAGATTGGAATTATATTCGGTAAGATTGTTTGCAGTAAATGGAAATACATTTTGTGAAGGCTTCGTGAATACATTGCTATCAGACTATTTTTTTTGGATGCCTTATAAAAAACACAATGAAAAATGATGAATCGCGATTCATTATTTTTCGTTGTATTTTAAAAGACAGATTAAAATGTAGTGAAGAAATTGACGTGTGAATCGAAAGAAGTGTGTATTTATCTGAAAATATAACTTTTTACAAAGTAGCTTGGAGTGAACTATAATTATGCTTCAAGATACTTCATAATGTTTGCGCCCGAACGTTATATCTTGGGTTCTATTCTAGGATAAGAACAGTAAACAAATTTAAAATATAATATTTCATCATTTCTGGGTTGCAAAGTATGTCTTACTTACACAAGAATATATAAAACACCCTGCATACATTTATACAGCTTAACAATAATTGTTGTTGCCTATTTACAGCGCGTAATTAACGAGACGACACACAAGAGACGTAGCCAATTTGTCATGGCTAGTCGGGGCGTAGCGCTACGGCGTAGTGGGTTCGTAGAGTGCTACGCTGTCGTGTTGTAGCAGTTGATGAAAGGTTAGGTAATAAAATTAGTTTTATTATATTAAGGTGTTTTATTATTGAGATTATATTAGCTGTTACGATAATTTACATGATTTATGAGTTATTAATTTTGTATTTAATATCACATGAAAACAATGGTACACGAAAGCATATTGGTCAATATATTACAACATTTTAATCCTTTATGAAAGACTGACGTGTGCCGTGAGTCGCCAAACGGAAAGTGGGATGCCCCCAGCCAGATGGACCGACAACCTGAAAAATGTAGCTGGGATGGACTAGATACGAAAAGCGAAGAATCGGGTGGTATGGTCGCACATTGAGAGAGAACTATGTTCAGCAACAGACGTTAACAAACTAATTGATTGATTGATGTCTGAAGTAGGTAAATTCTATAAGACTGATTTACAGATAAATATATGCAGTGATAAATTAACGTAAGTAAAAACAGAATAATGAGTTCTATATTAATAAACGCAAATCTAATCTCATAGACTGACTTAAACCATCGAATTCAAATACTAATAACCGAAAGTCGCTAAATTAAAGGCTCACAGGTGCATCAGTGCGGCGAGTGGCGGTCGATCGGAGCATTACACCGGGAACACTGGCCGATTGTTGCGGTGAGGCCATAATGGGCTTAATTCTGGTGCGGCTTTGGCTTTTACCTATTGTTTACTTGCGTGCACGGACATAAATCTGAATTTGCGCAGTCTGTACAGTTTAGTGTTATTTTTTATAGATGAGAGTGATAGCGCGTGTCGGTTAGTGGTTAAAGAGTTGCTATGTTCAGCAGTGGTCTGAAATAGGTTTATCGATTGCTTGATGTCTTACTTAACTTTTTTATATAAAGGACACGTCAATTTGACTTCACCTCGCCTGATGGTAAGCTGGACTTTTAAAATTTCGTTTTCCATGAACTATTCCATTAACGGGAATTAACCGACTAAAACTATACGCCACCGTTTCGGGTCTTCAGACACCGGAATGTAAGGTTGACCTATGACCGTTTCGGGTTTCAAGATAACACCCTCGGGTGTGGGAATTCAGGTATCCCCATCTTGTCCTCGGCCTGCTTCAGCTGGAGTGACAGAAGGCCTAGTTGAGGAACCTCTAATTGGGAGACTCCATTATATGTTAATAAGATACTTTGAACTGAAATAAAGTGGTATCACAAATTGTTGCATGTTGCACTTATCTAAATAACCACACATTGTTGAAAATAGAACATCATTCCATATTAATGAATTCTGCAATAACACAAATTGTATATTTTACTGCCCTATTGGCAATCGCTAGCTTAACGTCAATAGTATAATAGCCATTAGCACTCAGCCATTTTCATTTAAAATAATTTATGGATGTAATTGTAACTAATTTGCAAGCATTTAAATATTGGAGCTGATGCTGCGCTGAATGCAAAATTTCAAACATGACCTATATTGATATTAATTTATAATAAAGCTAATAAAATATCACTCATATTGTTATGCTTTGTTGAGATATGAAATATGGTAATGACTAATTTAATCAGATTTAATCAATACAAAACAAAAGAAGTTTTAAAAAAGTAAATTGCATTTTACGCCAATCTCAAATACGCCCGCAGACAATCCGTATGTGCAGTTTTGTGGGACAATGTATTATGATTATGTTAAAAACTTGTATTTATTATCTTAATATATATAAATCTCGTGTCACAATGTTTGTCCTCAATGGACTCCTAAACCACTTAACCGATTATAATAAAATTCGCACACCATGTGCAGTTCGATCCAACTTGAGAGATAGGATAGTTTTTGAAACGGATTTCGACATCCACGCGGGCGGAGCCGCGGGCAACAGCTAGTATAATATAAATAAATAAATAATAAATAATTAGTTCGCGGGCAGGCAAATACTGTAAAGTTAAAATATTGTATAGTTAAAATGCACGTCATGTAACCAACTCATACCAACCACATTGACATTCAACGAATTTAGTAGCGAACTTACAATATTGTGACATCACGTTATACACCGTGTTGGGCCAAAAGTTAAATTGAAACTGGTAGACAAACCGCATACCCATGATTTATTGGCCACATGTGAATACGTGAGTGCCACTGTGCTGTATGTATGTAATTGAGCGCGTATTGTGAACAAGGCTTCGTATGGCAGTTTGCACAGTGGGTTAAAACTTAGATCGTAACGTAAGAAGTTTGGTGTTTTATTTGTGTTGTTACGTTCTAGCTAATCAAGCTGTTAGCTGTTTAACCCTTTATTTGACGACTTGTTTTATTATTATATATTTTAACTGCTGCAGTGAAACATTATATTTTAGCTTTTATACTTACATATAATTTATTCAGGACGTGTCTACTGTGAATAAGGGACAGGGGCTCGGGTGATATAGCCAATGAAATCCGGTACAACTTTGAATTCACCCTCTGGGATATTTTTATTACATATACGCCTTCCGTCAACATAGTAATCTTCTAACTTCCATGTATATGAATAGAAATTATGGTTTGAATGTGTCATTTATGTATTTATGTGTTCCTAAATCATTGATCAGTTTGTAATGAGACTTTGTCAACTACTAGAATAGTAAAATTATATTATTGAAACCACCAAATTTTTTGTTCTGTAGAGTTACTGGCCATTACTACTTGCTAATTAAAATTATATAGCAGCTTACCGTAACAAAGCAGTCTCTTATACTTTCTAGTGTAATAAGTTATTGTAATTAAACAAAAATCGTAATAAGAATGTAAAATAAAATTATAATACTTCTCAAATTAATTTAAACTTCGGCAGATTGCACATGATACGCATATTTATTAAAATTTAGATGATTAAAACAAAATTTTTTTTTTTTAATACTCAAGGTAAATCTACGTACAAATAAGGGTGAATCTTGAAATTTGGTATATTTAGTTGATTCCCTTGTCACTGCTTTTAAGGTTTTTAACTTAAGCTTTCACAAGCCACAATTAAATTGGCCGTGTTCTTATTTACAAAAAAATCCAATGACACTTCACATTCGAACACAAACCAAGCGCAACAACCACATTCACCAGTCTAACGACAAAAGAGTAAAATCCATATTTAAATTATTATAAGTTGGCTTTTTTATTACTTTTTATTTTATATATCCTACTAATATTATAAACGCGAAAGTTTGTAAGAATGTATGTCTGGATGTCTGGATGTCTGGATGTCTGGATGTATGTTTGTTACTCTGCCACACAAAAACGGCTTGATGGATCTGGCTAAAATTTGGTACAAAGATAGATTATAGTCTGGAATAACATATAGGCTACTTTTTATACAAGCTAATACCGCGGCTCCGCTCGCAAAGTCGATCGGTCGGGATTTCTAGATATATCTTTGTTACTCTTTCACGTAAAAACGGCTGAACAGATCTGATTGAAATTTGGTAACGAGATAGATTAAAGTGTGGAATAACATATAGGCTACTTTTTATACAAGCTTATACCCGCGACTCCGCTCACCGAGTCGATCAGTCGACCCACGGAGTAGATCAGTCGGGATATCTGGATGTATGTTTGTTACTCTTTCACGTAAAAACGGCTGAATAGATCAGGTTGAAATTTGGTACAGAGATAGATTATAGTCTGGAATAACATATAGGCTACTTTTTATACAAGCTAATACCGCGGCTCCGCTCGCAAAGTCGATCGGTCGGGATGTCCAAATATTATGTTTGTTGCTATTTCACGTAAAAACGGCTGAATGGATCTGGCTGAAATTTGGTAGGTACCGAGAAGTTATTTATATATTACTGTTTAATTTGTACTAACTACAAAGAGGTTAAATACTAGTTATTCTCAGTGAACACAATCTACCATTTCTTACCTTCCACTGAACACTGCAGTTGAAACTGTGATGATGCCGGTCAGACGCATGATAAGTCCCGGGACGAGATAAGACGCGGCGGTTAATCCACTAGAACAAAGGCCGGTGTATCCCGGGGCGCTAGTACTTAGCCCTTTGGGACTATTCTCATAATCAAGTTACCGGCTAGGTGCACGTCTTCTGAAAATTAGTAAGTATATTTCTATGTATAATGTGACATTTGAATATGTTTGTAATTTAAATGATAATTTATATCAATTGGACATATTTGGGAGTTTTGTTATACTACTGAGGTGGCAGACAAGCAAACAGCTCATCTAAAGGGTCAGCGGTCACTGAGGTGTATTGACGTGTGCAACACGTCTTGTCTTTGTCCAGCAATAGACTGCGATAGACTAGAACTGCCATTTATTAATTGATTGATTATTTTTTGTGAAAGTTATAGAAACCTTATTTATTTAGGTACTTACTCGTATAGTGAAAAATCTTAGAGATAATTAGAAATAGTATTATGATTGAAAGCTCAAGAAATTTTATGCAGATTACTTTTTTACGTGTGCTGGTCTACCGTATTTTACACGAAACCGTGTAAATGGTCAGTACTATTTCAATTACTTTAATAGTGAAGGATAAATAAGTCGACCACTCGATATAATATAGAGTGATACCACAATAAAGGTCAACGAAATCTACCCACCGTCCTGTCTGCTTGTGAAACGGTTATTATCTCAAAGGCTTCACTTCCGTCTGGCTGAACTTAACAAATGTTTCTTTTTACGCACACTTTGATCTCAGAGCTTGAGTGCGTAGAACAATTGCAGTTAGGTACAAAGGTAAACCAACTAGAATGGATAAACAGGTACGTGACACGCAGGACACACTTTTTTTTAAATATTGAAGTGAACCATCTAGTTAAATTCTACTAATTATTATACTCGTAAGTGATAGTAAATTTGTCGATGTTTTGATGTTTGTGGCTCAATCAAGATCTAATGGCTGAACAGATCTGGCTGAAATTTGGTACAGGGTTAGATTAAGTTATTTTTTTTCCCGGAAAACGTTTTCATGGGTTGCGGGAGCTAGTTACTAAATATGTGTAAATACGCTATCATGCCTCTATGCAGCCATCAAATTAAAAGTTTTTTTTTACTCGATAACTCTCAAAGATGCTTGCATTTTTACGAATGCTTAACAAAAATACGCGATAAAAAGTTTAAAATTCTTAACTTCTCAGACATATCCATAAAAAATTAAACAACTGCAAACGAAAGAATAACGAAACTTGTGGAGCAGTCATTATAAGTTTGTTATTAGCATTTTAGTTTCGAGACTTGGCGGTTTGACTTTAATACTCTCCAGGAAGACTTAGGCAACTC
Organism: Lithosia quadra; assembly: GCA_963576445.1. NCBI lineage: Eukaryota > Metazoa > Arthropoda > Insecta > Lepidoptera > Erebidae > Lithosia > Lithosia quadra. Next base: position 11,934,036 of record OY754878.1, on the reverse strand, counting down.
CGGGCTTTGTCTACGACTGGTGAAGCAGAACGACGTCGAAAACTTATAAAATTATTCCCCAGATAGTCATAGATCGTTGAAAATTTATAATATATGCGATAGAATTCGTTTGAATTCCTTTACTTTAATTTTTAATGTGGATTTACATGAAATTGGTGATTAATTGATTAAAAAAGTGAAATATCTATACTCGAGAGCAAAAAACTCAACTCACACCATTATATTCTCATTGAAAGGGCTATCTTTTAGTGCTAGAACCCTTTGAGTGGGTAAAAATAAAGTGAGTTGTTGTGTGACCCAGAGGGAACAACTAGTAACTAATAAAATCACTGAAACCAAATAACAACACTATGAAACACATCAAATGTCACATTCAATCCAATCTTACATTTCAATATCATCATAGAAAGCAAAAAGAACGAATCCAATAAAATAATGCCGTTTTTTGCTCGAAACCATTACATTATTTTCCCCCGTTACACACAATACATCTCAAGCGATGAAGGCGTCAAACAAAATTGAAAAGATTCTAATGGATCAGTTTTTCCCAGGGCGAGATTAGAAAAACTTTTTTCGAGATCAAAATAGGGAAATTCATAATTAATTTGCCACCCCATCTTTTTTTCTTTTTGAAAGATTGGACAATGGACTGCATTATGAAGTTTTTTTTTCTAAAGTTAAAAGGTGAAATGAAGTAATTGTTGTCTATTAAGCTGCTTGAGCTTCAAGCTTTTGTAAAATATAATTGATTAATTAAAATTTACTTATAGCCTAGTAAAGTACCTATTTCGAATATAGTAGATTCAATAGATGATCACCCCATGCTGTCTTCGCGTGGATGTTGTATTTATAAGGTGATTTAAAGATAGGGCTGTTTTCTATAATTGATGGCAAGCGCAGCACTTGATACAAAATTTGGTTGACGAATACGGTAGACCGGGTGCGATGGAAATGCCTTTTAGGTCCCGTTACACTCCAGCGTTTGAAGACCCGTGACAGCGTGCGGTTTTAGTCGGTTCAAGTCCCACATAATAAGGCAGCGGGGTTGGGTATGCGTATAGATTTCAGAACAAATTTAAATAAAGGCCTACGGTAGGAAAAGACACACAACAGACAGGTTCGATAGTTTCGATACTGAATAAGTTTTGTACTATAACAACTAACAACAGGTTTGTACTATTAAACAACAATGGTTGGTATGATTATTATAAACAATAAATACAAACAAGTGCCGTATGTATATATTAAGTAAAAGAAAATAACATCTTAGAGAAAGTTTGTTCTCTTGGGACGAACATGAATTACGCCCTCGTTCAAACATGGCTTAGCTTAATTAATCTAAAAATGTACCTTAGGCGTATAACACACCGGAATTTAACAATGCAGTTGTAGATAATTACCTGATATTATTACTTTTATTTAACAAATTTTAGTTGAAAAAATGTTTATACTTGTAGTTTTTGACAGATTTATTTTGGAAACTCCGTTTTGTTGCAGTTCCCAGTTAGTTGCAAATCTAGGGCAAAACATAATAGCTAGAGTTTGTTTTTAATTACAAACAAGACCCAGCAAGGGGTATCTAAAGATTGCAGCTGCAGTTAGTCAATTCAGTCTATTATTACCTTTTTAAAAAATCGTACATACTGTAGGAACAAGACATTGAAACTTCGATTACCTTGACGTTTAGAATCTTTGTATAATCTTATAACAGTTTTCAATCAATTATTATAACGTAGATATTCAGTGTCTACCTCAGCTACTTTTTCGGGTCATCTTCATCACCTTGCTGAGGGGCGTCCTACCTTTCGTTTGCCAATAGGTGTAAGTTATGGACCAGTGCTTAACTCCAGCAACAACAGCTATCCTTAGGGATTAGTTGAGTGTTTACCATCTCACCCCCCAAAGCTCGAGAGAAAAGTCTACACCAGAGACTCTTTTATCAATCAGAAGTTTACTGTAAAAGATAGCTTGCAGATTAAGGTTGGCTAGGGCCACCAATTTCTTGATCACGGTCATCTGATATGATTCTTTGGTAAAATACAGGCATTTATTCAGTGCACTTTTTTAAATTTAATTACGGCAAAGGCACTGTGTGAGCAACACCTTATGTTTGCACATGTTCTTGCCTGTAGCTAATCTGTTATTCAAACGTTGAATATTTGTTTTCCTCACGGCACTCAACTTACTAATTAATTCTGTTTTATTCATATTTGAGCTACTCATCAGGATCTTAAGACTTGACTTAATTAAGAATAACAGCTTACGATTAAGTACGCTTTTAATTTCTCGGTAATGACTGTTGAATATTTTTGTGAGGCAAATATTAAAGGTAGGTACTCATTTCCTAATTATTATTAGCCTAATTTTAAGAAAATCCTTAAGTATTTACCTTTTACTTTGCGTCACATCTACACGAAAAAAGGTGGATTCACCAAGTTCTATGAAAAAAAAGACTTGGTCAAAAATGTAAAATTCATACAGTCACCCTCAAAAGTTAATGAATACTAAAAAAAAATGTATTATTAAATTATATCATTAGATTTGATTTACAAATATTTTTGTAATTTTCATATTTTGTTTATTTATAGTTCTAAAGTAATCGGTAACTTGGTATAATGTGAAGCTACATATAAAAGCGTGACAAGACTATTGCGAAATTCCATGAACCGGTTGCACACAAGTGACATGATGTGAGCAATATCAGCCAGTAGCTTCTCGTCAGTTCATCAGTCACCGATTTACTGTCACTAGGTAATAAGATTCATCCGGCTACTTACTTTTCTTCTGACTAAACTCACAAGATACAGACAAAAACTTATTAGGAAATAAATATTATTATTCTTTAATACAAACGTTATACTTAATTGACATAACCTAATCACAAGACAAAAACAAAGAAATTCGACCTAATTACGAAGAGACAAAGCTGGGATCATTTATGAGATTTCATCGCGTTAATAACCACAAGGCCAGTTCTAACACATCGCTAGTTACGAACATCTCATTAAGAATGTTTCGTCCACATTACCAGCCTCCCGTTTTGTCCAAATGGAGGTTAATTTCATTAGTGTGGGCTCAACGAATCGTGTGATAACTTTAGCGATGCTGTGTGCAAGGACGCCCAAGGGATCCGAATGTTTGTAGCGTCGTAATATGTTAGTTGTAGTGAAATTTGGAACTTTGTTTATTGTTTGTTTATAGTTAGTTAGCGTTTCATTTTAGAGGCTATTATTGTAAGTGCTGAAGTAGACATTATCATTTTATATGTAGGTCATACAGCAAACAAGTTCTAGAGTGGAGATAGCGAATCGGCAAACGACTCCCCCCAGCACGTCAGATGATGCGCAAGGTGGAGGATCGGGTGCTATGGCGTTCATTGGGAGAGGCCTATGTTCAGCAGTGGACTGCAATGCGCTAATTGATGGATTGATGTAGGCCATATTAATCGGACCCACATAAATCCACTACGGCACACTAGGAGCAACAGTAGTGACCCACGAACACACGAACACTTGGGAAGCCCCAGGGAAAACTGTCTTAGAACCATGACACATTGAAATTAATCAAAATTAAATTGGAGAAGTTAGAAATATATAAATTCACTTTCCTCCTTAGCAAAATGAGGGACAACAGACACAATAAGCAAACTGCCTATAAAAGAGATAAGCACTTTTGTATTGACCAGTGTAGATGGATACATTTAAAAGTCATCGAACGCTGAACAATAATACTCAATTGAGCAGTCAATGGCGTCGTTACCATAACTGATTGGCACTGCATGGTCTCAACCAGTTGCCAATCAGTCATTCCAGAAAATATATGGACCAATTACAAAAGTCCAACTCCCGTATAATTATCGTAGAGGGACTAAAAGTTTACTATAAAACGGACGCAGTGAACAAATTAAAACACTGATGTACCGTCAGCAACGAAAGTAGATTAACAATGACATAATTACAAAAAATTTGGAAATGTACTCTTCGTTATCATAACTTGCCCTTGTCGCAAGATATAAGTTATTAATATCATTGCTTCAGTAGGTATCTAATGAAACTGTTACATGAATTTAGTTTTATAAGAGGATAGTAGACTACAGTTTAAAAAATTAAAGGTTATGTAATTAGGGTGTATCTTGATCCCACTCACTTACAAGCTACACCTTCTGATTGATACGCGAGGGTCTGTCTTGGTTGTACTCGCATGGTTAGGGAGTAGGACGTCAGAAAGTGTTCTTATAAAAGTCAGGCAACCGAGACTAATGTCGTGATGGTGATTCAGAAACTATTCGAATAAGGTATTATTTCATTTTGGAAAGTGTCTCTCTTTAGTGTGTAACAGGTACGTAAGGTATTAATGTCAAGATTTCCTGTAGACTTAGGTGAGTCAAGTGATTTTCGTTGCTAACTGTACTGGTCCCGGCAGATTTCGACACACCTCGCTAATTGGCCAGCTCACCCATGACCACTCGATTCACTATGCGGAATTGCTTTCCTGGATTTGAATTTGTATTGATTTGTCCGTTATTTAGATGAATTGCAGGCACAGTTAGTGAATTTTTAGTTTAAAAAATCGTGATGGTTTTATTTTTAATTGGTAGATAGACTAATCGCTTAGATTGGTTTTGGTGGTTATGTTTTTGCTTTTTTTAGTGGTTGTGATACAGAATGAATGGATAATAAGCGAAAGTATAAAAAGATAATATAGGGAGAATAATCCCTTGATTATTCTGCAACCTGCTTTAAAAAGGGGCAAGTCTTACGCTAAAGTACTTACGCTAAAAAGCATTAAACAATGTCCGATTTTCATGAGCGGAACTGGCAGTCACCCCAGCAGAAACAGGCCCAAGATGGTGTCACAAACTGGTCCACGAGCGCCTTTTACGTAGTAGTGCGGGGTACCCTCCAATCCTGGGAGATACACCTTTTTTTTATGTGCGTAATCCCCCACAGGTACCAAGTCACCGTAGCTAGCAATGACCTAGTACCCGTTACCCGTAGAAACCTATATAGGAATCGAACCAAGATCACGTCGTATTTTGCCATGTATACCTATTAGAAGAGACCCCGGACATACCCTAAGTAAGGAATTCCCCAGGAGCCCAGCTAGGTATTGGCTGCCTATAATGAACATGCAGCTTCACCGTGGAGTGCAGGGGCCTTGCACTGTCTATTGAGAAAAGCGCGCGCGGAATCTAAGAGATAAACCTTGACCAGATATTTGTTCGCTAATTAGCTGGCATACCAGCTAGCAGGTTAGATTAGCTTGGACTCTGAAGATCTTGACGATGCCCCTCACACCCCATAAAAATACGTTACTATTATCAAGAAATGAAATTGAAGATGCGCCTTCTTGCTAACGTCCTCCATTAGTGTACATTAGGCGTAGGTGTTATTTAGCTCGTAATAGAAACAAATTTCATAAAAGAAAACAAGTTACAATATACGTCAAGAGAGCCGCCTACACCACCGTCGCTGTGACCTAATATCCTCGTAAGACTATGTGAATGTGCCTTATACATTTAGTGCTATTAGTTTTTATTCACTTTCCTAGAATTTTTACACGCTTAGAACATAATATATTTTACGTAAAGTTTACAATGGGGCGTATTTGTTAAGTCCACGTGACACAAACGATCTTAGAATCATAAATATCTAGATTGCTAAAGTCATACAGATGAATGATGTTTAAAAAATGTGTCTTTTGTTAATTTTAAAGTCAGACCGCGCCTTAAAATATAAAACGATGCAAATTACCTTACCGCAGATCCCTAAAATACAGTTATTTAAAAATCTTGAACATTTTAATTAGATTGTCCATTCTGAATCTGTAACAGAATTTAAACCAGATACGAGGTAAAATAATAAAAGTTTGAGATTTGTTTCAAAGCAGCTCGTCACTGTTGTTAAAGTTAAAAATTACTGTTCGGCTCACGTCTGAGCCCTTAATGAACAAGTTAATGAGATTAGGCCCGACCTTCTTGGCTATCGATTATACACTACAAAACTTCTTAACGACCTAGTGGATGTTTTATTCAATTGGAGACAATTTGCAGCAAAATCTAATCCATACTAATTATTGTAAAAAATATAATGCAAAAGTAATTTTGTATGTTGGTCCGTTTGTCACCCTATTTAATGCTAGATTGCTAACTGAATATGTTTAAATCATAATTTAGCATAGATATAGCTTATTAAAGAAAATCTAAGTTAGAGAAATCGGTAGTCTCAGTCGGCTTTGAAAGAAAGAAGGAAAATACATTCATTAAACACAAACACCACATACTTATTAAATATCCATTACATAACAACACTAATATAGGTAAACTACAACGGGATAAGTGTAGGTGAAGGTACCTACCTACTAAAACGGATATACATCATAATACAGCCTGTCGCCCGCGCATGCTTTATCGAGTCACTGTTGTGAATCTGTTGCATAGTAACTGTGAAAGTGGGATTTGTCCTACAAATATTCTTAAGTAGTGCAAAGTACGTACATGTCACGTCTGGCCATAAGCGGTTACTTTAAGTTGGTAAGCTAGACAGAATACTTTGTCTAATGGAAGTAGCAACGTCAGAAGGTGTTGCTGCATCTAGTTGCTTGGGCAAGGACCCATATTTTATTTAGATTTATATTTCTGCGTGTACCGTTTATTTTTCACAATCTTACAATATTTATGGTTGGTACTTCGTAGCCAGTTGCATAAACTGAATATACATATTTTATTTATCAACATGATCGAATCGAACACTCATTTGGTACTGTTATTAATTATAAACGAAAGCCGTCCCATTTATGAATTTATCTCATCAGTCAGGTCGAATCTGAAGTGAGGCATTAGTCAAAACAAAATACCTTTTAACTTTTAGTTAAGTGCGGTTACCTCGTTAGCGTAGGGATCAAATTCAATTAGATTCATCGAGAATTTTCAACCGGTAACTACTTTCAGGTCGAGAGCGAAACTTCAAGCACTAATGAAAAGGCTGTGATATGAATAATTCACGTAGGTAACTTGTTTATTTAGGATTGCATTATTATGAATATTTATTCAAACATTTATTAATTTTCAGACAATATTCTTGCATTTTTGTACGTAATGAATATTTTTATAGTAGTTTACCCAAGTTTACCTAACTAAGTAAATAGTTTATAGTAATTTTTGTTTACTTAGTACAGTATATTTGTTTAAGACTAAAAACCTAATCTAGTAATTAATGCACTAAGCATAAATTTCATTAGGTAAGTCAAACCTGAAAACTCAAAATGCGGATTTGATATCCTACCCTCCTGTCTCCTATCTATTTGATATAATGTATCGATTGTATCGCTATAGACCGAACGAAGTGGAGAAGGAAATTTCCGAGTTTAACGCTAAAATTCCCACTAAATCGAACTGATTTTCACCGATGAATCGCCTTACTCAACAATTATATACCTTCATTAAAGCTGCGGAATATATAATATTACAATCTATTTAATGTAATATTACTATAGTAAACTAGTGCCGTACACCGCAACGGGATCAAATCCGGTGCCGAAATGTAAATTCTCTGTGCGGCCATCCCATTCCGTTGTTTGGTTAATCACGTTCAAACGCGTATAAGTGTACATTAACATAGAACTAAGCCACAAATATGCTTAAGTTACGTCGTTATACCTACATGAATATCGAGAAGGCATTACCTCGATCGCTAATAGCCAATATCTGCCGCCAAAATTGCCTTCCTAACGACATTTCAGCTGCATGTAATAAAATCCGTAATCCTATTACTGAGTGAAATCGTTTTTGCCCACGTGGACATAATATCGGTCATAATGTAGAAAAAATAACTTTTTTTAACGATAGTGACGTTCTATGAATAATTTATATTTGAACGATTTGTACGTTTACATAGCCGCCACGTACAGGTAATTATTGTTTTAATGGTTATTGCAAAACACTGCAGTAGTTAGAGAATTTTTATTTGTGTACACTGAACTGGTTTTGGTCGTAAAATTTTATTGGTTTTTGATTGTCAACACATTTGTTTAGTAGATATATTATGTTACGACCAAAGAGCAGTTCTTACCAATGGCAGGAATTGGGATCATTTCGAACTGACACAGTTCAGTTATTATATTTCACTTGAACAATTTCATTGAATGAAACGCGAGAACTCAGTTCAGTTGTACGGATTCTCACCGGTGAAATTCAGCCCAAGATATCTTTAACAATATGATTAGTGTCACTGGTGCACCAAAGTTAGTTTTAAACAACTAGACAAGTTGAGCAGTCCATACATAGTTAATAAAAAGAACGTCATTTTTGGCATGTCCATATATAGGTACGTAGGAATGAGATATTTTATTTGCAGCTTCTCAATACAACGTGAAACTCAGTCAGTTAAACGTTACCTTTTACGTTAACCGTTTAAACGTTAACCTGACATACCTGAGTGACTCTAAAATTTGTCGGTTGGATTAATAAGGCTCCATCGCTTATTAAAAGCCAATAAGTAGCATTGAAATTTAACTGTAATAGACTTCATATATCTTTCATTCATTCTAATACATAATCCTAATATAAATGAGAGGGTATTTTTTATACCACTTAGGTGGCAGACAAGCACACGGCCCACCTGATGGAAAGCAGTTACCGTGGCCTATGGACGTGTGCAACACCAGGGGCGTCACACTGGTGATGCCGACCCTGTAAAAACCTTCTGATGCCCTCCTTGTATTTATGTATGGTTCGGGACTTGCGCTACAGTATTTTCGCAAACGCACTCTAAACATAACTTTTTTACCTTACCTGAACGGGTTATAGGTAAAAATAAAACATATCAAAGAAATAATAAAGCACCAGCTATCAACCAACAGATGACAACTCATTAAAGCGCACGCTATTGGTCGATATTGCTTCCTTAACGATGTTCCCACTCAAACAAAGCCTTAATTTTATTAGCCCGTGACCCGCATAGCTGTGTCAGCTCTCTCCAGATTGTCAACACCGTAGTGGATGCGGCAAAATGATTCTGTGCGTCATATTTGTATACCTACAGACGGGTAATACGAAACGTGAATATTCTTTTCTGCTATATACTTTTCTAAATGTAAATTTTATTTAATTTTTACTGTTAATACTACACACGATGCAAAATTGGATAGTATATTGACTTCAAGTGACTATAAACGTAAGACGAAAATACTTATCCATCTATCTACATGCATTTCTACTTTGGGCGCCATCATTCTCCGTAAAACTTTCCCTGTACTATAATTTTCTTAATTATTTATAGAAAATATTAAACTGTTACATTCGTCGCTCCAGTTTTCTACCCATTGTATAAAGTTTCTAAGACTCATTATTTTATGAGCTAGTAAGCCCAAGTTAATAGCGACTACAAGTCTTGTAGAAACTCGAAGCAGGTGCAATTAAATGTTTCTTCGTATATTAAGGCGTCTTTCCACGGTGCGCGATTCTGCAGATTTTATGGGTCAGAACCCACTGGTCCCTTGAAATTTCACACCCTGTACCCAATGGTCCCCTAAAGTTATATTTATTTTAAAAACGGATTACCTCGGATAGCTACGTATCGCGCATTACTTGCATTCGACGGTATCTACATGTCTGTCGTCTATTTCGTAGCATAGATCCGACGGATCTCTACGGACTTGTTGGCTATTCTACAGTCGAGACATTTTGCACTTTTTGAACGGATCCGCAGTCCGTAGTATTGCCTACCTTGGAAAACGGTCTTTATAGTGCAATTTAAGTGCAGTTGTATGCGGGAACGGAAACATGGCCGTTACTTAACCCTTGCGCTGGTTAATGCAAATCACCACTAGCTCGCTCCAGGTTACCGATTTATATCGAATTTAATTATAAAAAGTTTCACCAGTGCGGTTTTATGTAACAGAATTTTACTATACTTAATTTGTTAAAAATAGTAGTTGTTATAGGTAAAGGTAATTGGTATAGGTTAAAACAAATAAATTACATCTTTCATTATGGTTACAATTTACGTATGTATTAGGTACTTACTTATAGACATTAAATTAGAATCGAGTGCTATGGCGTACATTGTTCAGCAGTGGACTGCAATATTGATTGATTGATTGATACATTAAATTTGTTATTATACAGAATTCTATTACGTGCTCCATGATTTTATCTTTTATAAATACCTATCTAAAAGATAGTGAATTATAAATACAACGTTATAAAACAAAGAATCGAACGTAAAATGAAATTAGGTTGAGAAAATTAGACGTCAAGGAAAGTGATGTATGAACCGTTGCAAAAAAGAAAATATTTCGAACGGTATTTGACCCACTTTTGGTACTTTTGATAGATGACTATTGTTTTTTCACGTAATAACCTAACCTGTCTGTTTATTGGACGTCCACCAATTGCAGTTCGGAAAATATTGTGTCTTTTGGCAATCGGTCTTCTATACGTTATTTATTACTTTTTTATTAGGTTGGTATATGAATTGAACTCGGTAGTTTTTTATTAGGTAAGTACTTTTCATTAGGGTGAATGGAACACGGTAGTTTTTTATTAGGTATTTTTTATCAGGTATATTGACGTTACTCGTTAGTTTATTGTATTAAAGTAATTTCGTTTTAGTTATCATGGTTTTTGGTTTTAGTTTAGAATTTTTTATTTGTTATTTATTAGTGATCATTTATTAAAGTGAATTTATTGCATCTGTTTTGAATGTTATTATCATCTTAAAATTTATCCTGGTTGAATATAGAGTCAAGGCTTTCACCTTGAATTATAATCCGCTGACTCTTTCTACTCCTTTCGATTTGTTTTATCTTGACTTTTATAGAAGCGACTGCCATGTTACCTCCCAAATATCTTGATGATCTCGTAATGCAATAACATTATAATTAATCACAATCCACTGCTGTACCTAGGCCCCTCACAATGTGCGACAAAGGATTAGTGATCCTCCGCCGCAAATAATATAAACCCTTCAAAAAATGTGCTAACATTTATTGAGGAAAAACAAAATTCTATGTGAGTAATTTTGTGCATCTAGGAAAATGCCTTGTCTTCAAATGTCTGAGGGGCTGATTGGAGACATAAATAAATTCGCTCGTCTCCGCCGATTCGTTGCCTCGCACACACAACACGTGATCAGAATGAATCTATTTCAACTAAATTTTTATCTGAAATGTGGAGACAATATTTAGTGGTGTCAGAAATGAATAAATCTATATACAGGATGAATGATTGTGTTTCAAATAATTAATACAAGAATTCTAGATGTCTAAAAAAAATTTTACTACTTGTAAATAACAAATACAAAAAAAAATCACTACATAGTATAAAACAAAGTCGCCTTTTCTGTCCCTATATCCCTATGTGCGCTTAAATCTTTAAAACTACGCAACGGATTTTGATGCGGTTTTTTCCAATAGATATAGTGATTCAAGAGGAAGGTTTATATGTATAATACATGCATCATTTAATTTAGTATCAGCATTGCACCCGTGCGAAGCCGGGGCGGGTCGCTAGTATTTGAATAAAATATGTAGGTACATAAAAAAGCTATATAAATGTTCAAAAATCGTATTCTTAATTAACTTATATTTTATATAGGCACATACCTAATTTATGGACCCACCCTGATCTTAAAGGCTATGCAACCACCCTGATCTTTAAGGCTATGCAACATGCGTCTACTGATTGATGGAAAAGTATCTGGCGTTAGGCTTCCTTCTCGTAGTTGGAAGGTCAGGTGGTCGTAAAAGCCAAGATAAAATATAACAAGAAAAAAAGTAGGAAAGCGAATCCTGGGTTCCAGAGCGCAAGCTTATACAGCCGGGACAAAAATTGCGATTATGATGATGATGATAATTGTCTAATTTTCAAGTATATATCATAGTAATAAAATGTATATATTAAATTTAACACAACCTAACCTAATCTATCAATATCCGCTAATCTGTGCAATTCGGGTTATGATAGGAGGAGGGTTACGTGCGGAACAAATGCTACATTTTTTTTTCGGGTCAGGTTCGGAATAATCTAAACTTTAAAATAATAATTCTATTGTCCTCGTGAGTGGTTACCAACACAGCTATTATATGCAACCATGTAATCCTGCGACATACAGGCGTATATCATAAGCGTCATACCGAACTACATGATTTCATTTATTTCACAATATTAGATTACTTTATCCCGCCAATATATTCCCTCAGCGTTATCCCGTGGTCAACTAAACAGATTTATAGTCTGTAACGTAGTCGTGTTAATAATTTTAAACTTCTCGTTGACTCTGAATTACCCTAAAGTTTCTCAATTTATATTCATATTTTAAACCTGACAAGTCATGCAGTTAACATCAAACTTTAGGTAGATACATACGGTTTGTACACTGTGTTTGGTCATCTTATGGGCTACTGGGTTACGGTACTTCTTCGTGGTGATCTTGCAGATAGTGATTCATATTCTGCGAAATGGAAGTGGCACATATTTTGACTTACTTGTTGCTGCATGACTCACTGATTAGCAGAGAGCACAGTGGAAATTCCGGAGGTTGTGTTGAGCCATCCCTCAAATCTTTCAGTGTGATGAACATTGGAAATAATCTGATACCATAAACTCTTTGCTATCACTCTTTTAAGAATCCTGAGTAGATCATTAGATCTGGGAGGAAGAAAACCTCTTTAGAAATGCCTCCAAGTACTTCAATATAAAGCCCTCATATGGCTTTAAAACAAGTCCTCCTATTTATAAATTATTATCTACGTATTAGTTCTATGCGCTACGGTATTTTGTTTTTTTTTTTAGATTTCTTAAATGCAACAATGAATGTAAATATAATACAAAAAAGTCACTGAAAATACGGTTAATATTGATATTTTCGCTACACAATATTATTTTTTTCAAGAACCTTTGAAGTGAAATACTTGAACTCAATACGTGCGAAAGCAAATCTTTCTGTTAAAATTATTTCACCTCAGCAAACAATTTTAATATTCTCACCAATTTCGATATTGAAATCGAGCACTTTACATTTTTACAGAGTCGTCACAAAGTCGGATGATATCTGTATGATAATGATTTTCTGTAATGATGTCTTTGAAGTATTGAACGGTGAATTTCAAACAGTAATACACGATGCCATGTCGATTTTACGAACGCTTTTATTTGCATTGAACAGAGGAAAGGCGTGCTTGAAGTTGTTGTATTAAAAATATAAACTTATATAGCGTAGGTGTTTTATATCAACGTGTAGAACATATATTATTTTTCATTCTTATAGTGATTTCCCAGTTGCGTCCATAGTTTTTACTTTGGGGCCTGGGATCCTGGATAATACTTTCTGAAAAGCTAAAAATACAAACTACATCCGTAATGCTATAAATCTTAAATTTCCTATAAGCATTTCTCTATAATTTATATAATTCTTTTGAACGACAAAAGGAATAAAGTAATCGTTGTCACATGAATTATTCAGGAATAAGATTACTTGCTTCAACAAAACTCAATTCAAACTTTACTGCCAATTTAAATGAAAATACTTCCCCTTATTCTTGGATTTTTCTACTTAGACCTCACTTCTTTTACTTATCTTATGAAAGAGATTAAACATTGTTTAAATTACCTAAAAGTGACTGTTAAGTTCTTAAAACATTATAAATCTTTGCAACTTCTTGTATTTAAATGTAATAATGCAGAAAGAATAATAAAGGCCTTCATTTCTAAGAACGGCTTCATTTTATTTGGTTGTGCGGTGTAATTTGTGGTAAAGGGAAGAAAATAGCAATCTACCTGATCAAAATTAACTACAGGGGCTTAGACGTAGTGCCGAAAATAAAGAAAATGAATGTCTGTAAATGAATAAGCTGGTATAGATGTCTAGAAAAGAATAGCAACTATCCAGATCTATTCTATGTCCAGATAGTGGAAGACATTAAGATAATAATTATATAATTCTTAGGCGTGAATTATACTGGGAAAGTAAGAGGCATAAGGTATAAGGCATAAATCAAAATAGAAGCGTATGTATCAACGCAATCTTGCTCGCCTTTTCTGAATCTTTCTCGGATAACCACAACCTTGGTATCTACTGTTATTATTGGTATCCGATAAAGATTTAAAATTGATGCAATCGCTTCAAATAGTAATCACTTGACACATTGTAATAAGAAATAGTTCCGTGTATATGTCCTTTCCAAATAACCTTACGTTAAACTTTCGCGCCGTGTATGTTTAAAGACTTACACTAAATCCTGGTTGTTAGGCTAGAATATGGAACTTGAGCAGGTTATGGCGACTGGTTGAACCCGCCTCAATGCTAAGTTCCTAACTTTGTCTCAACGCTGTTAGGATGTTATCCTCTGAGCTAAACTTACTTTGTTTTACACGCCATAAATTTGACTTTACATTCAAAGTGCGAAAGTACTTATAACTTTATATTAGAATATTCAGGTCTTCATCAAGTTTTGATCTTACTCAGGGGTTTGACTTCACGAAACGAATGATTGAACACAATTGCTACTAATCTCACATCTACGCAACAACACTAAGGTGGAAAATATCGTGAAGTACTCGTACTAAGTACACGCTAAAAGTGCAATTACTGAAGTAGCACCCTAACGTCAATTTTCAGACGCCTGGACCTGACTGGTACTTGCATCTTGTCATAGTGGAGAGCTTTTGGCCACGGACCGTGGTGTACCGTCGTGTTTCTGGACAAATAGCTGACATGGTGCAATAGTGAATTGCTCGCTTATATGGTTTGAAGTTCTATATTATAGAAAGTCTATGTAATAAGTAAATGGCTGCTGAAAATCAATCAAAAGCCAAAAAACTAAAAATAAAAATACCTATTACAAGCTGTTGTTACCTTTAGATCAATAATTTTGAGAATCCTATCATACTGCGTGTATAAACAAGAATGAAAAATATTTATTAGCACTAGTATCTGTAAAAAATAAAATAAATAAAAAAATAAAAATCATTTATTACCAAAAGCAAAACAATTGAAGTTATCCATTGGCCCCACACTAGGCATGCCTGTCCTGTGGGTACCAATACCAACATGTTTACATTGACGCTTGTTTACAATGTTGCTCGGTCGACATACATTAGATATTTGAATTTGTAGGTGACTTATTTTTTATAATAATAATAATATAAGTATATATAATATATAAATACATACGAATAGATACAATACACATAATATATACCTACTAACTTGTACAAAACTTGCATGTCCATTACATGTGTTCGGTAAAAAGAGTGTTAGGTTAGTCCAGTGGAGGTACATAAAACATTGCAGCTGTGCATCTACGTATTTTAAAAACTAATACTACAATAATTTACCTATTAATATTGCTTGAAACCCTCCCTAAGGAATAATATGGGTATAGGAAGGTAGGGACAATCAAAACAGTCGTAACAAAAATGCCTCGTTTCCTCTACGCTGAGCCAATCTAATATTTTTATAGGTCGAGATATTATCTTTTAATATTACGTCTGGACGCTCTCAAATGAATTTTGTGTTCGTCTGTATATTACTATATATTGCTGTCATGTATTTGTGTACGTATCTCTCGTAAAAACAAGAGGCACATAGTAATTACGTAGTCGATATAGATTAGAAAGCAGGAGGGATGTAGGTATTTATTAGGGAACGAGGTGATTTAAGACTTTGGTTATATTGCGATGATATATCTATAGTAATTTTTGAGAGAAATTTACTAATAGGTGTAGGTAGGTGTAAGTTTCGAGGTCTAACCAAACCTAAGACGCAGAACTGGAACTGGAGATTCTGGATTCTTTAGGTGGGGCGAGAAAAGGCAGTTGTCTAGGCCATCAAGGCAGAGACCACCATTTTGGGAATAATAGTGTCTAGAATGGTGGCCCGTATCCTCTGGACTCAAACCTAGCTTCTTACCATCCAGCCGGATAATGTCAATTTGACGGACTGAATTAAAAAAAAAACAGGTTCTTAGGTTTAGTTTGACTTCGATGATTTGTTCCCTTTTTTTGATTATACCTCTAAGCCCATCGCAAAGAAACATGGCCCCAGTAAAATGACATAGGTAGGAGCATAGGGTTGAACTAACTTCTTCGGTCGCGTTCACGATAACCCATATTATACGTGGACTGAGTTACGGTCAAGGCTAGTAAATTTATTGCTTGGATCATTATCTATCCTTTGCTAAACTAACAAACCGCTACCTGCAACAAAGCGCGGACAATTATTTATTACCAGCGGCATTAGGTTTTTCCTCATTTCCCCGCAACCGTGACGGATGCCCGCCGCAATTAGTGTCCGGAAATTACACAAGAAAACACCGAGCAATCCATCACCTGAAAAAATAAAGCTGAGAAATCTGCGTCGGCCGCTAAAGCTTATATAAAACGTCATTTAAGCGAGCGAGCGTGACGCGGCGTATTTTTTCGCTTAATTCGTATCTCGAAAGATCTTGGGAATTTTGGGAAACCACGAAATATTGTTTATGTTAATACAATATTGTAGGTATTATTGGGATTTATTCATCGATTATCATTTTGTTATTTTGGTTTCTGAATGAAGACGTTAGTTGTAACTAATATATTAAACTTAACAGAATTCACAAACAATAATATTGAATAATATTGAATGAAAATTATTTTTAGTGAGCATATATTCGTACCTACCACAGCTGTTTTAAAGTGTGGGTTTACTATTTGGCGAACTTCTTTGGCACTCGCACATGAATCGTTTTTTATTGTAAGTAAATATCCAACTGTATCATGTAGATTCACTGCTAATCTACGTTATATGATGCCTAAATTAGTATCAAACAGTTTTTCAAAACATATCTTTCCCACGTTAACTTCAACTCATCAATGACCAACCAAAAAGAAAACACCAGGAAAAAAAGTACCAATTTTCTTTATTTAACAGGGCATCGTAACCAGGTATTTCAAATGTCGACGGTTCCCGGAAATCACGTGTAAAATCTCCATTAAGAACACCTCCGCTTCGCGATTGATCTGGGATGAGCAGCGATCCATCGGACACGGCCCATAGCCGGAACTCGTGACCCGAATAACGAATAATCTGAAATGTTCAGGCTGTGGTATAACGCACAAAACCTCTACGAAGTTATTACCGCCTATGAGTAAAATAATTTATTTGAAAATGGTCAGATCAGTAATTTTCGTAAGCCTTCAAAGACAGTAATATAAAGCTTATTTCTATAATTTTTTTATAGTTTGAGCACGTCAAAATTCATTTCTGATATATTATACAAGGATTTCAAAAAAAGTGATAAATATGTCACTGGGGATCGAACTTGAACCATTATATCACTTGGATATATTAAAGTGGGTCCACGCTAGGCGAGCCGAGCACGAGCGGAGCCGTTCTCAGCTTCGTCGTTCGCGTGTCAAGTGTGGATCTACAACGATCACTGTCCTCGAAATCCTTTGTGTTCGTCAAAAAACCGACAAAAGTCGGAACGCAGCCGAGCACGAACGAAATGCTCGCATCGCGCTCGTTCGAGACTTGTAAGTCGGTCCACACTAGACGAATTGGGTTCGGCTCGTGCTCGGCTCGCCTAGCGTGGACGCACCTTTATAAATGCTTTTTAATGTTAATAATCATTAGATTACTCAAACGACTGCATAACTTAGATATAATATCATATAGAAACAAAATTACCCCTTTGTTCTAAAGAAATCATTTTTCTACGGGTAGTAATAAAATTATAAAAGAAGGGAATTTTAACTACACTCGAGAGCAATGAATCCGGGTCACTTAAAGAATCCTAAAAATCTCGGAAACTAAAAATGCTAGGTTAATGCAATAAATTGTATTTAATAGACAATGTAATACTCCTTAAATGAAGGTATTAAAACTTCTTAGTTATTGTAAAGTTATATCATAAAAAAATCAAATTTGAAAAAGGGCCACTTTCGAAGATGGAACTACGAAATTACAGCATTTGGTTTTGCTTTTGTTTGTAATCTGTCATTTATGTGGGTACATAAACCATGTTGATAGTGCTCTATATTCATTATTCAAGCTGAAATTATGTCGCTTACGCCTGAAGAATGCACCAGAATACTTACAATGCTGGAAACCGGCCGGAGTCAGCGCGATACAGCCAGGACTGTCGGTGTGTCGCTGTCAACAGTACAAAGAGTTCTCCGACGTTACGAAGAAACTGGTTCTAACCTACGCAGACCAGGAACGGGCAGAACCAGGTGTACCACAGCACGAGAAGACCGATACTTGGTGAACACCATGCTTCGAAATCGCTTTCTCACAGGAACTGAACTCACCAATCAGTTTCGACGCCTCGGAGGAAGTAACCCAAGTGCATGGACAGTAAGACGTCGGCTTGCTGAATCTAACTTAAAACCCCTTAGACCTGCAAACGGCCCTAAACTGGAGCGTGGGCATCGTATTTCGAGACTAAGATATGCCCAGAGCCACGTAAATTGGAGTATTGAAGATTGGTCAAAAGTTATGTTCTCCGACGAATCAAAATTTATGCTCTACAAGCACGATGGAAGACACAGAGTGTATCGAAGACCAGGGGAAAGATTCAAGCAAGCATGCATCGAAGAAAAAGTAGCCTACGGTGGTGGGTCTGTACTTGTGTGGGCCGGAATTTCTTCTGAAAGTCGCACAGAGCTGGTGATCATAGAAAACGGCTCTTTAACTAGCGTAAGATATGTGGAAGAAATCCTCAATGATCACGTTGGTCCATTTATGGTCAATTTAGGTGAGGATGCTATATTTATGCATGACAATGCCCGACCTCATACAGGTAGGATTGTGAATGACTACCTTCAAGAGATGAACATTACTCGTATGGAGTGGCCAGCGCGCAGCCCGGATATCAACCCGATCGAGCATGCTTGGGACGAGCTAGGCAGATGCGTAAAACAACGAAACCCTCCCCCAATCACGCTTCGTGAGCTCAAAATTGCTCTCACAGAGGAATGGGAGAATATTCCCCAAAATCGTATAAGGAACTTGGTGTACAGCATGCCAAACCGCGTAAACGCAGTAATGGAAGCACGAGGAGGCAATACGAAGTATTAAAATTCAAGAAAATCGTAATAAAGTTCAAAAATTTCATGTTTCCTATTTTTGTTTTAAGGAGAGATCAGCAGTTTTTTTCTTTATGTAATTTTGTGTTAATAAAATGTATGGTGACTCATATTTTTTTTACTTTCATTTAAGGAGTATTACATTGTCTATTAAATACAATTTATTGCATTAACCTATCATTTTTAGTTTCCGAGATTTTTAACATTCTTTAAGTGACCCGGATTCATTGCTCTCGAGTGTATTATACTTAGTAATGATCACATCACCAACTATCACTACGACAAATACTATGAGTTGAACTTCCATCTTATGAGTATGATATATTTAAATGAATAATAAGTAGGTAGGTATTGAGGTTAAATATCCAAATGGACAGATTTTGTTTCAAAAATAATCTTCATCTAACTGATATAACTTGGACCATACACCTATTCATCATTGCAAGCCTTCCTTACAAGCTTGACGAAAGGCAATTTTTTGAATGATGACCCAATTTAGCTGTTTATTTTTACTTGCAATAAACCTTGTCAATATTAATATTAAGCAGCTGAAAATTTTGCAGCTTTAAAAAGCACTAAGCTTAAAGACTAGGCAGAATTGAAATATAGCTTAGATTGGTTCGGAAATCATAAACTTTAAATATTTGAATGCATACAAAGTAGCCTCAACCTTTGAATATTTATCTAAAATGATAGATGATGTGGGCATAGCATACCCAATACCCCATATCAATAGGTTTACGGATGAGATTAACGCAATATGCGGTGGTAATAAAGAAACGTATGAACGCTTTCGGCGTTATTTATCTGAAGAGGAACAAATTGACTGCTTCATGAGCCGTGAACTGCTGATCCCCTAAGCATAACTTCCATTCAGTTGGAATATACGATAGCATAGCAAAAATTTTTGGATTTTCATTATCATTCATAACAGTAAATACATACAACATTGGTATTAAATTTATCGGAGGAAAGAAAAATCATTACCTACTTAAAGTATTTTCGGTATATTTTAAGATAGCTACTCATAACCACTCATGTGATCGTTTTGTATAAAGTCGTATAACTACTAAAAGATCCTTTCACATAAACCATTAAAACGTCCATGCAAATCATTAAAATTGTGTCAACATCAGAATTTCGTACTAAATAGCAAGTTACCTACCTCCATTCGAAACATCCCTAAAGTTTGCGGTCTAACCTCCCAGCAATTTTAATGATTAATGTATTAAAGCGACAATGCGAGTTCTCGTTGGTTATCTAACAAGGACAAAGAAAGGGCACTTCTATTCATATATCATATGCAGACTTGACCCTTCCTTCGCCACAGGATAAAAGAAATACATCCCCTAGAAGAGATATTTTATAATTTTTCGTTCTCGTAGGCTTACACTTACTCATTTATAACATCGTATTTAAATAATACAATGCTTTGCACGGTTTATGGGAATACTGAAAGATTTTCCTCTTTGCTTCCTTTTCTTATAAAGATGGCAGACAAGAAGAACCGTGCGTTTATTTTCACACCAATTAAAACTTTTATAGCGAATACATCGGGATCCATTATTTCATGATTTAGCCAATCTAGTTTTTCAATGGATCCCGACTGTTCAGTTTTTATGTTTCTAGACCACAGGACATCTAAGTGCTTGTTGTTTTTAGTTTGTACTGATACTTACTAAATGTGAGTAAATTTAACACAAGAAAGACTACATAAAATAATATTGTCCTTCTTGATTTAGTATTTATTATTCAGCAAATATGTTACTACCCTACTGTTCTGTACACTCGATTTCACCGACTTCTCGTTACTATATTTCTTACTACGACAGGTTACTGCAAAAATATCCCTATATTCCCAACTTTTGATACTACCCATGAAATTGTCTGGAAGGTAGTGCTAAAGTTTTGAACAAAGGTAAAGAGTTCGACGCCTCAGGACATAGAATAAACAATGTGAAACACAATTCAACCACAAGTTGAAGTTTATTTTGAGCTAGAACTGGTACGTTAAACAAAAGTATTGTTGTAACAGCTGAGACTCAGTTATGTGTGTGATTTACCTCTCAGGGGATGTTGACAGCCAATAGCAAGTTTTAATTTCTGTAAGTATATATTTGTGTAGCTGAATACAAATACCTACATCGTAAGTTAATGAATTATAATTACTTAGTAATTTTATTGATTCAAGAAATCTTTAGATGCAACTGGGTCTCAATGGAACTCATCTACAGCATTGTCTGGACTCTAAAACTTTATATTCCAACATGAACCTAAAATAATGAGGGTTTAATAGAACGCTAAAATTTTCCGTATTAATTTTAAACAAATACGAAACAATTTGCTTCTCGGGCATTTCACCGTTAAATTCTACATCAAAATATCCATTTGTAGTTTTAGTCTAAACAAGCTGTTGTGGTCTGCACTCAGTCCATTTGCCTGAGGCTGCGTTGGAGCGAACTCTAATGTTCCACTTTGTGAGAAATTAACAAAATGGGTGAATGTTAATGTCCTGCAGTGGTGTTTTAGTACCACGATTTAAGAGGTATTTCCTATGTAATGGTTTCTGCC
Organism: Lithosia quadra; assembly: GCA_963576445.1. Classification (NCBI taxonomy): domain Eukaryota; kingdom Metazoa; phylum Arthropoda; class Insecta; order Lepidoptera; family Erebidae; genus Lithosia; species Lithosia quadra. The sequence continues at coordinate 11,912,396 of OY754878.1, read as the reverse complement.
ACTAGAGAAACAATTTTTACTTCGGTCATGTAATGTTATGGCGGTTGTTACTTGGTATATTGTGTTAGAAAATGTTCGTTGTTTTTCAGATGGAAGCGGTATAATATCGGTCAATTGGAGGTACAAGCATACTTTTCAAAGTACCTATATATCACTCTCACTTAATATTAGTTTTAATCAGTACCTAGTTGTTACATGTTGCAGGGTGTTTGAGTATGCTGGATGCCTTACCTTCTTATTTTTTTCCCATTCTCCTGTCATAACGCCGGCCATAATGCAGGCGAATAGTTTCAGTTGCTAACAATAATATTATATTTAATACAAATAAACCTCTGCCTAACCCTTCTGTGATAATAGGTGTGATTATATTAGTAAGCTTTACGACAAGTCTATGTACTTGTTTTTCAATTAATAAAACATCATTGCATTAAGTTCATATATCATTCACAACAACCGCACTGATTACTACCATGGTACCAAAGGCTGAGGAAAAAGGTAGGCAAAAATGTTTTGATGTGAAAATCCCTCATTACCAAATATATTCATTAGATAAAAATAAAATATGAAAGCCAAATGAATGTCTCATAAAAGCCATTACACCCGTATTAAAAACAAAAACTAATTGAAAGACCTCACTTATTTTAAACAAAATGAAAACCTTTTTCGATGATGAAATTAACTTTAACTCGCGCAGCGGATGGGTTGGAACAGCCTGGAGCGTAGTACATGTCAATACATTTTACTCAAAACATCAAAAGGGTTATTTTACAGTGGCTTGTTTTTTTGTGAATACACTGTAATTGAATGGTCAAGTTTACGATCGTTGGAAAATATTTATTGTGGCAACTAAAGTAAATATTTCGACATTCATTGGTTTGATTTATAGCATTATTTGGAAAAGTAGACAGAAGTGTATAAATACTCATGGTTTGCTTACTATACTTTTTTATGTGTTATCCTGCGACTTCGTTCTCGTCTCTGAGTCCGTTCCCACGACTCACAAGAACCGGAATGTGTTTCCCGGGATTGAAAATATCATATGCGCTGATCCATACTATGATGTATCTATATCCCATATATTAATCCAAATGCATTGTGCCGGTTGCCGTGATATTCATATATTCATCCAAAACTTTTGCTTGCAATGGTTTTTGCAATGGTGACTCCCATTCTAGAGACTTTGCCTCAGCTTACCATCAGGCGAGGTGAAGTCATGTTGACGTGACCGACATAAAAAAAAAAAAACTTCGCAATTATAATTAGTAGTCATCATAATCCATGCGTCCAAAGGATCCAAAGGCCCGCTCTATTCTACTTTCTTCACGCGGTCATTAACAGCTGCTGAGGAAGCAAACTATAAGTGAGGTTATCTCGGATCCTAAAGATCTTGATAGAGCCTCATATTATGTGGAAGTATTGGGTATAAAACTTTCAATAACTGACATAATACTCATTTGTCTAGTTGAGCGTAGTAACTCTTTTTTTTCTGTAGTTATTAACTTCATTAAATTTCTCTAAATGAAAGTAGTCTGTCTAAAATCGGCGCTCTATTAATCCATTCCAATGAAACTACGAAGCCGATGTCTGCGTTTAATTTAAACTGACAAACCTCATTACAGGCTACGTTTCGCGGCAAACTTTCTTAATCTGTTTCTATTCTTAGTTTTCTTATAAACGTGAGAAACAACACACTATTTATGTGTACGTGTAAATATTGAAGTCGTGAATTTATCGATATTACTAGATAATAATATTCATCATCATGTCATATTATGATATTATAACTTTGAGGCTTATTTTTCGATGCCGTACATCCTGATGTAAGTACGGCATCGCTAAATAAGCTTCAAAGTATCTAATTTAAAAAGGTAGGTACCTACAAAATTGTACCCACTGTTAAGGAGTGGAACTCTTTGCCCGACACTGTTTTCGAATGCTACAACTAAGGTACTTCAAGTCTCAAGTGAATTGGTTACTTATATACAAACGTGTATATTTTATATTTTATACCACTTAGGTGACAGACAAGCACATGGCTCACCTGATGGAAAGCGGTCACCATGGCCTATAATGGACATGTACATTACATTCGCGCTACCGACCCTACGCGTTACGATGATAATTGCAATTCACCCTGAGATTTACCTATATAAAACGTAAAGTACAAATTTGATTAACACACCTACATTTTATTATTTAGAAATACTACAAAAATACTTGTTTCATATTTTAACTACAACATGAACCTTAACTCGTGGTAATGGGCACACGGCGAGTGTTTAAAGAAACATTAGTTGTGGATAAGTTTGGTCATTAGAACCTTACGCCAGTTCACGGACTACTGTCGGCCTAAGGACTCGACTTCATTAAACATACTATTTGCTTGATTTTTCAAAATTACGCTTTTCGTATTTTTGGGAGGGACGAAAGTTTAAACCGCAAATTAAATTATTACTTAAGAAGTCGTACCTATGAAAGTTAGGTACCTACCTAAGTGTTTTGATTAAATAAATCAAAACACTTACCCAAACTCTTAAAACCTTACTTTTTTATTACCATTGTAGCAAATTCATCTAAATCTGCTTTTACTTTTCCAGGGTTAGGTGTTCAGGCTCTCACAACTATCTTAGAGGCCTGAGGCAACCTGACCTGAGTTAACCGGTAGGTACACATAGTAAAAATCTACAAAGCTTTGGAGTAGATTTTTAATCAAAGTCAAATTAATCAAATTGCAAGTTCAATAAAATTATGAAAAACTGAGGGCAGAGAGTTTGCGCCGTCTGCTATAGACAAACGGCGCAAACTCTCTGCCCTTTTTTACAACACAGTGAGCTCTGTGCGAATAAATCTTTAGAACTAAATACATTTTTGCCAACGTTCATTACGTAATTAATGCTATGAAGAACAACTTCTTTTTTTATGATGACATAATATACTGTACAGGTTCCTTTGCGACTATGGGGACAAAACACAATATAAAAATGTAGTTATGATGTTTTAAAATATATTATAGTTGGAAACGTATTTTAACACGAATACTAATTAAGTAGTTTTATGAATATAACACTCAAATTTGTAGTCTAAAATCTTTTAGACTACAAATTTAAACTAATTTGAACTAAGACAAAAAAGATATTATAAACAAGATAGTTTACAAAACTCTTGATATTGCCAACATTAGCATTTAAATGAAAATGCTCAGAAAACAGGAAAATGGTTACTATGAACTAGAATTTAACAGTATTTATTTTAAATAGCAATCAAATTTTAAACATAATATCTTCTTTCAACTAAGCTTATTAAGGGAGATTCGTAAGAAAAAGAAAAAATTACAGACAAATCATTTCATTGGCAGTCAGAAGATTAGCTTTATATATATGCCTATAAACAGTGTACAGACATCATTTTACTACCACATTCAGTACTTATTTTTCAAAAGCTTACCGACAACATTTTTAACATAACGACAGATGAAAAAGTAACGTTAACTGACACAAACAAACCTCGCTGAAACACAGAACATTAAAAAGTTTTGAACACTTTTTTGCTTCATCACAGTAATGTTTTAAGTTTAGCGCTTTTAAGACCCTTGGGTATAATTCGGACTTCTCGCTGTTGTTAAAAATACAATACATATAGAGGGGTAGATACATAGCAACAAAGAAACGTCAAAGCGGACATGCTTTTATCTTTTCCATGGAAGTACCCACACCTTCAGTTACTTGACCTCTTCCTTTGGCCTTTTAAAAGGAAATAAGATTTATAAATTAATACGTATAGTTAAAATTTATAAATACATATTTCAGTGATAATATTTGGTTTCTGTCACCATCATCACCATGCATATTAAAAACAGATGGAACTAAAATCATTTGACCAGACTGACAAGCTATGCATACTAAATATTTAAATATGGACTTGAAAAATGTCAGTAGCATTTTTTTGTTATGTTACTCACCGAATACTGTTTGAATGTAAATACAGCAGTTACAAAATATTCACGAATCCAAGTTCCCTTATAAATAGAATCGATATTTTGTTTCAATCTAGCACTAAAATATTCGCCAAACGGTTAACTTGATCAATCATAAAACAATTAATATCCACAACACAGCAACGCAGTTCATTCTGTTTTTAGTTCAAATATACGCGTAGCAAATTCATTATTGTTATTATGAGTATTTTCCGTGCATCCAAACTATGTACTAGCTAGTGCAGTTTGTGCCAAAGAAATGTAAACCTTCTTCAGATTGTTGCTGAAACGATAGTAACAGTTATACAATTTTGATGTGTGCATACAGAGCACCGGTGCAAGTCTTTGTTGCTTTGTTTACATGCCTCGTCCACCCACAGGCTGGACTGTTTTTGCCGAATGATGTGGTCGCATTTCCACCAGAACAAGGGGTAAGCCCTGCGGGCATCGGTGACGTCCGTGTATGGTATATAATACTCCATACCCAAACTAATTTTACCAACGACAGCTGAAGTCAGAGTCTTGCTATCGAGACTAAGGCCTATTTTAGTAAAATAACTTTATGAAAATGTGTGATTTCATAGCTTACGAAGCTAATACATTTAATATTTCAAAATCTAAAAGAAAATTAATCAAGCTATGTTTCATGGGAAGTGGTCACCGTGGCCTACGGACGCGTGCAACACCAGGGACATCACACTCGTGCCGCCGACCCCTTCCTTCTAATCGAATTGAAATCACGCGTTTTGAAAACTTGTTGTTACTGAATTGGGCGCCTGCATTGATTTCATAAAATGGACGCCCGTGGTTGCATAATGCCTCGCAGTCCATCGAAGACAAAGAGAAAAGAGTAGCTACATTCGTTGCTTAGTATAATCTACATAAGAAAATTGGTATCTTTCACCTACCATAATAAAAATTGAAATTAAAAAATTGCCGAAAAACAAAGCAATATTTTATCGCAAAATATATCTTAAAATAATAATTTCAATTAGAGCCATCGATTGTACGCCATCATCCATATTTTCTCGTACAACGATACATCAATCCGTCGGACAGCTAATTTCGCAAACAATAACTTCTCACACCTTTCTTCCTTTCAGTGTTATCTCCCATTGTTCGCACAAAGGAGAGCATTTCATATAGCTCAGTATAATCATACCCGTGGGCTTTATAGGACTATAATAAAATACATCTTAAAAATACTTTTGTTATGGTATGGTTTATAAGAAAAAATAATTGGCGAAAAGAATGGGAAAACCTATACTAGGTATTCCTACGTTACAGAATTACGATTAATTTGAAATGTTTTACCTATTTATATACAGAAAGTTACGTATCTTTCCTATTGGGGTAGTCAGAGATAACATATTTCCATAGCTTTAGTAAATTACAATTAGGTACGGTTGATTTTTAAATTCCGTTTTTTGCTTAAAGTGAAATGAGGGTCGTTTGGTCAAACTTGTTACATAAACAAATTATTAAGATAGTCAAACATCGGTAGATATAGTAATATATTCTACATTATAATGGCTTCTCGTAAACAGTTATACGGTTGATGAAACTTGGTAGTAAGAAAAAATATTGCCCTTTGATCATTTCAAAATTCACTAAGTAAGTAGGTATCGCAATATCCATCACTTGACCAGCAAATAGCTTAAAGCTTAGCTACTTCGCAAAGTTTTTCACAAATTCTTTGCGTCTTGTAAGAAAGAATGCTTAAAATGTCGGCATCAGCATTTCGCGGGAAACCATGACCTCATTTCATAAAGTTTTCCCCTCAAGAAAGATGGATGTTTCTAAAAAAATACTTTTACTTAAAAAAATGAAACTTTGAACTCAGCAAACCCTGTAGGTACTGTTTGTGTGTGTATAGATATGTTTTATTTTTTTAATTATTCCAAGGATTTTCTATTTTACCAAAAGTTAGAAATTGCGAGGGTTAAAACTTTTAGTCCGTACCTAAAGTGAAAGTTTTGGCTACAAGAAATACAAGTTGTACCTTCTTTATTTACGTTATAGACATCTGGTTTCGTGATGTGTACTTGGAGTGAAGGAATATTTTATTTTCATACCTATTCGTAGAAGCCGATGTGTTAATATTGGCACATAAAATTTTGTATTCTTTGTCAACACTAGCGATCTTTTTTTTAAATCCTGTTGAAAAAAATTATTTTCACTTTAAAAAAATATGACTATGATGAAGGAAAATCAAAAAAATTAAATTGAAAGCGGTTAAAAAGAGAATAAAGTAACTGAAAAAATATCCTTTGAATTAAAAATCCAACCTTTTATATCAAGATTCGAAGAAGGAAACCTAATAAAATAACGTAATTATCTTTGTTATCTAGCATTAATATGTTGGTAATTGTTTCAATAGTTACACAAACTTCTTGCCAGTTATGTATTTCTTTCCTTGCAGGAGAACCCAAACTAATTATCTGACATTACTTTAGGCAGAGTTTGAAGCAATAAGCAACAAAATACAAGGCACCCAAACAGTAGCGCGTAATGCGTTCATGTTTCATCTTCCATGGATCACGTACTACGTCGTCAGGCCAGCGGAGGTAATTTGATAATATTACGTGCGACAGATGTTTCTCGTGTATTTTTCAATCTTACCCCACCCCAGGCGATTTATGCCTGTGCTACTTTATAAATGACCTGCGTGGCCGAAATGAGATATAGAAAATCGTGTTGCGATATTGGCAGTTCATATTTCAGGATCGGATGGAAGAAAATGGAAAAAGAGGAGTTATTTTGATGCGATCCTTTCATTGAAGATGATGATATTTTTCGAAATGGGTTTTTAATATTTAATGATAAAGGCTTGTTTCGTTGATATAGATTCCCTGCTGTCTCCATAGCGCAGCAGTAGCATGAGATCTTGAGTTCAATTCCAAGATTGAAATTCCAAATTATGACTAGATTTTTTCTGTTGCTGTCACACTCCATCAACCTAATTTCGAAAGCATTGACTGAAAATTCTTAAATCAGTGAATTCTTTAAAACTAAATTTAATGAGATACAATAAAATTAGTCGTGGATACAATCACAAAGGCTTAGAGAAAACCTTTGTACATAGGGAGTCCCGGATTGATAGCAGAAGATTCGCCGATATCGCCGATTACAAAGCGACTGAGAACAGTCCCGATCTCAGCACGGACAACGATCCATCAATTTGTTTAATTGGATTCTTTACTTTGTTACATGTTTTTGTTCTGTTTGCTAACGGTACTGTGGAGAAAGAATGTTATTTATATTTTCCGTTTTGTGGTGCTGGAAATCCGTTCTTAATACGTACCTGACTATTTTTTAACTACTCGTTTGTCAGTACAATATTTGCAAGAGAAGAGACTTATTTTGTTTGGTAAAGTAGTCAATAAGTGCATAGGCTCGAATAAAAAAAGTGTGATGTGAGTCCAAAAACACATTTTCGTTTCACGTCCAATACAATACTAAGTGTCCCTATTCTGCAAGCAAATCGGCGTTTCTCTAATCCAGTTAAAACATAAAAGCTAGTTTGCAGCTAGTTTAGTCTTTGGCACTGGATTTCATGTAGCTGATAATTTTGCAACAGTCGTTGCTCCGGTTGAAATTGTTATTTTTACAACTAGGTACTTCACACACAATCATAAAGGGGATTTTCTGGGGGAAGATCTTGCACACAGTGATATTAATTTTAGTGATTGAGGCCTGTTTCTAGCAAGTATTTGCAATCATTAATTTGCTGTGGTCTGGTACCTAGTTTTTTACAAAATATATAACACATTATATTTTTACCTTTTTTGTTAAATATCATTTTTGTTTGGCCTTTAAACCGAGTTATGACAGATGTTGAGATTAATCTTATGTAGATATTTAAAATAACGTGTATTTAAAATACAGACAAACAAGTACATAAATATTTCAAGTTGTAAGTACTCATAAATTCTATAAAACACCATTGCTATAACATACCTGCCACCTTTTATAGCCATAACACCGCAAAATTAGCATTCCGCTCTAAATTCGTTCGAAACAGTCAGCGAAAAAATATCGGCGTATAGACTGGCTGGAAACGAGCTGAACTCAAGCGTGATTGAAAAATGTGTAACACCTTGCAACGTTTCCAAACGGTTATCTTGCAACTGTGTCAGCTCCGACGACATTTGTTAAAAATATTGAGAGAGGGAAGCATTCGAAATACGTGTATGAATTTTTATATTTGGAATGTAATGTTTCTTTTTTATTTTGGTATTTTTGCATACAAATTGTTCGCTACCTATGCGGAATGATTAAAACTAAAGTTTTGCGATGCACTTTTCATGAAATAGAAACTGTATGACAAAGCACGATTTTTTTTCAACAACTTCGCACTAAACCTCTAATCCACTAATCCATTTTTATTTGTCGTTTATAAGTTTTAGGATATAAAAATTACTAAGTAAGTACTTTGTGATTTTTATATTCAGTAAGAGATTCTAAAACTTGTTAGGATGAATCTTGAAAGTTTGCGGTGGAGCTTTGGCTTATCTTGCTAAAAAGTTTTTGGGGGAAAAACTATGCACTTTTCGAAAAAAATCTCAAATCAATAAAATTTGCAAGATAAAACTATGCAACTTTTATTTATTGATAAATTCTCTTTGTAAATATTACTGTTTACGATTTATAGCTCTCATAATTTTGAAAAATTAATATGAACTTTTAGCATAATAATTTATCATTTTATATGAAAAGAAAAGCAATATCTTAATAAAATTCTACGCCCATCCAGAAACTCACTAACATGTTGTAACAAGTTGCCCGCGGCGTAACGTGCCGAGAAAACTTGAGAGCTTTTCTAGTTAATTAACCATACAACTTTCTGTACCAGATAAAACCCACTATCTGCTGACTCGCGCCAAATACAAACATTACGTGTTGGAACTCCGAACTGGGATAGGAAACAAGTAGTACGTGTAATTCGCTAATTTGATAGTTACCCGCCGACATTAAGCCCTAATAGAGTTAGCCATTGATCTCACTTGTTTAATTAAATAAACATTTGGTGAAATTCTGACTATGATAAGTATTTGCAGATATTCCATTTATTTCTAGTTTATTGTTCTGCGCACTAATTTTAATAACGTAAAAATAATGTGAATTTTGTAGATATGTACTGTTTCACGCAAAAAACGGTTGAAAGAAAGAAACTGGTCGTGATTTGGTACAGGGACAGGATTATAGTCTGGCACAAGACGGGGTACTTTATTATCCGTGGAATTAATTCCCATGAGTTGCGGGTTGCGCCGCGCGCAACAACAGGTATTCAAATTAAACATTTCCGATACGAATAAAAAAAATACCTACTTAATAGACGTTATAGAAATTTTAATGTGCAAATCCCTAATTTTAAATTAAATTTTGCAAAATACAAAAAAAATAATATTGTCCTTGAATAGTTTTCTCGACTTTTTAGCTTCCCTGGCGTTAAATAGTTTGTTTTATGTACATACATAATAAAGTATAGCAGGTAAAGGTGCTAATAAAGTAGTAGGTCATAAAGTTTAATAGGTAATGATAGAATTTGAAACACCTTCTTACACTAGAATTGACCGTTAAAATAACTCAAGTAACATAAGATTTTACCAGCGTTCTATTTTCTGTTGCTCAAGTAGTCCTTTTATTTCTATGAAAACTACTAAGTCTTCCAAGCTGGGTAGCACAGCGCTCCTTAACGACCAACGCCATCTAGTAACTTTCCCCAGAGGCGACGACAAAATGTATGTCCTGGCATGAGGACATTTTGGCTTCATAGTTAGAACTTAAAATTTATACGATAACATATTAAAGGTATATACTGCCGTCGGTAATCTTTCACAAACCACGTATCCCAAGCCTAATTGCATTGCACAATTTATTGCATAGCTGAGGCGAGCGGCTTTTGTAATTACGCTAGCGCGGCCCTATGTCTGACAGGACAATTAACTACTACCAAAAATGACTACATTTAGAGCTGGATTTTTGATTAACTATATTTTTTATGACGAACTATTGTGATTTGAGAGGACGTGTTTTAATTAGAGAGCAAGTAGGTATTAACTGAATTACCCAATTTGATTGTAATTGTTCAAAAACAAAGAAATTGTACAAAACTAAACAGTGGATAGTGAGTTTGAGGAGGCACAGCTAATATTAATTAGGTGTTAGAATAGAGAACGTGTTTATGCCGAAACAAACCAACATAAATATGGAAAATAAAACTAATTTACTGTAGTTTACTAGCAATATGAAATTTCAGAAAACCATTCCTGATATATTGTATAAACGTTTCCAACGACTGGAATAAGCGAGGTTATGAGCGTGGTTGTGACACAGCACGGTCTGACTTGACAATCATATGGCTCGTTGAGCCGCTTGTAATTAAATTTACGCAGCAGAGCTTTATGTCGCATAAGCTTTTTACCTCTATACGCACTAAAAGTATTAGTGAATTTAAACCTACATTTTCCTTACAAGTTCATTCCAATGTATTTTAGTTTTTACTGTATAAGAACCCTGTGTCCTCTAGAACCCAAGAGACAATAGATAAATAATATTTTATCGCTAGGCGCTTTTTCTTCCAGACACAAATTATTAATATACTTGTTACACTGGTTAGCAACTTTAATGATGGTATAGAATAGAGGTCCCACCAAGATCTTCGGGGCGCAAGCCAAACTTTACCTTTAAACCAATCCTCCTACTTACCGAACAAGACTCTGGTGTCAACTCTCCTCTCAGGGAATGGTAGGTTAGAAAAAAAGAGCTAAAAAACCCACAAAAAGAAAAGAAAACCGCAGGTTTCACAGAGCGAGCTAAAAATTTGGCTGCGATTGGCGCTTCAATGAAGAAGAAGGCTTTTACTGTGGTGGTAATAATAGTATCATAAGTGTAGGTTGATCCCAATGACAAATTTAATATTAATGCCAGCAATAACAGAGATAACTTATAGCCACAAGAAGAAAGAAAGGAGATGTGATAAAGCTAAATGGAAGCAAAGTAAGGTAAGCAAAAGAAAAAGTTAAGTGTAGAGTTATCGACAATGTCTATATCTATCTACAATGTTTTTATGACAGGTACTACAAAGTAGAAACTTGTGTGATCGTTTCTTATCATCAACGGATATTTTTTCTTCATTTTTCATTTCGCAATGTACATAGGATAAAAATATTAGATGTTTGCTATTAAATTTAGAAGCTGCGTAAGACGCTATGCATAGCTAGTCAACACAATATCCAAAATAAACAATATCCGAAATGGGAGAGAACGTTACAAATTTAATAAAAAATAAAATTACTTATTTGATTTATCAATATTTAAGCAAGTTTCAACTTCAGATGATGATCGCAGTAAATAGGAAACGTAAGTATTTGATTGGAGTACGGAATTAAAAAAGTGTATCAGTGAAGTGAGTGTGTTTTCTGTTTCGTGTCATATTATCAGATGTCACCATCAATACAAATAGTTCAATACCACAAATAAACTGTTAATTATAAATGCAAATGCTTACGAGTAATATTATCGAGTAAATAATAGCGTGGACGGCATTACGCACCAATTAACCAATTAAGTAATTAATGAACTGAATAATAAATAACTTCGAACGTGAATTTATTATTGGGTTTAACGGTGTAACTGGTGTGGGATAAACGCATGTTTATATATTTTCATTAAATATTACTATTTTACTAAATAGTAAATAATGATGTAGAAATAATGATATAGAATCCATAGTATACACAATAACATTACGCTAAAATATTGAAATTGACGACAAAATATATCATTTTGTACTTAACTATTTTAGTGGGTATCCTGAGTTCTATAAGTCTTAAGCTAACAGTTGCTTAAATATGAATAAGTATGTAAAATGTTTAAGCAACTGATTGCTTTATTGGTGTTAGTTAAAACGGTAAAATAAAATGCTGACGTTGTAACGAAACGTACTTACTAATCTATAAAATTACAGATAGAAAGGGAACAAGATAATGTATAACACGTTTTGTTCAATGTCAGAATGTTATAGCTGACTGCGGCTTCACAAGAACATGGTGTATTAATGCATAATTTTATGGTAACTAATATTATCTCGAAGAAGAACTCGTTCCTAATTTTCTACTAGTAAAATGTAGTAAAAACAAAAGCTACGTATCGATCATCTCTACATAATGATAGACGAGACATAGATAGTTTGGCGACGTACCCGTAGGACCTCAAAGTTTGAACCCTTTTTCAAAAGTGCCCTTACGACCTCTTTTTTGGTACCCGTACGACCTCCAAAATAAAAATTAATAAAAAGGTTAAGTAGACCCTATCACTTATATCGGACTACATTCAGATTTATCATTAACTAAAGCTAGGTGACGTCATAGGTATGCTATGAAAAAAATAACACATCATTGGCACACAAAACTAATAAAAAAACAAGACAACCCACCTTCATATCGTAGCGAGCAAAATTTTGTACGAACTTTGACTTTCTAAATTAATTAGCCCAAAATTAATTAGATGCTCAATGCTCAACATTCATAATAAAGATCGGAAAATAATTACGTGTAATAAATTCCTGTATTCTTGGCGGGTGATAGGGAAACTTTTAATCTGGATTATGAGTCCTTCGAATTAATCACGACGGAAGAGGTGGGGTTTCTTTGACTCAACCTATCTTTCCCCCTACAACAGTCTAGAGGTTTATTCCGGTGACATTCGATACTTACATAGTTTTATGTTGAGTGAACTGTTGAATTATGTTATGAGAAATATTTTCAAATCCGGAAAGGACTTTAACTTTCTTCTATAATATTATAAAAATGTAAATTAACTGTGTCTGTACATTAAAGATATTAACAATTTTTTTGCATTCTTCCCTGTTTGTTCGTAATGGACGCAAAAACTATTGAATAGCGGGTGTCACCTAGTAAATAAATAATGCTCAAGCACGCTTGAACGGCTGCTGAGCCGTTTGAGATCTGTATGGAATAAAATACAAGTATATATTACAATCTAGAATAACCACCAAAATAAACTCATTCTTTATGCGGGAATAACATAAAGGTAACTTCTCATGGAATGGAGGGCGGAACCATGGACAATAGCTAGTATTCTATAAGCGTGATACTCCTCATTTAGTGACATAAAAAATATTACTTATACTTTAATGGATATCAGAATACCATCCCTTTAGGCATCACAAACAAGCATTCCTTTATTTTTAATTAGTCTAACATAAAAGAATGTCGTCTTTGTTGTTGGAATCAAAGAGCATTGTTTTATTTTATTAATAAAATATGAGGAAGGTAACGAAAAATTAATACCAGGTATATAACTTAGCAAGGCAAGAATTCTGGAAGAAAATTTTGGAGTTGCTTAGGAGTTGAAATGTGGTGAATCGATCGAGATTGGTTTAGAATAGGTAGTATAACGGAACTTTCAGCAGAATGATCTGGTAAGGCAAGTATATTATATATTATATATTTCTACTAACTGATAGAACACATTCAAATTTATTAAACGACCCATTACAACGACATTATTTTGCAGTACTAGTCCAATACAAAAAATTTCGAAGTTTAATAAAAAATATTACCGACTTTTGGTCGGTTATGTACACTAAAATGGTCAAACGAACAGGTCAAACAATGAACCTCCTTTTGAAGGGGTTTAGAGTGACTTCCAGTCTGTTTTAGTTTTAAATTTTTATGGACACTTTTCTGAGATCTTCAAGCTCATAAGCTAACCCCGAATTCTGAAATATTTTGCCCCACATTTATTTTATTCCATATTCGCATGTCATAAGGTCCTTGGTACCTTCCAGCAGTGTACCATAAATCCTTTTAATCTACTGGTCCTATATGTTTCAGTACAAAATGTCGTGCTATGATAGCGTTGTGTTACGACTGGGGGCGCCACTTTACTGTAGAGGAAACTCATTAAATACGCGACAATTTATTGCTATTCAGAGGGAATGATGGGTCGGTACTTTCAGAAAATAGTAACCCTTTGCTATCTTAAAATTAAGTTTGTTTTATTTTGAATTATTTCATATGGAAACTCATGTGGAAAAATTCAAAATAATATAATATATTTTATAGTCGCATCTTCATCTCAAAAGCAAATAAATTAAAAAATCAACGGAATTGATTTTAATATTTATTTCACCTACAGAAAGCTGTATTTTCAGTAAGTAATTTAGGCTCCTTTTATTAAGGCGTATAATCAGGGCGTAACCATGGGGCGATGTTATTTAGTTTATTTCTAAATTATCAGTGACCCAGTAAACAAAACAATAAAATAATCAATTTGGTAAATAAATACTTCAATATCACTGAGAAACAAAGTGTTAAAGAGATTAAGACGACTTAATTAACAAGCTAACTCTCAATAAAGATAAAAGGTAAGAGTTTGAAGTGAAATCTTCAAAAACCCAAACTGTCTATGAAGTTGAACAAAAATCGAATTAATTCCGAAATCCTTTTGAATCTAAATTGCGTAACGTGAAACTTTAAAATTGCCATTGTGTACCTAAATTAAACTTTCTGCCTGCTACGTTCAAGTTTCCAATGATAACATTAATATTTGAACTCACTGAATGTTGGGGCGACGTTTTCAGTTCAGCATATTCGTAAGGTATATAGGTATGTAATACACTTACAGAACTTCGTAGGAATATTATTAGCGATTATTAACGACAAGTAATTTAATGATCTATCATTGGCGATAAAATCTATAAATAGTTATAATACCTAGTCAATAGTACATAAATAGTACCTTTTACGATTACATAGTATTGGATGGAGCGAAGGATACTTTTTGGAAATATACCTGTAAAGCAATAAACCGTAAAAGCATTTACAAATAAACTAGCACTATGTTCTGTGTTCCTTAAGCATAAAGTCGAGTTACGATCATCATTGCATTTTATATTCATTAGACAAAAAACAACAAACACGAATCGAGTTACAAAACAAAACAACATCCATTTAGCGGTCAGGAAAAATTATAACGATATTTTCTTTGTTCTTTAATAAAAACCAAGAAAGATGAGTTCGTTATTTACATCAACGATCGGTCTACGGAAGATAAAAATCTTTTATCTACCATTGAATGGGATGTTTGTACCGCGATCCAAAAGAAAAATTTCACCTAATTACTGAAGATTCCACCTCGGGGCGTTCGCTGAACCGACGCTAAAGGGGAACGATCCAAATAATTTCCAAGAAATATCAAAGATTTGTGGCTGATTTAAAAAAATTTATGTCTGGTTAGATAAGTTGGATGTTTAATTACGGATATTTGTAAACACAATCAATTGGAATACACAAAAATAAATTTTATGTTAAAATATGACTTAAAAGTAAACTTCATTACAGTCAGACAAAATTGAAATGAAATCAAATATCTTTACGTATTAGATGAATAGGAATGTAGAAATAAAATTTTTCACACCTTACCGTGGGTGCCTCTGGCGCAGGGTTTCCTCTTACGATTAAGAGGATAGAGGGCAGACCTGTCCGTAAAAGGAGGCACATTAGAAGAAAATACTAAATGGTAATACCATAGACGAGATTGACATCAAAGGTTAATGTCTCCCCAGACATAGAAAAATACAATTTTTCGGTAACTACGACTTAAATTACCTTATCTCCCGTCGTTAAATAATTATGAATAGTATGTTCTGAAATTGTAGGTTCAGGGAGGGCCAATGTTCAAAGAAGCCGACCGATATGATCGGGCTAAAATATGGATTCTATTGAGTCATGCTATTCAAAATTGAATGATGATAATTAGCACCCCACGTTTCTAGGTGATTAAGCGCAAAGATAAAGGTTATTAAATTGTAAAGCGACCTATTTATATTTTCAATATGTACTGTATACGCACGTATTAATAAATATTAATTATGAGGCAAATGAGAAAGCTAATGGATGACCCCTTTGCGTTCCTTCAATTAAATATTGAATAGAGATTCAATATTTAAGTAGGTAGTATTAATTTGGTATTGAGCTATGAAGTATATTTTATGTTCCGTATCAACAATATAATTTCTGGCAAAACAAGCACACAAAAAAAAATATACCTACCCATAACATAACATAAACTCACGCCTATATCCCCGAAGGGGTAGGCAGAGGTGCTAGCACCCACATTTCACCAGTTTATGTTTTTAGGTCCCAATGTAATAGATGGCGAGCCTATTGCCATTAACCGGGCACTTATAAACTGCGATAAACACACATAACTTCGAAAAGCATCGAAAAGTCAATTCAAAGAAAAATTGGTGTGTGCCATGGTGAACCTGGGATCGAACCCGAGACCTCGTCTCAGCAGTCCATTTAGTCTATAAATCTGTATAAATAGGTAATTTTTTAGTCCCACTTATCCCATTATGCTACGCTACACTCCAAATTGTCCAAATTTAAATAATTCATTACATATAGCTATTAATATCAAAACTAGTTACCTCCATTAACGTGTAAGTTACTTCTATCCCTCTGATTTCGTCCAACTATGGTTTCAATTAAACGTATCAAAACACTCATTAATGTATGACATGGGTGGAGAAACGTTCAAAAGTTAAATCGTGCTCATTTGCGCCGTGCACCTTATTGCAGCCCCTTCTGAAAACGACCAATTTAGTCTAGTGATGGGGAGTGTTTCTCTCGATAATTTTAACGGGTTCTTTTTTACAGCACTTTTTTATACCTGTATACTTTTATATTTGTAAATTCGCGAGAAAGGTAACAGCCCCTTGATGACAAAAGGATACAGTGGTATCAGAAGTAAGAGAAGACTGAAATGCTGCTTAATAATTATTAAGGTGCCGTGAAATATCTGATACAAACATTCTAATTTAACTTTGAAATCTTCACAAATATTTACATTTATAATATTTGCATATCAGATAAGATTTATATAAAAGTAATACATTATTTTTACCCGACTGCCGAAGAAAGGAGGGTAATGTTTTTCGAGACTATGTATGTATGTATGTATGTATGTATGTCCATTTCTTTGGCACGGCCTACAGCCTAAACGGCTTGACGGATTTTGACATGCGAGGTATCATTTTATTCGTCATGATTGTGCGAGTGACACTGGGTACATTAAAATTTCTAGAAAATCAAAATGGCGGTTTTTTGGCGGCAAAATGAAAATCTTGAAAATTTGTCTTGCACGCTCTACAGCCTGAACTGCTTGACGGATTTTGACAAACAAGGTGTTGTTTGATTTGTCATGATTGTGTGAATGACACCAGGTATATTAAAATTTCTAGAAAATCAAAACGATGGATTTTTGGCGCCACAAACATTTGACTGCGATGGACGCAAAAACTGCTGAACGAATTTCGATGCGGTTTTATTTGTTTAAAAGGTCTTGATCAGACTTAAAATCTTACGTTTGTTTGATTACAATCGGTTTAGTAGAACCGGAGATATGAGCAAAAATATAATAATTAAGGTTGAATTTCGGTGATGTCCCTTCACTACACGAAAATTATTAACTCCGGGCAGCTATGTAAATAACTAAAAAGTATAAAATAAAAAAATAAATTTAAAAATTCAAAAACCCGACTGCCTAAAAACTGAAAAGAAAAAACAAGCATATAGATTGATGTCCGGTGGTCTAGAAACATAACAACTGGACAGTCGGGATCCATTGAAAAATTAGATTGGCTGACGAATAATGGATCCCGACTGTCCAGTTGTTATGTTTCTAGACCACCGGACATCAATCTATATGCTTGTTTTTTCTTTTCAGTTTTTAGGCAGTCGGGTTTTTGAATTTTTAAATTTATTTTTTTATTGTCCAAACTATTAGCCCGCCCCTCACCGTATCCAGTGCAAAGGTGGCCATTACGCTGGTTTCATTACCCCGTTGAATAGCGATGGCCAACCTTTGCACCGGATACGAGCCGGACTGAGAGTCACTTGATTTGTCGCTTTAAAATTAAAAATAATGGATTGAAAGAAAATTGTTTCGAGTTTATACCAATGTATGGCTTAAGTTATCAGATCTAAATGATCCAAATTGTGACTATCTTATCAATCACTTAAACAATTCCTCTCATACATATAATAATAACATTTATAAAGAAACATATAAATATTCCATATCCACACATATTTGCCAAACCAAGCCATCAATCTAAAATCAATATATTTAAAATTTAAACTCCCTATCGACTTTGTGAACCGCAGCCAACGATGCGTCCACATTTTTCTCCCTCTTATTTAGAATGTTATTTGCTCAGTTTTGCTTGTAAAAGCGCATCTCCTTTGAACTTGCTTGAATTATTTAATCGTTTAATAGAATTACTGCTCTCGGTACCTTTGAGACCCCTATCTGTTGCCTTCTTGCTATGTTGCTCTCTAACATCTCCCCTAATTGGCTTGGTATGAGAATATTTATCATTGACTTTATAGTAAAGATTTTCTTTGAAACCCTGTGCTGGTCTTAAACCCATAAAAATGGATTGTGCCAAATTCCACAGAATCTCAATATAACTGTTTTTTTCTGCTTGCAGCCTATATTTTTACAAACTCAGTAGTATTTTTTTTCGTACGGAAATCCCCACGGATAACCCAGCTGCTGGCCAGCGGGTATTATTATGTCGAAAGTGAACCGACCAAGACTACACACCGTCATGAGTCGCCGGGATGTAAGGCGGCACATGAAGCATTTCCCTCACAACCTAACTGACCCTGGGCCATCTACGGCTTCCAGATTCACCGGAGCTAGGACAAGAGCATCAGATGCGGATTTATAGAGACCTAACTCAGAAGACACACTATCTAATTCTCCTTCACTATACTATACTCTATAGACAAATATTTGAGTTCCATGCTAGACTAATTATGCCGCTGATAGCTGAATATATGTAGCGTTTTGACGTGTCAGCTAAATAGCCTCATATTCAAGAAACTCACATTCAATAAACGTTATAACAATAAATATGAAACCTTTAGTATCCAATAGTCTGCACCCAGACCTTTATAAGCCATAAAGAGTCTGGTACATGAACTCCGAGAATTAATATTCAGTGCCAAAAATAACGATCCCGTATGGCTAATAATTTTTCATTACCATCTGTAATGGTTCATGCAAAAGAGTAGACGGTCAGGATTATTGAGACGTTATACGATGACGTGCCCACTAATTGGGAGTGAAGAGAGGGAGGTACGAAGGGACAAATTGGCTGTTTAGGGTGACAATAAATTGATACCGGCCGAGGGTAATTACCATACAACCCCGAACGTATTTCACAATTGCTTTAATTACCGATGCCCGATGGTGGCAAGTGCTTAGAATGGGTGCGTTCACCCCCACGTGGTTATGTTTTCTTAGCAATTGTTGGTTTTGACTTTGCCCCACGCCACCCAATTGTTGCTTGCTTGGTTGTTTATTTGATTAAGATTCGTTAAGGTTTGTGAATGAGAATTTAATTATTGAGATTTTGAGATTGAATGAAGTGACATTTTATCGTCAATCATACCAAAGAATTTAAAATAGAATTTTATTTGTTCTTCTAAATCTAACGGTTTATACTTGGATTTTTTTATACTACGTTCTAACATAGTTTAACAATGAAGCTGTCTTATTGACGTATATGTTCTTCTTCTATCATAAAACCACCACCGTTACGAACAACAAAACAGGTTTTTGATAGTCCTATCAGAGGCAAAAACTTATTTGTACAATAATTATTAAACTAACAACCTATATACTCACTTGTTGACATTTTCATTTCAAAGTTAAACAGGACTTCTATGCATCACACAAGAACAACATTCAATTTCAGAGCATATAATAGAAACTAACAAAATAATATTTATACAAAAAAACACAAACTTAAAAAATAATTGAAAAATCTTGAAATCGTGAAAACCTAAACGCACCGTTTACAATACACACAAGGGTAGCAACCCCGGGGTTATTTTGGCCAGCTATAAATTAATTTCGGCACAGGGCACTGCAGTTAAGCCTCCATACATTTTAATTGCTTCCATTATCGGCTATTCCCCCAAAATGGCGACGTGATGACAATGGTGTACTCCCCATGACAAAGATTTGATGTAAAACCTTATTACAACAAATTTTAGAATGCAGAATTTGGAGTACCATGTTGTTTAGTACAGAAATTTTAAGATAAAAACTATATATTATTAATATTTTCTTTTGAGCCCGTATACCCGTCTTGGCTTTGGATTCCCGATCCTCAATTAGTACCTTTTTCAGGTCATCAGGCTTTGCCTAGGTGCAATTTGGTTCCCCTTTTTTTATAACGCGTCCTCATAGTAACTCCCACACGCCAAGTATATTCTTCAGTCCCGGGTAATATGAGGTGAACCTTTTGCCGTCAATCGAGTACTTTTTCATGGACTCATTATCAGTTTTGTCTTTACGTAGAATCCCAGTTACATCCGAAGCCTTCACTTAGAGCCCGGGTTCCACTTTCCAGCATTTAGGTACTCTTCAACTTCGCTTGGTCTTCGGCATCCCTCATTGTAAGACTTTACCATGCATATCAACTTTATTTAAGATGTATTTTTTCATGGAAAAAAATCACCCAGCTTTTTTAAAAAATCACAAAAAGAAGATCTGTATATTCAGCTGGTATTCCACAAAATGTTAATGTATACGTTATGGTAATTAGTTTTAATTACGATCCGTTTCGCAGACTGAGACCAACCTGTCGAAAATAATTTAATTATTCAATTGCAGTGCAGAAACAATAGCGGGCCATAGCTGTAATAATATTGACTATCGACGCGGTCCACTGACCACTGAGTGCAACGGCTGCGTGTAAAGTCCCAGATTTGATTCGCATTACATAGGTAGGTATTGAGTTTTTGAATTAGGAAAATCAATCGCACTCTGGAAATCCTAATTCTAATTATAAGCTCAAAATACGCGAGACTGACTGAATGAATCTGGTTTAAATTTGATATCGAGATAGAATATTATAGCCTAATATGCCAACATAATCTATAATCTATGTTAAAATTCTGTATTTTTGTCCCGGGTAGGCATTTCTGTATATAAAGCGGACATGCGATCAGTATTCCATGCAGGCAGAGACATGGACACTAGTAATAATGGTTGACCCAGAATCCGAACCCAGTAACTAAAAATAACAAAATAAGCTCAAACTTAACCCACAAGACTAACGCGATCAATCGAATTAATTAAACGCAATAATTATTTCTAAAGCTTTGTATTCTTTCTTTTATCCCATCCTTTGCATAGTTGCGACTGAAGGCTGACAAAGCAAATCCAATTCTCAATTTCTCATTACGGCACGGACCTTTGCTGTTTGCTCTTTGTTCCAAACAAGAATACATAAAAAGAAAACAACAATTGCAGTCTCTGGCAACGATAGACGTTTTATTTGTCAATTTGGATAAATTAGTTCATGGGAAGTCATAATAATATGCTGCAACTTATGTACTTAAAACACATTGTATTTTCGGTTGAGGACATAATTTCCATTGAGCCCATTCCCCGTATTATAGGTTCTAGAATACGAATAAAAATAATTTGCTTTGAACTGAGCAGGAATCCAACCCGCGACTACTGATTTAGTAATCACTTCAGACCTTTTTTTATTGAACTTGATGATTTTAGAAACTTTAATAAAGTTCGTTATGTATATAATAACAAAAATATAGCAATCTATTTCACTTACTATTTGTTTCAGAGAAGTTCTAGCAGGACTAACAAAATTAATCAACCCAAATAGTTTCACCCATTAACTTCATAACTAATTGTTAACATATTATGTCAATATTGGAATTGTAATTCCAGAATAGTGCTGCGGTTAGTTTGTCTTATTTACTTAGGATTATGTTTTGTTATTTTGAGTTTGTGGAATATTAAATTTGGTGCCAAGCATCTTAATACTGAGATATTTTCGAATACGCAAATGAATGATAATGACTATGACATGGACCGTAATTGAGGCATTTTATCAATGATGTACAGTTATGATCAAAAGTGTTACGATTAAAACCCAGAATAAAAAGAAACTGCAAACTAATAAAATTATTCTTAGTATGTTTGGGGTTAAGAATCAGTCATTAAATTTCTTTGGTATGCAGTTTTCTGTACGATAATGAATGATTAAATAATACTTTTTAAACTTACTGCTATAATTAACTTCTCTAGATTTTCCTAAAACTAACACAAAAATCAAACCAAAACTGTAGGTAAGTAAGTAGCATGGCATTAAATCTTATAAAAGACAATGGATATTTTTTCGAGGGCCTTTAGATGTCAACCATAAACCATTGCATCGCTTTTAGAGGCTTTGTTCATACCATGTAGGCTTTCCTCATGAAAAAAAAAATAAAGCATTTTTTGAAAAACAACTCGCACGCTACGGTGTATAGGCACTCTGAAGCGCACATCCAATGTCACATAGATTTCACAAAAAATATTTCTATATTAACACTTCTCTATTTAGCAGTACACACACAAACACAATATGCCATCATTACCATAGAAATAATCAGTTATTTTTTCAATATAATACTTTATTTGGCGTTATTGATATCAATTTCGCTGTGTATAATGTCGGTTCCAACTGTGTTGGCGCCAGCCCCCTACGGCTGGTCATCCCCTCGACGATAGAGGACACAACCAGTTGTTGTATCACCGTTTTATTTTGTTTGTAGACGTCACATGAGTCGTTACAGCAATGTATGAATTGAAGGGTATAGATGAGTGTTTCAGCTTGAGGGTTTGCTTTGCCATTAATAGTTTTATTTTCCTGTTCGTTTTCAGCTACATCGAAGCCTAAAAATCGATAATTTGAAGCAAACATTTGTGGATTATTTAACATAGCACGAATTTACGATGACTGTAGCGTAGAGTAGATCAGTCAGAGTTCGCGGGTTCGATTCAGTGAAAGTCCCGCTCAATGCAAATACTTGTGTGAATGAATATAAATCATTGGTCTGGGTATTTCTATTTATAATATTTATGTATTAACAAAAAAAACGTAGGTACCTAAGTATGTTAATCCGCGTTCCAAAACCCATAATATAAGCTAGTTAAGCTATGCTTACTGCTGTGTAGAATCTATATATATAAAAATATGAATCCCTATTTCCCTTGGTCGCGGGATCACGCGTGAATGGCTGGACCGATTTGGCTGAAAATTAATGGGGAGGTAGCTTAGACCTAGGAGATGGACATATACTTTTCATTTTGCCCCGGGGACGAAGTATGCCACGGGCGAAGCCGCGGGTTTATTTATTTACAAATTACTACGAGTTTAGTTTTTGAGAACTTGTCTCTTGCCCCAATCGTGTACTATCGCAAACTGTAAACTCTCGTACAAGAATTATGTACTTTCGAGATATATTTTCTGGAAGAACCGAGCGAAATATTTTGCTATTTCAAATCCAAATACACTAAATAACTGAAATATTGTCCTTCAAACCTTTACTTCGGCGAAGCGGAAAATACTTGATAAAACTGAAATGGGATTTCTTATCCAGGCATCAGGACTGTGTCACAGAGTAAATGAACCCTTTTCGTTGAGAGTCAAACTAAAAAAGATAAAATGTTCCTTAGCGGACATTAAAGCTATGTTGGCCTACGCTGAAGCCATAAAAGGCAGCCTCCCGCGAGTCTCGTGGGACTACGGGACACGGCTCAGTCCACTGAGTCAAATTAAAGTATAGAGTGGGCATTCATATAGTTGTGATTGTCGATAGTAAATGTTGAATTATGCATTTACGACCATGGATAGTTTATTGTAATATACTTTTCACGTTACTTTTTTATGATCCCCTACTAGAAATATTATTCTTGGAAGGAGGATAAATTTATTCTTATTTTGAAAACTAGTACTTTATTTCTTACTTTAAGTAATAGTCCCCATGTGACCATGGCTACTTAAAAGCATCCGAATGATCATCATCATTCTCTGAACCTTTTCCCAACTCAGTTGGGGTCGGCTTTCCAGTCTAACTGTGATGCGGCTGAACTTCGATATTTTCCGTGGAGCGACTGCCATCTGACCTCCACAACCAATGGCGATATCGAAGTTCCAAGTTAGTCTGGTTGGACTTTTGAGGGCTCCAACTACCCGTAACGACTGCTATAGATGTTTGTATGGCAACCGGGACCGACGGCTTAACGTGCTCTCCGAGGCACTAATAAACCTGCGATAAATACACACATCCGAATCCGAAAAGCATCCGAATCATCGGGTTAAATAAATTGCGAAAGTATAGGTACTTTCATATAGTTTATAATAATCCCAGAAGGCCTTAACTTTCTGCCGCTCCTGTTCTTCATTTCTCATCATTTTCACCCACTCTCCTGTGTTTCTCTCCTCTTCTTAGTTAAATTTGAAAATTTAAAAGTAGTCCAGAAAATAGTAGTAGTAGTAGTTAAACTTTATTCTGTTCTCCAATTTAATATTACATTTATGTATTAGATATATTGTAGTTTTTAAATTCAATGTAGCTTAGTTAGTTACATTGTGATTTCCAAGGTAATCGTCCTTTTGGTCTATTACATTCTCCAGTACTTCTTAAAAGTCAATACTGTTAGCATGATACTTCCAAAGTCTTTAAATCTTGGCTCTGCTACCTATCAAAAAAAGAGGGCAAATTTACTCAACTAAAAAAATCACACTTATCTTCTCTATAGTATCATAACTCTACAATTAGCAAACGGTATCAGTTGTCGCGATGCCCTCCACTCTACCTAGTTACAGGATCTCGAGCGTGAAATTTTATCGAGAGAATTAATCTCTAAAAGTTTCTCGAATGCGCCCTTTTGTCTTAGATCTGCCTGCAATAAAATTTATTCCAACATCTAATCGGAAACAGATAATTTCGAGGGGCAAAAGTCCCGCGGGCTCAATGATTTTCGTTCCCATTCAATTCTGATAGCACAAAGAGGATAATATCGAGTAATTATATTAAAAAGGTAATTATTAATTAGCTTACCGAACATTATGAGACAGAAATAAGAATAAGAGATACTTCGTTATTAATGAAAGGAGATGTTTTATTAATAAGTAAAACATCATTTTCGTGTGAGAAAATATTTGTTTTGTCATGAAAAAGAAAAGAAACATACTGCTATACGGTAGTTACTATCTATGAAAACCCCTTTGAGTAGGTACACTCAAAGGTTTTCATCAGAAAAAAAAATAAGGTGGATATATTGGAGTCGAACCAACTAAACTCGCATGAAGTGTTGTCATGTCAGTGTTCACACTGTTATATCTACCACTGGTACCTGTTAGAAGCGTCCATAGGCCAGAAGGGCCATAAACTTGTTTGTTACCTCAATGGTATAAAACATATAATATATGAAAAACACAGACTATTTCACATTGAAAACTTGCACTAGGACTATCTACCAATTAATTAAATTCTAACTCAAAACAATTCAGAAAGATATAGGTATACATAGTAAAATTGATTTACAATTTCTGAACCAAAACAAAGTTAATTCACAATAAATTCATGTTTAATGTGGATCTTGGTTGCCAAAAACTTATTTACAAAAGGTATCACATACAATAGTAACTTCACGAACTCCTAAACCGAAGTTCTACTGAATTAATTTATTGCTAGGAAACATTAAATGAATGAATGAAATGAATAACGCTTAAAGCCGATGAAATTAAACTCATTATGTTGGCGACAGTGGCGCAGTAATGCCAACCACAAGCTTTTTGTGATTCCAGTGACAAATGAACAGCGCCCTGAGAGCCTCGTGCTGAGTTATTTTCACGAGTAGAGTAGAATATTATACAGAAGCGACATTTGTCTGAAAATTATCATAACATACATAAGTTAGTACCTACGCATAGTAGCGCTACATTTAAATACCTACAATAAATTCCCATGTAGATTTCGGTTAAAAAGGCCAGAGAATATATAAAAATTACGAGGCTCTGGCCGGGCGCAGACTTTCAACCAGAGGTTGGGAGAGCCGACGGCAGTCACTCCCAATAAAGCAGTGTAAGCCAAATTCAAGTAGGAGAAGGAGTAAGCAGGCACCGACCTCCGAGATGAAAACTTCGAATGCAACTGGGAACGATGATATAATGACGCACTGCATAACAATATATCATGTTCAACTTTAAGTTGAATTAAAGTTTTACTTCCTTGAAGTTCCTTGAAGTTGCCCGTGGCTTAGTCAGCGTGGTATTCTTTTGTTGTTCTCACTTCCCATGAGAACCTATCACAGGGATTAAAGTAACTAATGTGCTATTCTAGACTATTAATCTATCCCTGTATAAAATTTCAGCTAGATCCGTTCATCCGTTTTTGCATGAATGAGAAACAAAATATCTATAAATATAATTATAGTCACAACTAATATTAGTAGAATTATCGTTCACTTAATTGTTATTCTGTGGAAGGACCGATAGCCGTTGGAGCAAACGAGTCCTAGAATGGAGACCGCAAGTCGGCAAACGGATGGTAGGACGCCCCCCAGCCAGATGGACCGACGGCGACGACCTAAGGAAGATGGACTGGATGCGGAAGGCGGAGAATCGGCTGGTATAATTAGGAGAGGCCTATGTCCAGCAATGGACGTCGACAGGCTGATTGATTGATAGATGATTGATCGAATTGATATTTTTACAATATAAAAATAATAAATAATAAATAAAACTCAAATATAAATGTATCAAAAAAGCTTTTTCGCAACATTAATAACTCTTTGACAATAATTGCGAGCGTTGGAGCGCATTTCCTCTGTACGAAGTTGAGTAAATGCTCTCTTACGGAGGCCTATTCATTTGGAATTTAACATGTTCGCAGTACTTCACTTATAATTCTCTCTGGCGGTAATAAATAACTGCATGATTTCACGCGCTTGTTCTAATGCGACTTAATTCGTTCAATGTGTTCGTGTTCACTGAGCTTTCATCAGATTGCTTATTATGAGGTGATTTAGCTACTAGATGGTGTAGTTTCCACTATAAGTTAGTATTAGTTTATCTATAATGTAAGTTATAGTTTTGTGCTTAGAAGATGTGATGTTATTATATGCTCGTAGGTACATATTTCAGGTTCGATATGGAAGAATATTTGCACGAGTATTTTATTATCCATATAATTAGTATCTTGATAACTGCTCTGACGATTCAGTTGTAAAGGTTATGACCTACCTATATGAAACCGAAATGAACTTTTTAGGTTAATTAACATAAAGTCATTGCTAAAATTATGATCCTAAAGCTAAAATAATTATTGTAGGATAATATCAAGTTCTGTGGAGAAGATTGCGTAACTGTCTTGTTTGCGTACTTGATGTACGTACCTACTGGATTGGATGAAAAAAAATAGTAAGAGATGAGCTAATTGTCATCAACTGGGTACTGTTTTTATGAGCCCTTTAAGTTTATTGCTGGATGAGAAACTGTAACAGCCCTGTCTCTTAGTCGTGTTATACGATACCCACGGGTAGACATAGGGTGACCAGTAAACTGTTTCCGACCCTTCAATTTCTTCAAAGTTAACGTAATTAACTTTTAAATGATAAATCCTTTCATTTCCATAGACTAACTCAGTTTAAATTCAATTCAAAAAAATGTCAAGGGGTGATTTTCGTAACACAGGCTATGATTAGCAGTGTTTTCATTTGCTTTTTAATTTTCTCCTTGCTTCTGAAAGATATATTTTGCGCTAAACACAAAATTAGTACACATATCATTTAATAAATTAAAACAAAAAATTTAATTAAATAAATTTAAAAAAATTAAAACTGTGTACACAACAAGTGAACATCACATATTGAGATAAAACTATTTTAACAGATTCTTCCAGTAACTATGATTCCTAAAAAGCATTCGAAATATAGGGTTCAATATTATTAATAATGATACCAAATAAATCGCGAAAGAATCGGTTAAAAATAGTTTTTATTCAAATGTACTTTTTGCTTAAAAAGACTGCACACTGGGATAAAACTCAAAGTAAACCTTCAGCAGTGCACCAACAAACTAATCTTTAAGAGCAAACACCAACTAGGTACACAGAACTATCGCACACAGCGCACCCCTCAGGTATTCAGATCACAAACCAACCACTTTCCCAAATCAAAGTAAGACTGAAAGCAAACACTCTATGAAAATGCGATGTAAATAATAAAAAGGTACGTTGTAGAAGCCTTCGGAGGCTGTCACTCCCGGTATTGTCACCCGCCCCTTCTGTGGCGGTTTATTTCAGATTCAATATGCACTAGAGACGAGAGACCATGAAAAATGGCGTTTCAGCGCCTATATCTAAAATGGCTTTGAATTTTTGTAGGTGTTTGAAAGAGGGGTTGGTTAGCTACGAGTTTCATTTCTTTTACCAGGAAAACAAAAGATGAATGTTGTTATAACCGATTTCAAAAAAGAGAGGTTGTTTTTTTAAAGATTTTTTGTAAGTATGAAGCAATTGTAATATACTTTACCATTTAAACCGAATTCGATTTTTTTTCTTAGCAATGTAGTTCTATCAAAATTTGGTTAAAATCTAGTCCTGAAATTCTTAAGTTTTTGTTTTTAAATCTTGTTTGTAACTTCACACAATACTACCATTTGCAACTCAAATAATGTATAGATTAATTATTATTATCAGAATAATATTAGACCTTTGTTTTTTTTTTTTTTCCGTGCGGAAATGCGGAAAGAATAATATTAGACCTTGGCCTAAATTTTTTTGACGATGAACAAAAACGCAAACTCAGGTTTCTAAATTTATGTACGATCTTTAAACATTACAGTGAAACGTTTACGACAATCGTTTTTTAAACGAAAGATGTACGCCTAAACTAGGACAACTCCATTTGGGAGACAACTTAAACGTAAAAGCAGTTTTAACAACTCGCAGTCTTGTAAATATAAAACCGAAAACCAAAAATCTGGAAAACTCTAGTCGCAATGTACCCAAAATGTTATTTGTGTGATAGAGTTTTAATGCAAGAGTAAAGCGCTCATTTAGTCTCTAGCTTCAAAATAATAACAAAACTGTCAGATTATCGTACCTAAGCACTTGATACAAATAGGTATTATTAATTCTAGAGTGTATTGCAACAGGCAGACGTTCGACTGGGGGTGAAACCATTGATTCCTACATAATCGGCTTTTCTATTCCATTTCTAGTTGCCGTATAATTTGTGACAGGTTCCCTAGGGATAGCAGGACTGTGTGCTGAGATATCAAACCTGTAGTACCCAGATATAAGTCGTCTGGCTTATGAATTTTTGAAAATGAATTTTGTATTTAGAATTGTCTCGTGGGTGGATTTATTTCTTTTAATTTAAAATTACAATGCCCTCAACTTTACCCGCGTAGGGCTGGTATCGTCAAATTGTTTTGGGACGTCAATTAAATACATAGGTACCCATTGTAAGAATTTAATGCGCTCAATCGCTCATTCATTCTGTTTGATTAATTATTATTCCCTTTATCAGAATTTAAATAGCATAAATAAATTATATTTTTAAATACATTGTATATATAAAAAAAACAAATATACCTACCTATTTTAAAATATAAAAAATAATGGCCCAATGGCATCGGGTACAGGGACCAAGCTGCTGGTGATTAGGGCTCTAGAGTCTCCGGGTGCGAGGGAAAAGCCTTTTGAGTCATCTTACACCCTGGCATTAAAGACCTGAAACGTTTGGTTGGTTCAAGACCGACTTTGCCGCTCCCGCTGGCGGAGGTAATTATTAACATACCTACATGTTTCTTTCATTTAATGCATGTTAAAAATATAATCTTATTTTGAACCAGCTAATATTTGAAAGCAAAACAATAAAGCCTTCATTTTGACTTTTTCGTATTTTAAATATAATATTTAAATATAATGTTCAACAGTTTCAAAAAATCGCTTTTTGATAAAATATCCTCCTCTATTACTCCTCTATATTCTACAATTTGTCGATGCACGTTAGAAAATTGAAGAGCGTATTTTAATAATTTATGGGTGGATATTAAAATCGTGAATCTGGAGCCCGAGTAAATTGCACGCTCATAACATGATACCTAACTCACAAATTTTAAATTAAAAAAAAATTTCCCGTCAACGTGAGACTCATCCCACACAAATTGAACGCAAACATGGAGTAGGCGGTACATTACAAAATAAGCAACAGCGTGGTAAAGGATTTTTCCTATTTTAAGTATAGCTGCACTTGTAATTTGTCTAATTAAAAAACTGAGTACCTACATACTGTGTTTCATACATTGTTTTTATTTTCGCTATCCTATCGCTATTATTATCGCTATATTCAAATATCTGCAAAACGTAACTTTCATAACTATAGACGTGCCCGTGCCCATATAAATACCTAAAAAAACTATATACGAGTATAATCAAGAAAAATGCGAAAGAGATTGGACTAGCTTATTGTTTTCATGTTACTGTTACAGAACCGCCCTTACGGTCGGGGTTCCAATCCGGGTCCTTACATTACCAACGGTAACTCACTCCTAACACAATAAATTTAACTAGCTGTAGGGCTTTAGGAGAATACTAGTAATTTCGGGTCTAGGGTTTCTGAATAACTGAAGACATCAACAAAATCCCTTACAAGTGGTGGAGACTAAGCTTCAAAGCTTGGAACATCGGCGTAGAATTGCTAGCCTTTCTGTCTTCTATCGGTTGCACTTCGGGGAATGTGCGCTGGAATTGCATAACCTAATTCCTCCAAGCCCTTTTCATCACCGAACGACCAGACGTACGGCAACGCGCCACCGGTACATGGTGGATATCCCACTCATACGCACAAAACGTTTTGGTAGTACGTTCATCGTGCGTACTGCTAAAGAGTGGAATGCCCTGCCTGAGTCTGTATTTCCGGAAAGCTACAACCTGGGAGTCTTCAAGTCTAGAGTGAATAGGTTTCTTCTAGGCAAGCGTGCTCCACCGTCGACCACATCATCATTTACCAACAGGTGAGATCGTGGTCAAACGCGAGCCTATTACCAATAAAAAAAAAAAAAAAAAAAAAACAAGTTTGGCATTAACAGTTTGCAGTGAGTCGGCTAATCGGTAATGATCTGAAAGACGCCAATATTTTGGAACCGCAACGCTCAACTCAGTTGGAAAGACGGCCAATTAAACGACTATGCCATCTGTACACTAACCAATCCTAGCCTAATCCAGATCATGAAGATAAGATACTGTTTGTTCATTTCTACGTAATAAAAGCGTCTAGACGTCGAAAAGACCAGATTAAATATTTTGGCAGTCTCTCAACACTTACACCTCCTATTAGTTTCGTTTATTTTCCCATCTGATATTTCAACAGTAATGAAGGTTTGATTAATCTAATAAAATGTACCATTTGATTGACTAGTGGTGTGCAAGAATTTTTGTCTCGTTCTTATTTTGCTAATGTTTATAGTTTGCAATTAAATCCTTCATGCTCACTTCAAATTATTATTACAGTCGCAACCATGAAGTGTCCAGACACATTTTTATGAGTAGGTATTATAAGTAACGCCATAACCTTCGGACTACTCCTGAAATCATGACAGGACTAGTGATGTAAAAAAAAACTTCAAGAGACCAATAAAAAGTATCGGTTTCTAGACGAAGGTGGTGCAACACTAGTTCTACACAATCGACACACTCTCAAATTCGGAAGAAATATATTATGAGAGGAAAACGGTTCGCATCAATTTGACCTGCGCTTTTGGAAACGTTGCAATTAATTAACTTCATCTAAAAGTGTGTAAACACAAAAATACAACATACCTACATAAATTGCGATAGTTACTGTTTAAATTATTTCTGTATCAATAATTTGATGTGCACGTTTACTTATGACTAATATCATT
Source organism: Lithosia quadra (assembly GCA_963576445.1). NCBI lineage: Eukaryota > Metazoa > Arthropoda > Insecta > Lepidoptera > Erebidae > Lithosia > Lithosia quadra. Next base: position 11,880,600 of record OY754878.1, on the reverse strand, counting down.
GAGTGGATTCTATTCAGTTTCTAACAAGTTTTCTTCAGAAAAACATTTACTTTGCTACATTCGAAAGTGTAGACTTTCTTCATTTCATTTATAAAAGTTGTAACAACACTACTGTTTCCTTTCAGCTACAAGATACTTTAGGTATTAGAGCAACATCATGAGTGAAGAAGCTGTCTTATAAAAACTTAAGACTCGCAGACAAAGTAAACTCAAAGTCTAGGAAGTGCGCGCCACAAAGGCAGTAATGGGAAAGTTACTTTAATAAATTTATAATAAACTCAACGGCTTGTTTACCAGGCTGCTATTATGTTACACGGGCATTGTAAACCTTCTATTGTTCTGCTGATGATGATTGATTGACATCACGTAAGTGTTTTAATATGTTAAGCTAGTATTTTTTTAAACATGCGGAAAATATTATATTGTTTGAAATTTTCATAGTTATGATTACAAGTACAAGTTTACAAGAAAACGCACTATTATTACCATAGCACATCATTATAGACACGAAAAAGTCCGATAACTGGTCAACCACAGAACTTCGATATCGGCAATGGGTTGTGAAGGTCAGATGGCAGTCGCTTCACGGAAAATATCAAAGTACGTTGCTTCCTAGTGTCTAACTAGAAAAGCCGCAAAGGAAAAAGGCACACAAGATGACTAATATTACAGATGCAAATGGATGTTTGTTCCTTTTTTAGATAATAACTACAAAACTTTTACATAATTATGCTTATTTAAGACCTTAGTAATATAAAAATATGATGGTCGCTAATTTCATTAGTGCAAATAATACAGAATTCGTAATTCATTTAACAACAACCATTTTCGTTTAGTTATCAAAGTTTATTAAAAGTCAAGTTTTTTCCATTCATTTTGGTAAATAATCTTGGGAATGTGTTCCAAAATTCTAACAATTTAAAAAAGTAATCAGGTATTCAGAGCGACCCCGCCTGATCTACATACATAGACGATTATCACCCTCATCGCAGAAATATACCAGCGCGATATCTATCGCCTGGGACTTGTTCCGCTTAGTACTTTATGTATGTAAATTAAGTAAACTAAGAACGTATATTAAATAGCTAAAAGGTCAAGTAAAGTGCGATATTGTATCTATCTCTATCTAGTTAAAACAAAAAATAATCTGCTATGCTATGGAACCGATTTTCCATGAAAGCTCATTATTTATGTTTATTCGCGCATGTGTTTATTAGCCGTGGCAATAAGCATGTAACCAGGACTCTTGGTGTAGGTATGTACATAAATTATAACAAACTTCTTTTTAGCTTACAACCTCGACGCAGGTAATCGGTTTCACTGCATATCTCTCATTATTTATCAGTGAAAAAGCAGCAAGGAACCTCTGTGAATTATTTAGGAGCATTGAACATTGACTCTCACAGGCTCTATCTAGTCAAGTCATAAACAGACTGGAATGAAGGCTCTTAAGAACATTCTAGAATAAAAACCATAAAAATGACCCTAGGCGACTCCTCCAACTATAACATTTAAAGGCGGTGGATTCAATGTGACAGAGCGCCCAGTAAAAGAGTAGTAGTGTAATCACGGCCAGAGCCAGGCTTATTAAGAGGGGAGGAGGCATGTTCTCCTGCAAAAGGTGGAGGCAGAAGTAATAGTGACCGAACCATTATGACTGGTACTTGTTTACCATTGAACGCAGGACAATTTACGAAAATCGATTCCTCCCCTTGGTATTTTCCACCAGCCACTTATGATACATCATATAATTTTATTATTGCCATTTCACCAAATCCTTATTCAGTGGTACCAAGTGAAGCATATCTCTAAAACGATTACAGTAATATCTGTGATGATGAGTTCAATAAACGTTATGGTCGTAACGATGGCTCACATCTGTGCGCAGATTCTGCCTGATATTACGAGCTAGACTAAAAATTGTGTAATCTCGATCATCAACTTATGTATTCAGATGTTAGGCAACGAATATCCACACAAAGCTTAAAAGATGTTAAGAAAAAGTCTTCAACTCAAAAGTTTGGCAGCACTTAAAAATGATATTTTTAACTCCAAAAGTCCTTTTTTTTTCGTGTAACCTTATCAAGGCTAGTGAAGTAGTTATTTCGAGATCCATTTTTTATTTTATTTTTCCTGGTTATACCAGGACCTTGTCCACCGACAGACAACGGACGCATTCAGTGTATCCAAAGTGTATCCAAATAAATTCGCAGACAATGAATGAACCTACCCTGTCAGTCATCCAAATTCATTCTCTGTGAATCCAATACGAAATGGTCAATGGGTATTATTTTTAGATTTTGGTTTAATTCGTCATGTAAGTGTGTTTATATTCAAATGGAATGATTCCAAAACGTTTCAAGTATACTTCAAACTTGATATTCATTCTAAAGTTAGGATATAAAATTTTCAATTCAGTAGACGTTGCCCTAATGAACAAGTAATATAACCTAAATCTTTAGACCCCGTTGAAACTACTGAATAAAGGAGGTAGTCTTGGTGATATTTATTACTCCTAATTAGCTGAGTAAAGCCATTTACATTAATGAAATCCCTTCAGTCCTTTCAGAGAATACCGAAGATTCCGGTGAAATCGGCTTCTATTCGTATTGAAACAAATGTGATCCCCAGATCGTATCTACGAACGTGTGAAGGAATTATTTTATTCATCAGGGATCTGATTTAATATAATTATCTACCTTTTTGAAACACGTGGTTTGAAACTTACTTGTCCTAAAAAATAAATTTTCCAAACCTAATTGGAAATGAATCAAACTATGAGTGATTTTTAAGATTTAATCACCTCAAGAAAACGTAGGTAGTAAGTTTTGTTTTGACACATGTTAAGGAAGATATAATTTTTTTGAATTTAATTGAAATCACGCGCTTTGAAAACGTGGTGTTAGAAAATAATCATTCCAGATAGAGTATGACATTCAGGAAGTCTCAGGATAGTTATTCTTAGAAGCCACAACGAAATTATTCAAATATTATTATTAATAAACAATAAATTATAAACTATTTCGGGACTTACGTCATGTTTTTTCAACCATGACGCTACAATAACGTAGCTACCAGAACAAAGCGCGATAAAATTAATTTAACTAAAATTTGCTAGTAAACAGCGAAGGTATCTCCACAGCTAGATTTTATAAAATAGAATTCGTTTGCTTCCAACAAGTTTTTATTCTACTTTTTATGTGCACATACTTTTACTTAGGTAGTATTGTCCCGTAGCAGAGAACACTTTCATTCACGTAAATAGCCAAGCTTTTTGCAAAACTTTTAAGTACTGTTGTTTTATTGGTCTTCCTCTGTTAAGTTTATTTTTTAAGCCTTTTTAGTTAAGTGCTTCGCTAAAGCTTAATTATTTTATGATAGAACTTTAGTTTAACAGTCGACTAATAGGCCTACCATAAAACATACATCCGAAGTTGTACACCGAAGTTTCGAGCGATTGGGAATGTAGAACGTATTTAGCCCACAAACAGTCTCGAAGACAGCCTGGATGCGAAGGAAATACTTTTTGGGTCACCCTAGCGTTTAAAGACCTGAGACAGTTGGTTCAAGTCCAATATAACTGCCCTCACTGACTGCGGTGGTGATATCCGTGGGGTTTACATGAAAAAAAGTCCGAAGACGGTATGTAATATTTAGTTTGATCTAAGCCCTACCGAAAAAACAAAGTAAGTAATAAAGTTACATTATACGTAAACGTTACGTCTTTCTTTCGTAATTTGCGCAGGCTCCAAGTTTCCAATTCACATTACTTGGCAGTCCAGAAGAAATCTCAAAAACAAGTTCCATTTGACAAATCAAACGAGACTTAGATGTAAACACCTCTTGTTTCCAACTTTCTGCACTTGCTTCGTTTTTTACAACCTCCGAACGCACATTGTACTGAGCACCTTCGCTTATTACCCTTAGAAGCTTTGTGCTTCTCCCCTTGCTGAATTTAAATGGAGAAATTATTTTCAAGTATTTTTCGGAAGAGAAGTTTTATTGTATTGTTTGATTGCGTGTCACTCTGATAGATGAAGGAATGACGCTGAAACGGTGTCTCCTTTGTCGTTCACTGTGTTTAATGTTGGGTTACAGCCGAACGAATCTATTTAAAAGTTTACTCCATGTCAACGCTTCTCGTAAACTTTAATAGTCATTTAAAGTTCTTTTTGGCAAAGGTGAAAAGTTGGAGCGTATTGATGTCGGTATTACAATTCTGCAAAATAGAATGTGTTCAGGCAGGGATGATTATGTTTTCACTTGTTACGATCCTAGTACACACCTATGGTGAGATAGTGGTCAAACGTAAGCCTATCTTGAATTTAAAAAAACCTGACAATATTAGCTTTAGGTACCTACATTTATTATTATAAATGATTTCGTACATGATCACTGCTTGCGAATACTATTTATTTACCTGGATACTTTGCTTTTCCTAAAAATATCTACCTATACATGTAAATTAAATTAAAATAACAGGTTTTGTTTTGTACGATACATATAATCATGGTCCGTTTGTCTGTCTTTCTGTTTGTTTGAATGAGGTGATCTCTGGAAAGTCTGGGGTGACTTTAACGGGACAGAGTACAAGAAAGTCATGGGCCCAGCTAGTCCTCAAAATGATTGATATACGTCCGCTTAAAAAAGGTTATTAACTTTAAGGCAAAAATAAAAAGGTTTGTTTATGTACAGTGTAAACATTACAGTCTCTGTAAGTAACAAAACGTATCAAAACGAGGTACGAACCCGAATCCCGGTCCCCATGAAGCGAAATAACAAACACGATTTAAGTAACGAGTATTTGTGAACTGCGATGCGTCGGCATTACAATTTCGTGAAAGCATTTCACTTTTTAATGTTGTTTGTAAACCAAAAACTGGATGCAATAAGATTTGATGCTTATTAGGTACCGTAATAAGATTTTTAATTTGGAATTCGCACCTTCGAGATTAAAATACCTATCTACCTTTCTGATCAAGGCTACCTATCTGAACATGTTAGGTATAGACGATATTTTTTGGTTATTTAAGTTAATAGCTATCAGGTATAGCAATAGCTATTATAAAGGGTGCTGCACATGATATAACCTCCGGTAATCGCTTCTCATCAGGTGAGATGTATAACGGCCTCTGGGGTCGCGTAGCAGTAGTGCACTCGACTGCTACGACAGGAGGTATGGGGTCGAGTCCCGCTCAGTGCAAATATTTGTATGTATGAACATAATATTCTAGTTAGTCTAGGTGGTTATATGTATACATTGTATGTGTTTATAAAAAAGTATGTAAGTATGTTTTTTCGCATTCTAGAACCCATAACACAAGTTAGTTAAACTATGCTTACTTTGGGTCTAGAGTGCGCTGTGTAGAAATTCATAGAATATTCATATTATTAATAATCGTTGTACGACGTGTGCTAGTCTGCCACCTCAGTATGTAATAAACAAAAAAAATCTGTTCATCCTTTTTATATTCGAAAAAATTAACGTCAAATTTACATCCTTTGCTATTTACCGGAGCATCCATTACTGTAACACAATAACCTAAACAATTTAAGAGCTGAATGTTTTTACAGGACCGCCTGACCCCCTGAGATTGCACTTTTTACAATGTTTTCAGGTCAGTTTAATTTAAAAGTGGAAGTAGGTTAATCGTGTTTGGATGTAAAGCTGCAAAACTGGGATAGCTATGTGTGAAACGATTTTGTTTTAGGCTTAAAGAAAAAGGTGCTGGAATTGTCAACTTCGATTATAATTAAATGAAAATTCCAGATTCTCAGTAGTCGAGATTATCATTCATACTTTTGATTAGTGGCACTTGATAAAACTTGCTATAGGTATGTACATATTAATTTAATTAAAACACTTCTACTTTTTCACAGTTAACTCTGTCTCCTGTCATCCAGAACCTTATAGAATACCGTGAGCGAAAACCATTCAGATTAATTTATTAAAAATTGTGAAAAAGTGCAAATCCATATTTTACCAATTGGGTTTTTCAATCCTAAATAACACGAAGCAAGATCAATGCCATTAACGAGATACGTTATTATAGGTTATTTGTTTACCACAAAGAACAGCTAATTTCTATCAAAAGTACCTTACCTGATTACTATACTGTTAATGGTACTAATATTGTATCTATATAGCCAAAACGTAATCCAATAGTTCGCCATTTTAATATAATATAGGCCCACAAAAAAAAACATTAAAGTAAACGAAGTACCATTCCAAACGCTAGTACCAGTCTAAACAAAAATAAATTGAAAGCTAACTATACCCATTTGCCGTTCTCAAGCCGCTCTGGTGTGATCGTAGTCGTGACCTGTGAGAGCAATCTGAGAAAATATCATGCCTTAATATTTTAGAAAATACTGGCAACGTGGGTCACATATTACTAGCAAGTAAATTTACTTGCTTGTTTTAGGAACTGTTAACGCCAGCAGTGTACCTTAAGCTATTTGAGTCAGCAAATCACCTCAGATTCCGCAACCATACTCCGAAGACCTATATTTATGGCCATTTCGCTGTACCTACTACCTACCCAGAGCCAGACATCTGGACTTAAATTCGTTCATAAAAACGACTAAGTGAAATACTATCATTTCACTGTTCATCACTCAAACCTACAGGGTGCACTAACATTATCAGTCGGTGATACGAACCCATAAGTTTTATCAGCGCCAAATATCGCAGTTTTGACTTCAAAAATAAATACAGCTTTAAAAGTTTTTTAATTAACTACAGCCAAGATTCGCGTCCTCCCTACAATATAGCTGGTATTTAGCCAAAGCTCTTTGTAAGTGACTGAATACGTAAAAACTGATATTCAAGAGCACTTCATAAAATAATGTTTGTTAATAAACCACGCGAAGTAGCGAAACTAACATAAACCTTTCCCCAAAGTGTCGAGACAGCGACGATGTAAATATTCATATCATTCCGAAAGTTTGTTCATAAAAATTATTACAAAATGTCCTGCATTGATTAAATCCATGAAAGTTTAAAGGGGAAACTATAAAAGTTTATGAACTGAGCGACGAACGACGTCTTGCGAATCGTAAATGAGATCCGAATAAAGTTGCTGCGATATTTTTTTGTTGTATGAAATGTGTAACATATCTCAATAATATATTGTGTTCTCGATATCCGTGTACAACTTTTTGATATTATTAAATATATCTACATAATATAGATTAGTGATAATAAACGGCTTCACCAGCTTTTCATAAATTAATTTAATCAAATTGTTGTACAATTTTTAATTCTCTTTTTCATTCGAGTGATAATCCCAGGTGCATTCGAGACTTTCACCCTGGAATCCGCTTAATTTTTCTCCACGTCATCGTAGTCATATGACACACATATATTTTTCTATTAAACCAACCTAGACTTGCTAAGAAAAACATGTACTCGTAGTACTAAGGTTTCGAAATTAAATCTTTCAAAAAATTGTAGGTACAAAATTATACTTTAAAGTAGGTAAGTAACTCCTTTCTATGTTCCGAAGTAATTCCATATCAACTCTAAAATTAAAATGTTCCATAGTAATATCGCACTGAAATCACACACTTGCCCTAATTCCACAGCAGTCGTTCCGTGGGTTAACGCGAGCCCCGTGCTCTCGGGACCAATTGCAACGTTTGTTACCCAAAGTGGGGACGAATAAACGAATTTAAGCGAACAATTTTAACCCATGCTTAACTTTGCCCGAGGTAAAATTTTTGGCCGTTACATCCGAGTTTAATGACGTTCTGTTTGTTTTAATTTAGCTTGTTATCGATGTGAGTTCACAGTCACATCTTTATCTTTTAAGTTTACGATAATGGAACAAGTTTTGTTTTTATTGCCTTTTCCTAGTACAATTAATTCTGTAGGTAAATGGGAACGTGAATCTTGTGAAGTATTTAAATAAATTAGCAATCACACGTAATGGTGACTAAGGAAGTGTTATGGTGTCAAAGTGTAGAAGACAGGAAAAGGAGAGTAGAGGAGAGTAGTTTATGCCCCCAACTCTATCAAAACTCTTATGAAATATTTATTTATTTGTTAAGCAATAGTAGGATAATGTAACAACTAATAGCTATGAGTAGTAGAATTGATTAAGTTGTTTCCGATTACCCAATGAAATAGTTAGCTAATTTTAAAATTCATATTATTATTATTTTATTCATATTATTATAAATACAGGAAAATGTAGCTTTCACCATACGTATTAATATAATTTTCTTCCAATACGTCTTTGAAGCTCTTCTTATTAAACGCGTCCCATTTTGCACCATAGTTACAGGGAAATGTCTGAAATAAAACCTTTTTCAATTACGAACTTATCAAGGAGATTAACACGTTCAATGACGGATTTCATTTAAGCCGAACGTCTAGCTTCCCGCGTCTCAGGTGCGTAAAAAAGTTTTCAATCAAATCACCAGAGTAAGCAGTAAAATCGGCAAAGGAAACGCATGGTACTGCCTGTGACTGATTGACAACATTGTAACAGAAAAATGGGACCACATTTTCCTTAAAAGTTGAGGATCACGTTCATTTGTCAAAATGACGTTTTTCCGGTATTTTGCATACTATGAAAATTGCTTTTCGTTTTGGGAAGGTTTAATACGTTCAATATTAAAAGCAGACGGTATTTTAATCCTTACTAATATTATATGTGAAAGTGAAAATGGCTTACTAGAGATGCCTGAAATTGCACAAAGACAGAGTTTGACAGAGAGAGACAACCAGGATTATGAAATGTATGCTTTTTATCGCTTGCAAAAGTTCTTTTGGGTTCAGTTTTTGATTGTAAAATAGTAGGTATAAGAGAAAATACAGACTTTTAACTTAATATATAATTTAGAATAATTCACTGTCGATCTAAATAACTGTCTATGGAATCAAAATAAAGCACGAGTAGTTACTAATTAATGATATTTCATTGATAACATGAGGCAACTACCATACCTTCAGAATTAACTACATTTCCCAGTTTAAAGCAAAACACTTCCCAATCGAGGCATACATTCGTAATAGGAGCTAACTTCCCAAAGTCAATACACCCCATGGCTGGCAACTCCGCGCGTCACTTGGTCTCAAAGTTTTTGAGTTGTGGAGACCGCAGCTACGCCACGTCGTCGTACCAACTGTTTGCCAACTTGCTACACTGCTGTTGCTCCTAAATATCGTTTATTAGAAAAACTTTGCAATTTATTGAATGATAGATAGGTTATTGGGTAATATTATTGCAAGTTTATTGAGGAAATTAAACGCGTAATTGCTCTATTGGATGGTTGCGGCTTCGTGTTGGGGTAAGGTTACAGATATTTATGTATCTAATAGATATCGGAAAAGGTTCTCAGTTTGGATGTTTATATTTTTTAATGTTCGGGCATAACTCTAACCAATGCATCTAATACCCACGTCTGACAGTAAGGACAAAAATAAAACAAATTTGGAACTAATTAGCTCAGTAGAACTTCATCTAGCGAATATTACGGTCTGGCCATCCGATGTGTAATTAAAATTTCAGTACAAAGCCGAAACCTCACATGAACTGTACGTGACTACGAATAATTTAGTTACAGGGATTCCCCCGTCTATCATACGCTTTGACTAGAATGTCCATACAGAATGCAAATCTCCGGATAAGCTCCAGTTTTAAGCCAGACGCTTTGCCGTATTCCTCTACAGCAGATCTGAACATCGATTTTTTTTTCAGTATTGATGATCGAGGCATTATATTGTTTGCGAAATCAAACTAAAAATGGCACTCAGACAAAACGGGGTTAGAATTTGCAGCAAGTTTCTATTTCAAGTTTACTATACCAATTGATTGAGCTACCTACTATACATATTAAAAATGACCTGCATATTATAAAAAAAAACTGTAATAACTACTTAAAACTATTAGGTTAACTTTTTTGCGCAGCTGTATTTCAGACCCAGTGTAAAAGGTAGCTTGTGATAATACACACAATAAAGAGTCCAAGATCAGAAATAAAATTTTGCTAGTAGTCATAATACTAACTTCATAATAAATTATGTTTTATGAAAGTTAGGTATGCTTGTCTAAAAAACTCTCAAATTAAAACACCAAATTATTTCATTACTTTGTCCTTATTTTTCAATTAAAACATATGCTACCTACCATTGGTTTGATGCCCACGAAACAATAGACGGGGGACGTCAGGATCATCGGAAACGTTAAAAATAATGAGGGATATGCAAATCTGATGGATTATTCTAGAGCTAACGATTTCTCTTCAGATTAAAAGGGACATGACCGTGCATATGCAGTACTCGTAAAACCTAATACCGCTAAAACAATAAAATTAACCACAAATTGTCCATACAAATAAATAACATTGCACTGACTGACTGCAATAATTTTTTTTTTCAAATATAGACTGTAGGTTACCATACAGGTGGCAAATAAGCATACGGCCACTTGATGGGAAGTAGGTACCAAGGCCTATTACATGTCTACAACACTAGAAATTTCATACTCGCACTGCTGAACCTGTAAGAAGTCCTGCAAATCTCTATATTGTAGTGGCTGTGGCAATCCGAAAACCAAAGCAAGGAGATCGTTACACAATTTTAGCATCGGCGGAATGAGAGTCTGTCATTGTGTGTCCTCACTGTGCACTATTCACAAGTCTGTGTACAAGTCATAAAACTCAAAACAACAGTTTGAAATCCGCTGTTACGAGTATATCGTATAACCACTACAATAAGTACGTAGCCTATGGAGTAGGTACCTTAACGTCGAAATGATGGCTTGTCTGCCACCTACGTAGTATAAAAAAAAAATGGAAAAGTGAAATATAGGTTTCTCGAAGGCCTTTTCGTCTAAGGCCTAGAATTCTTTGTTACTTTAGTACCGACATTAAACATATTACGAGGAAGGCTTTCCAATGAAAGAAAATAGATCATAAACCGCTTTTTCGGAGGTTAAGTAATTTAAAGCGAGCAAAGCTATCAGTACGGATGAAGTGTCTATTGTATACTAACACAAAGACCTCTGACAGGCTGGGTCCCTAAACAATCCAGTGTTGCAATTTATTGCGTAAATACGCCAAAGCTCACGGATTTAATATCTTTGTAAATATAATAAGTGAAAAAGTGACTAACTCGGATACCGTAAAGTTAAATTTACTTTATTATTTCTTGATCTAAATCTTAAAATTAGGGTTATCACCGCACTTAAACATAAATAGACTGTCTAATAAGTTGTGTGTACGTTGGGTCATCAGATTTCGATAAATTTAAATTAAGAATATCATCCTAACTTTAAAATTAATAGAAACATAATAAAGTAATTAATGAAATTAACTATACAATGTAACCAAAGTAACGCCCTTAGAAGTCAAAATAAACCATAATGGTTATAATTAAGTGGAGTAGGAGAACTCACCCCGAGTTCCAAAGTGCAAGTTTCGGTTTCGGATATCAATGGAATTTTCGCTCGAATGAAAATGAAGAACAGCATAGAAACGCAGACAATTTTATGTATAGACTTAGGTAAAATATTTATACCTATCAAATATTTTTAATGGTTAGTGTTTTCTCGTGAAGTGAATAGTCAGAAAAACATCACTGCTCTCAGATATTAGATTAAACTTAACCTCTGTATGTAAAACTATATATCTAGGTATGTTTTTTGCACACCTAGCGAAGATACTTAATAAGTTGATAACGGTACCAGACATCTACGTACAATGTAGGTACATCATTAATCAAACGCCTAAAACGTTAATGAACAGTTTGCGATCACATAAAATGGCCACACTGGCCACTAATAAATTTAAGGGGTCTATTTTATAGACAGATCGAATTACACAGCAGGTTGTTAGAGTATCCTCATAAACGTCAAATGTGAGAACATGGGTACGACTCGGGTTTCACACTACCGTCATTTCGTATTACTGTTTTAATATTAGCGGTAATACCGGTGCCCTGAAAAATATAAATTACAGTAGCAACAGCGAAGCTTGTTTTACAATATCGAATATCGAAATTATATTAAGTATGTGTAAAATTAGGTGATATGAAAAATATATTATTGTGAAAAAATGAGAAGTTAGGTTTCATTATATAATTAGGTGTTACAGAATGCGACTTTTTTAGAATTTTTTTTTATTGTTTCAGTTGCCAATCCTCCCAACGATAGCACGATTGTTTCTATGTATAATAAGTATGTATTTACAAAAAAAAAGTATATAAGTATGTTTATCAGCATTCTAGAACCCATAACACAATTAAGCTAGTTTATCTAAGCTTAGTTTGGGTCTAGGGAGCGTTGTGTGTAGAATGTCGTAGAATCGTAGAATATTGCGTTCAAAGTTTACGCGTTGGAAAATTGGGCCGTTTATTGGGTTCTGGGGGATGTAGTAAGCCCTCTTGAGGAGCGATGCCTATGTTTGAACCATCTCTGTAAGTAGCGGCAATGCCGTGAAACCAATTACTACACCACGATAGTAACATTGACACGAGAGAGAGATAGAGAGATTGGGTTATTGACTTTTACGAGAGTGACTGCCGTTTTTACCCGACTGCCGAAGAAAGAAAGTAATGTTTTAGCAGGTGCACCACTGACCAATGAGGGGAGGTGAAAAATAAACAATTGTTATCATTATTGCTTTGCTTCCACATCTAAAGTATTCAAAGGCGCTAAAGTTTTTATAGCTGTAAAGGTTTCTAGTATGTCTTATGAACTTCAGTAATCAAAACAGGGCTCAATGTAAGTTGAAATAAGACACAACATAATAGTCCATCGAGAGTAAACATGTGAACGTACTCGTAAATGCAACAGTATTGCGGACGTGCCTGTCAGTACTGGCCGCAGCTGTCCTCGCGGACCGATACATAAAATTTTCAACTGGAAAATAGTCACATCGCAAAACCATGCAGCTCAATCTCTCAGTAGTGAGACTCTCACTACGCATTATAAATACAAAACAGAAGGTTAAATTTGCTGTTCAATTAATAAAATTGTTGAGTGATGTGACTATTTATTATTAGCACAAATCGATCAATATTATTTGTCTTCACAATTTATACGTATCTATTACATTAGTATTCACAATTATAATACTTGACGGGATATTTACTATGTTTGTTTCCTATAATCTAAATAATGCCAACCTACAATCTAATAATAATTATCCCTACAAACTATTATAATCTATACCTACTAATAATTATAAAGAGGTAAAGTTTGTGTGTTTGTTAAATTGTAAGGGGATCGAGATCTACTGACCGATTTTAAAAATTCTTTCACCAATTAGAAAGCCACATTATCCGTGAATGTCATAGGCTGAATATCATCACGCTACTGCTCAAGGGAGCGGAGCAATAATCATAAATGTGAACAATTCCGGAAGATTCCCATATATTTCAGGAAAATTGATAAATCATGAGCATATTATGTTAAAAAGGGTGCATCGGGGTTCGAAATACGCCACGGGCGAAGCCGGGGTGGGTCAGCTATTAGTCAATAAAATGGCCATGTCAATCTAAGTTAGTATTTAATTAAAATACATACTGAGCGCTGTTATAACCCAAATATGTACACGAATAATGAAATTTTGAATTCATCACCCTATAGACTACTAACACTTCACTTCATAGTGTCACCCACTACGTACCTACTCAATTTGTTCGCTTGGCATATGCTTGGCATGCGAAACATGACGCCGGCAACATTTACGTTTCCACGTAAGCGGGAAACGTCGCGCCCGCGTTACGAGAAAATCAAGTCAACTGACAATGTGAGGTGAAATTGGAAAAGACTTTACAGAATTACCTACTTCCTTTTTTGAGAATATGTCAAGAATCGTTGCTTGTACATCATGATTGGTTTCATGCCGTGGCACATGGTATGGGTATAATATTTATCTTTAAAAACCAAAAACCAAAATCGAAAATAATTATTTCAGGATTTCGCAATTTAATTGGGTTTTAATGGATAAGTAAAAGGTTTCAAGTATTGTGGCTTCGATCTTTAAATTGTGTTGCTCCACCAAGACCCAAAAAGACTAATTAGGGAAGTAGAATATACCTACCTACAGTTATGAACACCTTGCATTTTTATTAACTAGCCATATTTATCCAGATTTTAAATAACTTTGATAACATGACCTCTGTACGAACTTAAGTCAAAAAGGATATAAGTTAAACGTAGGTACACGTAATGAAATGTAACTACTTAACTGCCGTAAAATATGATGCATGTTAAGATTAAATAGTTCTATTAAAATTTAAAAAACTGAAAAATGTGCTTGTTATCAAATAATTTAATGTGAAGAACTTGTTAAACTAATCTAAATAACCGCATACTAAAGGTTAACTCGAAAGTTTTTATTTTTCACCGTAAGCCCTTTTTTTTTTTTTTTTTTTTATCGTGCGGAAATCCCTATGGATACCACCCCCGTTGGCCATCGGGGGTGGTTATGTCGGGATCGAACCGACTAAAACCGCACGCCGTCTCGGGCCTTAGTAACCGGGGTGTAAGGTTACCCAATGGGCATATCCCTCGCACCCCAGCTGACCCCGGGCCATCTACGGTTTAAAGATGGCCCCCTCGACCCCCCGAAAAGGGGGGTGGGGCGAGCATCGCGCCACTTCGCCGACGGTGGGGTGTAGGGTGACAGGAGGCCGTCCTGTCACCCAACCGTCGGCGCGCAGACAATCAGCTCGCCCCCCGCTCGCTCCCCACTGTGCCATCTGCTAGTCAGAGGGACACGTGGAGAGCCTCGGAGCAGCCCTCTAGAGGGCCACTCCCACCCCGGCCGGATTGGCCGCAGGCAGCAGCGTCTCCCGTGGCGAGTGGGAGGCGCTGCTCGCCTCCGTTGCCCAGGTGCACCACGTGGAGGTTCCGGCCCGCACCCTCACCGTAAGCCCTCACTATCTTTACGACCTGCATCATGTCAAATTATTGTTTTATTAGCATACATTTTTTAAATTTACATAACATCAAATTGACACGACAATTACATGACTAGAAGGCATTTCAACGAACGATTCAAACTATGATACAACCACTATCTATAGTCTCTTCGTGGCCATAGCTGCTGAAAAGCCACTGAAACATCGTGATATAAATAAAGAAATAACACCGAATAATAGCGATAGAATCCCTTAAAAATATTAGATACATCATAATATAATCATTTAAAGATATTATAATATTCGCGTTCGGTTTCGGTAGTTGGTTAAATTAACCTTCAAATATTAATTTACAAACTTATTTATAGTTGAAACCTATAAATAAATTTTAAAACATACTACTTTTATTTATACGTGCAAAAAAAAAGAATTCTAAATATAACTTCTCAACATTCAATCTTCTCTACAGCTATAAATCTAAACCCACATCTGACCAAACCAAAGGTAACTTCCATGATTAAACTATCGCTCTCAAAGGAAACCTGCCTTATTCTATTCAAATCCAAAGCAATTTCCCCGGCAATATTTCACAATCTCCCTTCTACTATTGAGATTTACTTGCATCGAGATAAGGAACCAGTTGAAGTGGACGAGCCGGACGGATTTCAGATAACAATGCAATTTACACGAAGCCTCGTAGAAAAGAATCCTGTATGTTATGGAGTCTCTTCACTTGACAGTGACACATTTATGGAACTTTTTCATTTTGCTTTTACCCGAAACTCGATAATAATCAATAATGAATATGAAAGTGACTTTCAAAATAATCTGTTACCTTTTAACTAAACCTTTTAAGCTTTTCACTAAGCTTATACAGGTAGTTTATTTTATAATGTATACTAGCTCATACATTTAAAACATTATAAATATGGTAGGTAGTGTAGGTACTTTTAATTTTAAAGTAAAAAACAAAACAGCAGCTTATACAAAATATAATATTTAATATAAGTTTAACGAATCAACCCAAATAATGAATCTTCACATGGGCGCCAAAATCAGTTGCATCCAAAACTTGCAGCTTCAAGCCCACGATTATCTCTTCTACAACTACATTATTTGGTTTATTTTTACTATTATGGGAGCGACGGGTATCAGCTGACCACCCAACTTCAAGAGGGAAGCCTACGCCAAAGCCTCATCCACAAAAACCTTAACGGGGTCTTAATATCCTAGTTCCATAATGAATAAGGTCACTAAAAACATCCTATCGGCTTATCTTAACACCCTTATATGTGTTGACTAAATTTGTTTTTATTCAATTGAGCGTTTACCTCACAAAAAGATTTAAAACTATTTTTAAAACATAAGCATTAGGAAGGCGAAAAAATTTTAACAAACCAAGACACGTCGCGAGCCTTATTACCTACTTAGCTCATTTGTTAGAATATTTAAAGTTACTAAGAAAGTTGTGAGATCGACATTTAGTGCTAACATCACCTTTAGATCACCCGTTTTGAATTACAAGCAAACAGTTCGGCTTGATGTTCAACTCTACCTACTTTTAAGTCGTCACCATCATCTTTCAAGAACCCGTTCCGATTGCATCCAAAGATAACACTTTGGAGCCTGCGATCTACTTTCCTACTTATTTCCTTTCCTTTTGGATGGTTTTACCTTGAGTTATATGTATGAATGTTGTCTAACTCCCCAACACCGAGGAGAAAGCCTGTGTCAGAGCAACGCCTGTCAATCAACAGCTTGCAGGTGGCTTAGGTTCCAAAAGTTTATGGTGGGGCTCTAGGTTACCCCATTCTGAACCTTTTTCCTTATAATCTGAACCGGTAAATTCTCTGTAACTAGTTAAGCGCATAAATTTCATTTTCATGAAATTTTATTGAATCAAAAATATGTAGCTGAAATAATTTCACAGCATTCCTTTGGTAATCTGATCCTGTATAACATTCTATGAATATAATTTTGAACTATAACATTTTCCCAATTGTTTAAAAATTGTTGTATGAAGCTCGATGCTATCGGTGTTTTCCATTTTAAATTCGTTGAAGTGTTCTTTTATTTTGCATACATGTGTTGAATATGGGTTTTTGTATCGTTGCCGCGTCTTGTAGATACGACTCGCATTTCCACAAATGAAATGTAAATAAGTAGAAATGTAGGTCTTAGGGCGGCCACAAACTGGCATATACGTGGATAGTTCACCATTTTAGCTTTTAAATGATAATTTATGTATAAGATAAAATTATAGAATTTGTAACTCTTCCTTCAGCTCCTTTTTTACTGCTAGGGGCCTTACCTCTTTGGAAGAAGACATGCCTCCCTATCTCTTTGAAAGTATGCCAGGCGCAAGTGTGGCATCTAAACTCCTTTTTTTTTTTATGTCGGTCACGTCAACATGACCTCCCCTCGCCTGATGGTAAGCTGAGGCAAAGTCTCTAGATTGGGAGTCACCATTGCAAACACCGATAGTGCCAAAATGGTGACTCTCAGCTTGACGGCCTCATCAAATCCTTTTTCACGCCCCGCTTAAAGGACCCGGGACTGTATGAGGAATTTAGCGTTAATATAATCACAGTTTGCCTACACCATCACTATGAAGCCAGCAAAGTGATTTTCATTAACCCTGAAGGGTTTTGTACCTCGCAACTCTCATAAACAATCATTTTTAATGTAAAATTATTTCAATTAATCCAACTACAAATCTGGGGACTTTTAATGTGATCACATTATTGGATATTTTCATATTTTATCCCGATACCCGTCTAAAATATATCTAACCTACTCTCATATGACTAGCGTAACATCGCGATGTGCTTATACAAGCATGCAAGCCCGAGGCTCTGTCCTGGTTTAATTATAAAACGTTTTCGTATCATTTGCGAGTGTATTGTACAATATGACGTAATTTTGTTATATTATCTACCATGTTTTCAACAATAAGAGCAACTGCGTTTTATTCCTTTCATAATGGCAAAGATATATTATAATTTTAATTGAAAGGACCTATGATAGAAAGTACTCACTGTTTTTTTTATATTAGTAACGTTATTGTACTATTAGTAGGTATAATAGTACTGTGACGTTCCTGTACGACTTCTATTGTGTAAGTACATGATCATCAGAATGCCAACTCCGGTTGCGTCCAAATTTTGCTCCTTGGAGCTTTAAGTTTGCTCTCCTAATCCTTATCTTGACTCCTCTCCTTATGAATTGGTTTGTCTTGGCTTTCACGGAAGCAACTACCGCCTGATTCCCAACCTCGTAAAGAAACCTCGTGCCAGAAGTTCTTCCGGAACCCCGAACATCCTGGTGAAGTTTCATGCACCCAATCTATCTCAGCGTCTGTTTTCAAGTGAAAGATCAAAAACACGCCTTTATTTACTGTAACAGTAGTTCCAAACAACTTACACCAAAATGTCACACAATTACTTAGTCACTTTAATTATGCAAAACAAAATAAACACCCAAGTACACTACAGTTTGTTTTACATTAACAAAACGCCTCGGGATTACGAACAGCAGAACCTATTATACGGATAATATTAAAATTCCGTTTGTTAGTAACAAATTGAGGGAACGGAAAGGGCTTCTCTAATGAGATAATAACATTTCCCGCACAGGTGGCCCTTTCTTCGGCCCTCGTTGTGAATATTCGAATTTACTATCTTGTGGCGACGGCCTGTGTAATCTTGTAACTTTATGGGTCAGCATAACTGTTTACGTAAGTATTTTATGCCTACTTGTTATGGTTCTATGTTTAGTGGGCCAATAGTGTTCGCAAACAGCCTAGCATAATGCTACTGTAAGTTCAGGTTAGGTGAGGAGAAACGCTAATTTCAACTAAGTACTTAGTTGATTTAGCCTAAAATGTACCCACATCTCGGGCGAATTGATCGTAAAAAAATTTTTCGATGTTTGGCACGTGCTGAATTTTCTAGAAAAATGTTGTGGTGATTCGCCTTTTCGTCATCAAGTTTTGTGTGAGTATTAAAGAAGATAATTCCCAATTTAAGAGTTTGTTCCATCCAGCCCCACCTCAAACAAGAGTTAAGCCTGATTCCAACTGCACGTTTGTACAAGTTAAACGAAAAAATTAACTCACAACCTCAAATATTTCACCCGCGACACATTTGGATGACATAATTCACGAGCATTTGGCTGCGTCGACTAATATGCACAACTACAATAGATTTCACACGTCTACACTGACAAGTCGTAAATTGTAAGTACGCCGTGTATAAGGGAAGTTTTATTAAATTCAATGTGTAGCCTTGTCTTTGGATTGTCGGCACACCTGTCTACTGAATTACGATCCACGTGTTCAGCAAACGTTATAGGCTCCGTCTGGCGATTTGTGGAGGGAAAACGGGTTTCTGTAAATCTTTTTTTATACTTACTTAGTTATGATAAATAGTTCTATCTTCGAATAGCAAGCCTATAGCTAGAAAAATATTTATTTCATTCGTGGTGTAAGTATGCACAGAGGTGAATAAAGATGGATCAGAATCAGTTATAGATTTAAAAAATGCGTTAGTTCTGTAATTTAAATCGATATATCGTTACGCTATGTTCTTCTGTAAATACCATTCTATGGTAAATCACACTCTGTTTTTTAATTATTGCATTTCTGCGATCGATTTTAAGAACAAATTCTTTTTTTTTCACTTTTGTTCTTGGTAATGCGCATCTATACTACCCACTATAAAATTGTAAAGTATGAAATAGTATAGAACCGGTACCTAACCTGCTTTTATTTAACCCTAATTGCTTATTTGCCATTGTGTGTTCTGTTCCTGTTTGTCATTTTAGCAGTGAAACAATCTTGAATCTCAGCACCTAATGTGAAGAAGAGTGCAATACCATTAGACTGAAGAACCCTTTCAAACAAACATACGTAGAAACCGTAACTGATTCGTAAAAAAGCCGCGGGACGATATGCGGTAGAATGAAATAAACATTTTACACAAATATACATACAAACGGTCCAATACTCGCGTGCGGCCGCCATACTCTCGATACAATAGCAGAAACGAAATCGAAACCCAAAATCCATTACGCACTACTCGTCGGTGTGTACAATTTATTTTTTTGTATGAAAGCCTCCGGGGGTCCGTAATGGCGAAAGTTTTTCCTTCTGCCGTAATTGTGAGGGCCGGTGCAAAGCAATAAATAACCGCAGTCCTTGGGCCCTTGATTGAACTTGCTAATGAATGAAGGATAAGAAATTCTAATATCGAATCGGGTTCATTGGTCCCGGGGCAATGTTGTCCTGAAAAATGACTCAAGTTTTTATTCAATTTCTACGTCAACTTTGCCGAATTGTAATTTACTTGCAGACGATATCCCTAACATCGATATGGCTATATTTGAATTTGGAATTCTAAATTCTTTAACTTAAAGGAGGTAATTTGCTGCAATTTCGTTTCGAACTTAGAGCATTTGATGAAAAATAAAATGATGCTGTCAGTATCTGCTACCTACTAATTTGTTCAAAGTTTCAAACCGCTTTGTAGTCGTACGGTAGAGCCGCGGGCACTAGCTAGTAATAAATACAAGTACAAAGTTCTTTCAAAACAAAACAAAGAGCATTCAACAAGACAACGTCCCTATAAAAACAATAAAGCGCATACTGCCGTAGCTTCAAAGGCTAAATCTCTGTCGGATCTCCGGATGTAGTTATCAATAATTCCGTTCAAGTTATGCATTAAAAAATGTCTAGTCGATACGTCAAAGGGAAGGCTGTTTTGTTAACAAAGTGTGTTCGTGATCTGGGCACGGATGAGGAGATGAGACAACCCCTGTTTTCAATGAAAACAACTCAGTTTCAGTGACCGAGACGTTGGGGAATTTGTCGTGACTTTTACGCTCGCCTCTATTTAATACACTAGGAACTTTAAAATGTTTATCTCGATATCTTTTAACATGTTGTACCTACTCGTTAAGCTTAGAAATCACTCTAGCAATTACAATGAAGTTTAGTCAATCAACCATTAGCCAATCAACATCCACTCTTGGACATAAGCCTCTGCCAATGTGAGTCATACCTCTCGATTCTCCGCATTCCGCATTCCGCAGCCAGTCTATCCCAGCTGCCATTTCATGAAACAAAATAGTTTATTCAATGTGTCCTAGCTAGAAAAACCCAATAACCAAGTACCCAACCCGGTATCAGATCCTGATACCTCATGTATAACAGTGCCTACTGTTCCGTCGTACATTTAAACGTAACGTTTATAAACAGTAATTGGGTTAAGGATGGATACAAAGCAATTTAACTACAACAATCAAACTCATATCAACTCGTGACAAATAAGCTTATCCTTACACAAAGGCATCGAGCCTAAATGCCTGTATTAAAACTTAGCTATCTATTCCATTAGCTTATCAAATAGAGCACAAAATATTGTTGAATTTCAATTAGTTTGAGAACAACCCCTTTTGCGGAGTCACGTCATATTACAAAAGGACAACGTGGACGCCTGTTATTCTATGCTCAGCCAATTAAATGTAGAATCGATGTTCTACAGTGGCTACATGTTTTGGTAAGTGATTTTAATTAACGCTTTCACTCCTTTTCAGGGCTAATATTAGTATGTATGAATAAATCTATATTGGTCTGGGTATTTTTATATTTGTCTAAGTATATAAATACGTATTCATCTGTACTATATAATCCATTGCATAAGCTTTGTTTTTTTTCTCTCTAAATGGCACTTTTCATATACCTATGTGTACCTATGTATTTTTTTTAATATTCCTAAATTGTACTCTACTATAATATTATGTACCGATTCACCTACTTCAGAACAACATGATTACCGGTTCATAGTGTTCATGTGTTGAAAATTATTGAGAAACTTGTATCATTTTACACGCTTATTAATTAAGAACATTAATGACAAAAAAATTAAACTTACATTCCATATTTTTTTCTTTTTATATATAAAGACACAGCGTTGTTTGTCACAAAAAATCATAAGAGATTATTAAACTGAAACTTTTATTCTTATGATGATCCAAAAGTTTTAAAAACTCTCCTGTTATATCAATTAACCCTGAACCATGTAATTTTGCGCCCACTGTAGCAAAGCCATGAGGCGACTAGATAAAATTGCATCGGATTAATTTGCCTACCTGTGCGATCCCCTGTCCCTGACAGACTTTATACCAACACGGACTTCATTACTGAATATTGAATCACATAGTCGTTGCGGTTATCATCCGACAAATATTAACTAAGTCCTATATCAATATTTGATATAGGACTTAGCTAATCTTGTACTTATTATTATTTCTTACTATTTATTTTATAGTAGCCGCGCCCCGTGGTCTCACCCACCATTTTTAGTTCTATCTAAGAATCGTAATGTGATGTTTTGTAGTCTATAACATACACTAAGAACTGGGTTATATACGCAAAAAGAATTTTTCATATCACACATGTAGCTACAGGGATTAATGCGACAAACAAACAACTCTTTACCGTTTTTATTACTATAGATATAGATATTATACGTAAGTAAACCCAAACTCAATACCAGTCCTCAAAGTATTCGAAAGAAAGAACCCTTAATTCCATCAACAACAGCTTAATGCCAACTAATCTGTCGACAATATAGCGGTTTGTTATTACAACATCGCACCATCTTTTGTCCACAGAAAATATTGGCCAAACTAAGCCAATAACGAGCCCGTTAGTTTCCAACTTTTCCAACTTCCACCAACTATTTTTGTTGGTCATAATAGCCCAAGTTTACTACGATCTGTTATTTTCATTGAGACTGTCTTTATCCTGTTTATCGCTTGAGAAAACAGTAAAAGTTTTTATTACCGGTTCAATTGAACACCTTTTATTTACTGTTTTCTTAACTCTTCAATTGTCTTTTAATAATATAAACCGTATTTATACCCACTGAAAAAAATGCTATTTCAGTTTAAATTCGGTTTCAATCAAAAATTATAAAAAAATTAAGAGAAGGTTCAAGATCTACAGTCGTTAGGAACCTGCACAGCATCCTAATTATCTGTTTGAAAGCCACACGTATGGGGCTCTTTAGGAATCAGAAATTTAATTTCAAATTATTTGACTAGTGAAAATGTAGGAAATACTAAAAACCTTACTTAAATACTTATTATTTCTATAAGTAAACAAAGTAACATATATTCTGAGGATGAAAATAATCCAAGACATAAACCTCAACTAACTCGAGTCCGAGTGAACGAACTCCGAAATCTAATAAGACAAAATCCACAACAAAGACCTATCAAGTGGATTCTCCAACAATAGCTGACTGCAGATATCGAACTTACTTCCATACAATTGAACAGCTAACATATCGGGGTCCTGTAAAAAGTGAACATTGTCCTCATAAAAGACGACTCGACCGCAGGCTATATAGGCGATCAGTAAACGATTCCATTTGACATTAATATTATTTGGATTTAATAGAGTAAATTTAGTCTATTTTATAGATATTAAAATCGCGAGATTGCAGGTAACAGTTTCGGTTTGGAGATTTGTGATCTAAATTATGACTTAGGGGAAAGGTGTACAAAACGATCCCTTGAGGTCAAATGATTCCCAACTGTTTAAAACAAATTACTAGTGCCATCTGTTTAAAATCGCCAAAAACGTATTCCCCGCATCCCGCTCAGTTGTTCGGCGAAGTTTCATGGCGGTGTGATCACTATTGGTAAGTAAATTGATAAAAAAAAGAAAATCAGTGTGCTCGGTCTAAGTTAGGCCTTAATATAATATTAAATTGCTGCTAATTTATTGTGATTTGGAAAATAGCTGTTTTATTAACGGTTTCTATAGCATTTCAATAACATTTTGAACAGGTGTTGGTTCTCAATATGATAGCTGTTTCAGGTTATTTTTACGAAGTTTTCGAAATAATACGATTGGGGTCAAATGATTACTCATTGTGGGTATAAAATGATCCCAGGGACCATTTTACCTACAACATTTTGTCAGTTTACAAAAATAGAAGGATACAATATATGATTTAATATATTGGGATACCTACTTACTATAATTTATACTTAGTACCTAGTATAAGTATAATATTATCTATAATGCCACATTCAGCATCATAAATTTCATAAAGTTGCCAGTACAGTTAAATCCACTGCATTGTATTATGGTATTTTTTTTGGTATTAGTTGCCCTGTCGTTTCAATATCTTCTTCTATACTTATAATAAAACTGTAGAGAGGTCAATTCTATTGGGGGGAGGAAAATAGCTATTGGGGGATAATTGGTGATCCATAAAAATGCAATTTTTTGTCTTTCTGTCTGTCTGTCTGTATGCGCACGAATGATCAAAAACTACTGGAGGGATTTTAATCAAACTTGGTAAGATTATAGTTCATAGTTCTGGGCAACATATAGGTTCCTGTTTATACCAACTGATACCCGTGGCTTGGCCCACGCTTCGTTTTTGGTCATATCTCCGGTTCTACTTAACCAGTTACAACCAAATACGGTAAATTTTGAGTCTAAGCAAGACGTCCATCGCTGATCTCGATGGACGTAAAAACTACTGAACGGATTTTGATGCGGTTTTTTCATTAGATAGGTCTTGGTTAGACGAGTGGAGACCAGTAGAGTAAATAGTGCAGTGGAGAGTGGACTCAAGAGTGGAGTAGAGAGTGGAGTGGAGAGCGAAGTGGAGAGTGGAGTGGAGTGGAGTGTGAAGTGTGGAGTAGTGTATGGATACTTAATTCTTCTGTTGTGTATTCTCAATCAATAAATCTTTATTTCTTTCTTCTACGAGTATATGTCTTTATTCTTTTACAGATCATGCCACGTAATTAGGTACTGTAGAAAAAATACTCGACAAAACTGGAGTGAGGATGTCTAATTAGAAGACTTTTTTTCTTAGTTATATTAGAATATAATTAGAAGAATATTACTAGAAGATAATAAAGGCTTTTAGTTAAACTATATAATTCATATATTGTTATAGAGAATGTCGATCTCAGACTGTGATGATTATGATTATAGAAAAATAACTTCATAAGGAGGCTGTAATAAATAATTATTGTTAAAAATAACAATATTTTTGTTCCTATTAACGCTACTTTTGGTAATAAATATGATTATAACACACAAATATTGTATTAAAACTGGGAGGGTAAAATGATCCCCGGGATCATTTAACCCCTACCCTTGGGATCATTTTGTACACCCAGGTGTACAAAATGATCCTTTAGTAAACTTCTGGAAAATGTCTAATAAATTGGAAAACGTAAATAAATTACAAAATTGTGGTTTGCTAGTATATGTATAACTAAATGGTTGAACTAAAATTTCTTAAATGGTTACTATGGGTTTAATATTTTTGACACAGCAAGCATTTTCCCTTAGGGGGATCATTTTGTACACCTTTCCCCTACTAATACATCATTACAGAAAAAAAATACAGGCAAATCGTCACTCTGTATACCTAAATGAACAAAACTGAATCCCTACTTCCCTTGATCGCATCTATTACACCATAACATTGTTAAACTTATTTTTTTTTATTTTTAACCGACTTAAAAAGTTGGTTTACTGTATACTTGTATGTAGTGCGTTTATTTTTTGATATGGTTTTTATAAAGTATTTTTTACATTAAGGAAAAGATTTTAGTAAGTACCTATATTTAACCAACTTAAAAAGGAAGTACATAGGTAAGTCGATTCCATTTTTGTAACAAAATTATTTTAAACGGTTTTAAATTGTATTATCATCAAAACTAAAGACTTCTGCCAAATATCAGATCAATCAGACCACTGAAAGGGGGTAAAGTTTCAATTACTAGGTTTGACCCAAACAAACAAAACCGTTTAACCGTTTAATAAAAAATGTTTCTGCCGCGGGCAACACATTTTGAAAAATAGCATGACCATGGTAACGGCGGTGTACCTTGGGATATACCTACCGTACCGTAAGATGTAAATAACAAATACCTACTTATCAACATACCTTACATAACATAATCGTCATGTTACATTGTCATAGTGACACACTTTCTTGAAATAATGTCTATCTTCATTCTCTGCGACTAAAACATGAACTGCCAATTGGCACGTTTTATCGATCAACACCGTTATCAGTACCCAGGTGCACACTTCATCCCTAGCGTAATCCCACACCCTCTTACGAGACCCCCGGGAGAAGCGAGAACCTTCACGAACCTCTAGACATATTCGCCATATTTTTGTTGGTCGCTGTCTAAATATAACGTCACGTTCATGCTGACGCGAAGTGTTTGATTTATAACGTTGTATCCTTAGGACCCACGTCACTCGATTTGTACAATAAATAATCGTTTTCTCGTGACAAGTAACGGCGTACGGATATTTGTTGTTACGGGCTGAATACAAAGATTGAGTTTGGAAGGATTGGAAGAGAAAGACTGCTTTTATTTGTGTAATTCATTCTGCATTTGGTTTGAGCGGCACGCGACAGTGAATCTGTAAGTAGTAGGTAGCACAAAGATTTGTTTTACGATGTTTTAACTCGAAGTATTGAGCATAGATTTCATCAATGAAAATAAATTTGAACCCGCAACTACTTAATTGCTTGTCCACCGCCTACAAGCCACTTGCAATTGTTTCATACGAATGGAGCCGCAGGCTGGAGGCATAGCTAGTATACGCAATTTAAAAATGGGTGGATGGATCTATGAATGTTCCGAAAATTATTCAATTAAGTTAGTCTGCTGAACCGAAAAGTTTTAAAACCTCTTTTATGTGAAAACTTTATATCGCCGATTAAATATTTGTGCTTGGCTCAGACATCGTAAACGTTTAATGTCACCAAAGTGAACACGTATTCATTTAAGACATACTTAGTTCAGTTTTCACCTTCTTCATAATTTTTGCAGCCGCTCAAAATGTACTTACGAAAATTGGGCTTTAGAAATGGTTTCATGGTGGTTTAATTTTATTATTCATTGGCGGGTTTTGGTAACGTACGGGAACATTTCTTTGAAGAAATCCCTTAACTTGACTGTAGCATCACCTACCAATAGCAATAATTGGACTACCTAGTATCTATACTATTTCACGATGACGTTTCGGTTTCTTCTGACAATATAATTAAGTACCTAGATATGTTCATGGGAAGATTGAAATAGTAGTTGTCTCATGTATTGAAGTCTTGAGCCATCGCGTAGTAACCGTGCTGTGTTTAGTTCTAGAATTTTTATCACTAAGCAACCAGTTCATAGTGTTCACCAGGCCCTACCAACACCCTTGAGCTCAAACCCACCTCATCTGCAAATTGGTGTACCTGCTGAACAACAAACAAGACTCTGATGCTGGATTTCTCTCAGGGTTGGGCGGTCAGACGGCAGTTACTCACAGAAAATAAACTTACTACCAATCAAAAACACAGTACTGGCTCTAAATTTCAAACTTTAGATTTAATTGAGCAATTACAATGATGATTATTGTCAGTAATAGACACAAAACAATACGAGAATATAAATCTTATTCAGAGAATGTTACAAGAATAACTTCCTATTAATCCTTGTAATTGTCTAATAATAGGAATCCTTGCCTTAATGTATCTGCCACCTGATCCCAAGAAATACATCTGAGATATCTTTTTCTCATTACCTTCAGTAGTAATCCGAGTAATCATTTATACATTACGTTGAGTCGGGCAACTACAAATGAATGGTCTTGGGAATATTCGGAAAGGAATATGTTTTATTCAAAGACTTCCTATGTGTAGTTTTATTCTATATGTTATTCGCTGATAAAAAATATTATCGTGGAAATTCGAATTTAATGAGATTTATCGTACTTCCTACTAATACTTATTATAAAAGTGAAAGTTTTTGTAAGTTTGGATGCGAAACTGTTCTAACATATGGAAGTTTCTGAAATTATCTTGTTGGTATGTAAAAAAGTTTATTAATAAACCTACAAGTTAATTGTCAAAGAAATAAGTTATAAAAATTTTTGAATTTCTGCCCAGAAAAGTTTGTAGACTGCGTTTTGTCTGGATCTCAATTAGTGTAGTAAGACCACGACATTTCTGTGAAAACAACTATTTTTCTTGGCCGTGACTTCGCCGGAGAAAAGAAAACTTGTTCCAACTAAAAGTACGAGAATTATACTTATTCAGAGCTGTTATGGAGAGTTGACACCCACTAAAATTCATCTTATAATAAGCTTATAGAAATCCAAGTAGTGTTTTACTTTCTTACACTTTTTGAGTAGATACTTACCTACTTCATTATTTAAATACATTATACCTACGTTGTTACGTTTGTTACCTTTACGTGGTGCAGGTTAATCGAAAAATAATGTAAAAATCCATTCGGGACTGACATAAACACAGAAACTGTTTGTTTGTTAGAAAATAATACTGGATTACTTAATAGTAGTATAATAATATAAGAGTCAAAATGTAGTGCAGTCAGTGAATAAAGGCTTTTATTATTACTATGCCCAAATCATGTCAAACGATGCTGAAAATCAGCCAGTTATAATAAAAGGGTAACTGCTTCCAAATCCGGAGGCTCATTTAAAGACAGTAGGCTTAGGGGACAGCGAATGCAGAAGTTAATCTTTATGCACCGTACCTATCTCGTTATCTGCTTGGAGCTAAGAAAGGATTGCTCTGTTCTTATGGTTCTTAATAATAGTATGGAAAAGAACTTTGCTTGATTTTAAAAGGCTTTATATTTGTTAGGATAGGAGCCTTGCTCTCCTTCATACGAAAGGGCTGGCTGGAATTAGAAGAATCTCTTATCTAACCTTGACTTTTGGTATGTTATTATACTTCATTTCAAGAATTATGAAAGAACTACTAGTCAATAGAAAAAATGGATGGGTTGCGTGAAAGAAGATATGACAAAGAAGGGATTGACTGAGGATATGACATCTGACGGGAATTAATGGAGAAGAATGACATACTTGCCCCAACACCGAATATTAAGACAGGAGCAGGTAGAGGGATAGATACGAGTATATTAGGATTATGTAAAGATATTGTCGCTACCAACCCCAAAATTCATACAATTCAGTAGATTTTTCCAGAGGCCTTAGGTACCTACTTGGGAGGACAGACAGCAGCAGTTCCAATAAAAACCAAGACAATTAAAAAAGGAGGAGCATAAGAGTGCACACGGTCCCCGGGTCACAAATTCCAACTTTGAATGCAACCGGTATGGCACTCGGATGATGAGTTAGTATGTCGGTACTCTATAAGACTACTGCTACTATTAGACTCGGACTTCTATTAAAATAAATACTATAATACAAAGCCGTGTCCATACTACCATGTACAAGAACGCAGTACTGATCCCTCGCCGCTATTATTTTCTCATTGCGAGCCGCTTTACTCGTTCAGAACTCGTACATCAGCGGATAATTAAAATACTCGCAATAGCAAACCAATTGAATAACTGAGATTGTTCTTCCTTAGCATTTAATGTAGGTATTTCAGGATAAACTCACTTAATAAGAGTAATTATTTCGTTGTTTTATTTGCCACATACTTCATCGAAAAATTATTTGACAAACAATACAAATCAGCGATTTTCTTTACTGAAAGACAAATTTGGATAGGAAGGTTCTTGATTCTTGACATTGATATCTCGTAATTAATAGATAAGATATTATGTTTAATTCCAATTAATTATATCTATTCGTGTAAATTTTCGATAGTGAGTGAATATTCCATTTCGATTATTTCGAAATTGGTCTGATCCTGTAGCAGGAAAATAATTTAAAAGAATATAAACGACAAAGAATTTATATTTTGAAGAGTATTGGGTCTTATGTATGATCACCAAAATCTTCGAACTTATCGAATCTTCTGTCGAAATAAAGAAGTACTATAGGGCACAAAAGTGCAGTGTCAATTCTACATAACTTTCGCGTCAACATTCTAGTACTACTTATGACCTTTTTCTTTTAAGATAATATACACACACACATAAATTGTTCTTCCGTAGGAATATCATTGATAATTTCGTAGCTACTACTCAAGCAACCCGTGGCCGAATGGTTTTAACATGAGGTTTATGAACATGCAAATGCAAATGTTGATGGTTCGAATCCTACGATATTGCAATAACACTTTTTGTGTTTCATTTATAAATTAATTAATTAATATCAGGTTGATAAATAAAATAATGTTTATAGGTAGAATTATAGGTTTATGAAAATGCAAATGTTGATGGTTCGAACCCTACAATAATTGCAATAACACTTTTTGTGTTTCATTTATAAATTAATATCAGGTAGATGAATAAAATATGTTTCTTAGGTAGAATTTATTATTTGTTATACTTTAGCCAAGATCAACATAAAATGTAAAAAGTATGAAGGTAGATTTGAAATAAAATCATAGCAGTTGTAAAGAATAATACAGTTTTGAAAACGAACATAATTATTATATCGTTATCTTTGTCTAACACGAACTACTCATATTTTGTTGTTCTAGTCTAGCTAGACGCGTGGTGTCTTGTTGCATTGAAACATTACACACACACACACACTGGCCTGGCGGGGCCGCGCGCGCGCAGCGGCGCTTGTCACGGGATTTTCGACCTTAAGGTGATAAAGGACTATCGTCTTCGACCGTACCTAATCTAATGTGTATCGCAACGTTTGGTGCAAAACTTTTATCTATACGAAGGTTACAAATTACATGGCTCCGTAAACAAACCGTCAACCTTCCATTTTCTTAGCTCGGTCTATCGCTTGAAAAATCATCAGCTGCCGAGCATTTTACCAACTCAGTTGAGGTCGGTTTTTCAGTCTAACTACGAAGCGGTACACTTCGATATTTTCCGCGAAGCGACAGCCATTAAATCTGACCTCCACAATCCATTGGCAATATCGAAGTTCTGTAATTAGACCAGCTGTCGGATTTTTAGGGCTCCAAATACCTGTAACGACTGCCTAGATGTTACTAGATGTTCGTATGATAACCAGGACCAACGGCTTAAGTTGCTCTCCAAGACACGGCCTATTCCTTCGCCAATGTAAAATAGTAGATAATATTCAAACAACAGAAAATGCATTAAATAAGCATAACATTATGAGAGTGTGTCATACATCTTTGTGGATGTTAAAACAAAGAAACTTAGCTTGAAAAGAAAAGCAATTGTGGAAGTTTTACCAATTTGCGAGAATAAAGTGAATTTCAATCAAAGTTGTTTGAAACACAAACTAAAGTCGCTGCGGCGTACCTACAGCGCACACCTTAGGCAAACAGTGGCTGGCAGGTTCAATCTGATAAGGTGTGCCAATGTACTGTACACTTTCAACAGCCATATATATTTATGGACTGACTTTAAGAATGAAAGTGCTTTTTTAATTTATGGCTGCCTTGGTGCCTGTAAGCGAGTGTTAATAGTTTTCTTATTAAAAATACCTCATGTGTGTACATTCAAAATTCCCGCCGGCTACCAACTAGTAGAGTTAAAAACGCAACAATGCGGGTGCGGGAGACTATTTCGTGCAAATTATATGGTGCGAAATTCGTGCAAATAAATACGTACGATTTGCGAAACATACGGACGCTATGAAAGGCGACTATTGCTATCGATGACTCTGTACCTATAAGTACTATTTCGCAATGTAATAAACTCTACCAAAAGTGTATTTTATGTAAAATCTAAGCCGAAATGCTTGCACTAAAAATGGCACTATTAAGTATGTAGGTACCCATATAATTAGTCATACTACTTATCAGGCCACTATATTTTTAACTTGCACAATCCTGAAAAGTATATCTTTCGGTTCTTCTACTTCCATATAAGTAGATAAATAACTTATGCAGTGTAATAGAGCTACAACACCATTACCAACAGACAATGTACCATGCTAATGTAGACTGATAACATCTCGCATAAAGAGGTAATTAATTCAATATTAGTTACATGCTGTGTTGCTAATCAATCGAATAATAGCTATAATTAATTTGCCGTGACATGAATGCGCTCGTAACTCCCGGATTGATTCGTGGTATGTAATAATA
Source organism: Lithosia quadra (assembly GCA_963576445.1). Classification (NCBI taxonomy): domain Eukaryota; kingdom Metazoa; phylum Arthropoda; class Insecta; order Lepidoptera; family Erebidae; genus Lithosia; species Lithosia quadra. Next base: position 11,848,710 of record OY754878.1, on the reverse strand, counting down.
ATGATGTCGTAGTCGTGGTGTAGTACCTATAGTATTTTTAGTAATGTTAAAGGAGAGAAGAAGGCACGACCTATCATGGACCGGAACAGTTTTGAACAATCGCATTAACAAAAATAGGTAAAGTAAAACATAAATTTTGCTTAAAAATTAAGTGAATGGGTAGTTGCTGTCGCCGCGGCTTCACCCGCCTGGGATTCTGATTCCGTTCCCGCTTCCTAAGAGAAACTATTTCAGGAATAAATAAGAAGACCATGTGTTATTCCAGACTATAATCTAGTCCTGTACCAAATTTTAGGAATTGGGGGGGTGGTTAGAGATGGCAGTCGCTCCCGTGAAATCGGAAATAAACCAAATTGTGGAAAGGACAGATAGAAGAGCGGGGGTCTCACCAAAAAGCAAGCTTTCATGCAACTGATATTGGATAAGGAAGAATTCAATGCTAAAAACATGATCAAATTTTTTTATCAAATAATTCAACAACTACCTATTCATATTTCAGAGTCAATATAATAAGAAATCATACGCCAAATAACAAATTATTCGTTCGTTGAACTTTCTTCAGCATGATTCGTTTTTAATGACCGGCATTAAAATGTTACTTTTTATCAGCTGATATAATGGAGGCTATCGATGAAGTTGTCCCTTTTTGATGGGTATCAAAAATTATTGTAAGCTGTATATACCTACCTACTTAAACGCAACTTTATCCTTATTTTATAAAGGAAGCTATAGATACAAAATCACCATGTCTGTGTTTGGTGAAATGCAAATTTAAGTAACACCAGACCCTGATTAACCAAAATTTGTAATAAGTATGCTTTCTAAAATGTGGTTAAACATACGTTTTTGTAAATACCTACATTATACATATTTAAACATGTAAATATTTGCACTTAGCGAGTTTTGAAAATTAAATGATATTTTGTAGAGCGAATGAAAAAGTTTAATGAATTCTCTTCATTTTATTTGAGACTTTATCTGTATAACGGTAAAGTCTACAATTAAATAGATTATTTTAGAGTGTCAGTGGCATGACAGTGGTTTGTCTTTAGCAGAATCGACAGCCAGGTCGTTTCTGGGTGCATTATTATCCAAAACATCCCACATGTTGAAAAAAAAAAATATTGTACGACAAACACGCAGACTTATTTTCTCCCACAATAATCCCACATCCTATTTTCACGTATAATATCCAGTCAACACTAAACACTTCGTAGGCTCATGACGACTCTCTCGGGCCGTGACGTAAGCGACAGCCCTTCATTTTCCGCGGCCGGCGCCATGCGACGTCCGGACGTGTTTATTTTTCATTTCCGCCCCGACTGGACGCGCCCTCGAGCTACGGTCCCGCGCGACCCTCCTAACGTGAGCACAAGGCAAGAGCGACAAGCGAAAATATAAATAGTAGTTATAGATTGAACGAAGAAACTACTAGATTTAGACGTTGTTTTGCGTTTCTGAGTCAAGTTACTCGTATTAGCATCTATTCTATGGTCAGATTTAAACTTTATGTATCTCCTCATCTCCCCTCCTTTACGTGGCTCATCAAAGACAGCTGATAAGACTGACTCCTAGACTCCTGTCCTTAAGTTAATGCTCACTTGTTAATGCTGTCGCTTACACACACACGCAGTAGTAGGTACGCTTAGTAAATATCTTTCAAACACCGATTGCTCTATGAAACTTCATGCTTCTGTAACTCATTTAGTAGGTATGTGGTTTTGAAACTAGTAGGTATATTCAACCCACACAGTAAATACAAAAACGATAATTATTATAAGTAATGTACCTACTATTAAGAAGATTTAATTATGGTGCAAGTGATGTAATTAAGGACTAAACTCTTAATCCCTAAGCACATCACTTGCACCAAACAATATTACAATTCTGGGTTTGTAGAGCCATGCAAAAGCGGAACTAAAATAATATTTTAGTAAGACCTAAGACTGTTTGTTAATTGGTGGTTAAATTAGGTTCTTGAACATGGGATAATATTTAGATTCTATTAGATTTCTGAAATTTAATAGGAACCTCATTCATAGGCCCCGTACACTATATTAATAGAAATCAGAGGAAATGAAAATTATTTCTCTAAAATCAAGATCACTTTACGAGAAACTTTAAGACCAGCTTTATGTACGAATATATACTAAACGCACAAGTTTTATTGATCAGTTTTTGAACTATCCATAGATATTGATAAACCCGGTTTCAGGTCTGCAAAGCTTTCTGTCTGTCAACAGAAAAGGAAAAGGGCAAGGCGTAAGGTAAAATCAAAGCAACATCGTACGTATCAACTCGATTTTACTCTGCGATCCCATCGCTTACGATTATGCTTTGTTTATGTCTTGTGCCTCCTTGCCTCCTCTTTTCACGCCTTTTTGAGGTGGTAGTTAAAACTACTCTTACCGAACGTGCCAAATCTAAAGTTGAGTACCTACTGTACGTAGAGCTTTATGAGGTCGATCCCCACAAGAGATAAATGTGTATGTGATTCACAAATAGTTGTTTGAGTTTAGTTCAGTCTGAGTGTAGGTTCTTTGTGTCTGTTAATTGTGTTTGCACTTACAAGACTTTGCAAGCATTTGGGAACTATCCCTTAGTGCCTAAATGCTTTTAAATTTATTTATTTTTGAACTAAAAAATTGTGTAAATTTATTTGGATCCTGGATTTCGAATATGAGTCTCAATTCTCAACTACTTCTAGGTGTAGGTACCCAGTAATCATTCACGATTTAGAAGTCTTGGCAAACCAAACATGAACAATTTAGCTTAGCAGCTTTAGTTAGAGGTTAATTACGGGTAGGTATACCTACCTATTAGTAATTTTACTATACCTACTTACTAAGTTAATAGTACCTAGTCTTTCTTAAAATAGAATTAAATTAGGTACCTATGCTGTAGAATATGACAACTGGGCAATTTATAAAAATATGATTTTGTCCGCCATAAATACTTACCTACCTAATCATTTTCAAGCCTATACGAGTATACCTACAAGACGTCCAAAATGAACCGGTACGGTACCTACAACGGGTAATGGTTTCCTCTATTCACATCCACTCAACTAGCCATAAATCCTCCCCTTAATAACGGAGAAGTCACTTTAACTACACGCACTTTACATTTTCATATCTATAGCTGTCTTCATCACACCCTTATAAAATGTACCTACATACCACATAATTATACGCTAGGTAATTATACAGTAGTTAAGCTCATGTATGGTCCTACTCTTTTAAAAAAAATTGTACTATTGTACCAATTTTCGGTTGTCATGGAAGGGTAGGTACCTACAGCAATATTAGGTAACTTAGGTATTTATAAAAGTGTGGAACACAAATAAAAATAACTACCTACAATACCTAAAAAAAAACTACCTACAATACCTAAAAAAAAAACTAGATAACTGATACGTATATCGTCGTATTTAATAATGAAAACCTATAAAATCAGTCATTTCGGGAAAGAACGCCGTAAGCATCAAGTCTACTTATTAAAATCAAACATAAAATGAGGATGTCTGCAACTAAGGTGAAATCACACACAGTGCTTGTGTGCGTTGCTCAAACGCACACTGTAGATATATTTATGGAGGTACAGTTATGTTATGTATGTATTTAGTGCCGTGAGGGAGTATGCTCGCAGAACGCGGGTGTGAATTCGAAACCATCCTTGTTTTCATCACGCAGCCCTTTCGCATGTTTATTTGAAACATTATGTTATGCACCGTGTATTTTTAAACGTCCTCTTTATCTCGGGGAAGATAAAATAATTCAAAAATGTTATACCTTTTTCCATTTCGTGTTTTGCATGAGCGGTTGTGTCAGTGAAAATAGACCATTGTGTTCATTCGCTTTGCACAATGAACAAAAATGTGTTTACGTTAGCATAATTTCTTGCGGGACGGGCCCATAGTGGTAATGACATGTTGATCTGGTCACGCGTGTTTAGGTATATAGGGTATATATCTATTTTTTTAAATATTACCTATTTCAAAAGATTGTAGGTATCTTGTTCAGAAAGTAGACCATGACCCTTGGGGGGAAGCCAACCGCAGCTATAGTAGATAAGTACTGTTAGGAGTGGGTTCACGTCGGTAGTGTACCTAATGGCTAGAATACCTACAAACCTGAAACGGGAGGTCATAGAGGATCATAAAACGGACTAACTACGTAACCACTAAACAACTTCATAGGTAGGTACCTACCTACATAATGATTTTTTTTTTTAACTGTTCCTGTGTATGTTTATTCGCATTATGAAATAGGTGCATAGGTACCTATTACAATTTTTACCTACTTAGTAAGTAGTGTGTTCCTACCTACACTGTTGTTACACTTTCATCTCTTGCCCATACTTATACTTCAGTCTCTGTATTAGTTAAAGGTATGCAACATCGACCTGCAACCCATGTGCATTTTATAAAAGAGCGTAGGTATGCCAAGATCGTACCTACCTAGCAAGTGGAAAGATATCTCTGCCCACCTCAATGGGAAAAAGGCGTGATTTATATGTATTTTTAGTCAGGTAAGTATAATAATGTATAGGTAGGTACACAAGGTAGGTACTTAATTTCATAAAATTGTGAAAAATCGCTAACACTAGCATGATAAAAAGAATTTTCGTAGAATATTCTTTTCAGTGCCTACCTATCCATTAAGCATGCATCTACCGAAGAAACGTCCGTAACAAAGGTGTATTTTACTATTTCAGTCTCGTCCAAGTCTGTTGGGCGCACGTACACCGTACACGCTTGTCGGCTTGCGATATTGAGATAAACGAACCGACACATTGCCTGCCAATGGTACGTCCTAGATCTACGAGATTTATTTTTAAATTTGTCCTTTTCTGCTTATACGAATTACGTAGGCAGGTACCTACCCAACTGTTTTGTATGCGTTAGATAACAAAGTTACATGTCATGCTGATGCAGTATTTCGTCGGCTTAAATTCCTCTATTTTACCTACGAATACATTGAGCATTTGTATGTATTAAAAGTTTTTCCTAGTAATTTGATTGAAGCTGTAAAGTAGGTACCTACCTACTAGGTACCTATACCTTTTTTATACCACGTAGGTGGCACACTGCCCACCTGATGGGAAGGGTCACCTTGGCCTATGGACGCGTGCAACACCAAGGGCGTCACCCACGCGCTGCCGGCCCTGAAGGGAAAGGGTGGGGGGGGGGGTGATATTGAATTTTGAGCAAAGTAATTTATATGGAAAAAAATGTGGTAAGTACTTATTTCAATTTTATTATCTTTGCATCCTTGCACTTCAGGTATAACTTAGTGATTCGGTTGCTAAATAAAAAATACACATAAAATATAATATATCTTTATTAAATTAGAAACAATCTTATATTAAAATTGGTTTCTAGACTAATTACAACTGACTTACTTCATATAACTAAAAACTTCATAAGCTTAATACTAGAAAAAGGCCCTTGAAAATATGAGAACAATAAAAAAATTTGTAAGTTGAAATCTATGAAGAAATATCTGCCACCCTATTTTTGTCACACAAAACCTTGACAACACTATTAATAGCCAATAACATTATAACTGCATTATAAGTAGTTACATTATCATAACAAGATTATAAAAAGTACGAAGCTATCCAATTTCAAAACCTAGTAAAGGACGTCTGCTAGAAAGTCCGAGTTTTTGCCAGTCTTTGCTTCATGCCTATAGGACCGTAAAGTATAAAAAAGGCTAAAAAGACTTTTATATTTAAAAAATATAGTCAGTTTTAACGCATTAATTTGATATAGGTAAAGTAGGTATTTGACATATTGAAAGCGTCGTTTTATAGGTATATACTGGAACTAAGATGGCAATCAAGCACAGGTCCCATCAGGTGAGCCGTGTGCTTGACTATCACCTAAGTGGTATGAAAAAGGTCTATTACAAATTTTGACTTTGACACAATATTGCGAAATGAAAAATGTTCCTTACAATGTTTTGAAATTAAACAGCCGTGAGAGCAATGGCAAACTATAGTAGGCGTATACGAATAGCAATCATTCCCAAAAAATATATTTACTTATAAATTTCTCTCTCCTCTACTATCACAGTTCATAGCTTTAAAGTCGTGATAATAAGAAACACTTTGCTATAATAAGCACATTAAGTAGTTAAGCAGACGATAATGGTGCATTATAATTTAAAGTAAACCACAATACTCGTAGAAAGTAAGAATATAATAGGTATGATATAAGTACTAAATATATGAAGTGAGTAGCAGGGAGGGCGAGGGGTAGGTGTTAGGTCCTGTTATAATCATCGAGTAAATAGTATGGAAACCTTGGTTTTTTTTCCCAGGACTGAATGATGACGTCACACAAGTCGTTTCTTAACAATATCTACCCTCTAAAAACTTACAACGCGTCAACATAATCGATATTTTAGGTAAGGATAAATAAATATTTTAAGACATATACAATGGGTTCTACAATACGGATTAACATACTAAAATGCTTTTTTTTCTAAATACATACATTATTATACATAAAACACCCAGTCCTGTGTCTATGACTATTTTATACACACGAAAATTTGCACATTTATTATTTTACCTTCCAATTACTTCGAAAAGCGTTTGGTCTTCAGCTAGGTGCGAAAATGTGTTCTCACCATGCTGCATGTTGAGCCAGGATGGGCCACCTCGATCGGACATGTCAGTTCTTTTTGCACGAACCCTCATTCCTTTTTCAGTGTCAACATACTGCTCAGTTTTATATTCAAAATAACATCACCAAAAAGTTCCGAAATCTAATTTAAAAAAATATTTATTTGGCAACAAGTACCTTGTATTATAAAAAAAATCTGCGAGTATCTTAACAAGAATTACTATTATATACGCTAACACCAATTTAGGTACTTAGAAAGTATTTATATTATAGTTTCTATAAGGCCAAGCACTTCATATTACAGTATATAATTCAAAAGATAGCCTAATAAATACTACGCCTTCATAAAGCATATAAAAGAAGTACATATAAAAGATACAGAATTTTACTGTCCAAGATGCCGATGATCTCGGTAAGTGGAGGCAAGCAAACCCAGTCCACTTAGTCATCATCATTCTCTGAACCGTTTGCCCAACTCAGTTGGGGTCGGCTTTCCAGTCTAACTCACTCCACTCCACTCCACCCGGTCTTATACCTTTACATGCAAACATTACATACATACGTACATACAATACAATACCTCCAATAATTTTCAACTGACAATTCAAACTCGTGAATGTAGCTGAAAGTGAGCTTTCTCACGCCGTGATTTGACACATAATAGCTTGCGTTACTGATTTTTTAAAGCCATGATAAATTTTGCTCTTCATTGTGTAGATGGCGAATTGTGATTTATTATGTGTAGGTACTTCTGAAAGATTTGTGAATATATGCTGCAGCCAGCTAGTTAGGTCATTCATTAAATGCTAAGATAAGCTAATTAGATTATTTGAACTGTAGTAAGTAGTAAGTACCATCCTGGATAGTCGACATTGACCCTAAGTCGTGTGTACGTAAGAATTTCGACAACCCAGGACAGGACTGAGTAGCCTTAATTGGTCACAGTTCCCCGCAGAATGACACTGATAACGGATTCAACTCTCGTCCCTGGATGTAGACTTTCCGATTTGAATTAATGGGAAAAGCTGCAGATTAATTGCTTCAAATTTCACCAACTTGATCTAATGCTTATTATACCTACGAGTATATAAATAGATATTCCATTTCACGAAGGCGGTTAAGCTTATATTGTAGTACTTAAAACATATGCCTATGTGCCTATGTATATGTACACATTGCTTTTAAAAATGAATTACTTGCAATGCAATTATTGTTCTACTAACTGCTACATGAATTTCTTTCGACATGACATGAACTTTCGCACACACATGTATGCGTATTACAAGACACAGGTATTGTTCACCCGCCTTCGTGAGATAGAATGTCTATACCTATATTATATATTATAAGAAATAGTAGAAAACAGAACAGAAGGAAGAATAAAATTATGTGTAAACAATGGTACTTATAGTTTGGCCGCTGAGACTATGCGTTCCTGACACATGTCAATTCGTTATAACTAGTTATGTACAATAAATAACTTGTACCTAGAACCGTTCTCTAAACCTGTTCCCAACTTACAATAACATAATAATAATCACAGTCAGCAATTGTGACAAAGTGATTTCATTTTAATTTTAATTTTATTCTAATTTGGCTATCTATCAGCCCTATTTGTTTTTCCAATTTTTAATTTTGTTTCATTCTTATTTAATTTTATGTGATTATTAATTGTAATGATGGGTTATTACCTGAAATAATAAAAAAAAAATCATATTCATTTCATTCAATATAAAAATATGATTCATTCTTTCTATTAGCTTGGGTAGGGGCTTATTACAAAATTACATATTATAAAATTATAACGTTCTATTTTATATTTTTCAACCAACAGATTATTATTATTAAGATTACTAAAATATGCGGTTACAATTGCCTTGTTATTTTGTCTCATCACTATGAAAGCGAACATTTGACATAACCTTGAAACAGCGCAGTTTGACGTGGTATGACTTTTAAAAACTATTGATTTTATATTTTTAATTAATTATTGTTAATCATTTTAGCCCAAAATTAATCTGTGTATTGTAAATTGGCACAGTAATTAAATTTTTAATGTTATCACTCGTTAATAAGGTCAATAAACGATATTTAAAATTTTACCGTAAATTATACACCAGTTCAAAGTTACATCGCCCTTTCTCTCACAACCTGTCAGGAACGCATTCTTTCAGCGATTCTATAATAAGTACTCACATTTACTCCTATTTAACCTAATCTAAGGTATCCTCATAAAATTCAATCTGCTTTGATCAATCTTCATATGAACCTATAAAAGTTACTTTTTAATAAATAAGAAACTAAAAAATGCTATCCAAACTCAATTCCCTTCATTTAAAATGCCACAATTTCTATTCATGTGTGTTAGGTACTCTATAGATATGTAAAGGTAAGAGAATTAAAGATTTTATGATATTAGAATTCATAACTTTGTAAATGGTACACAATATTTGACATAGAAGACCCTAATTGTTCAATATTGTTAAATATTGTTTGCAATACCAGTGATGTCACACACATTGCCAACTCTTTGTATATTAAACATTGTCAATTGAAAAATCATGATGATTTTTAATAGATACAGGTACGAGATAAGACATCGCAGTCAGCCTGTCCAAGCGTGGTATAGAAAAATATAATTTGGAAGACAGCCAAATGAAGATCCAATCGATAACTGAGAAACTCAGTCTTTCTATCTGTATTATACATATCATTATTATATCACATACGGTCCTGACCTGTAAACTCAGCATGACGTCCATAGACATTCTCTTTTCTCTCGATGAAATCGCAGTAAAAAGTTTTTACGTGACCAAAACGTTACCTAGACCTCACCTCTCTGCTTTTTCTGCGATTTCATTGGTTAAAGAAAAAGGAAGAGATGTGTCTTCGGTCGCCATTTTGATCCTGCTGGCTCTCAATGATAATATTTTATTTTTTAACCAAAAATAGACTTCCGAGGAAAATAATTATGATGCTGAGGATGAAGATGTGACAGCTGCGACCAATTATTTAGAAAAATAAAATGAAAACTAGAAAGGGCTATGTTAAATTTGTATATTGTTTTTTTTTATGTAGGTATAACAAGACGCCCTCTGTAGTAGCTTCTAATCCGACAGTAAATTAGTACAAAAATATAGGAGCTATAAGTAATTAACGTACATAGAAAAATAAATATTGGCTACACAATATTCGATTTATATGGCAACACCACTATGATGACTTCAAACATAAGTAACTTTACAATCGTTTAAAAAAGGCTAAGTTGTATTTTAACCCATAATAGTGAATGTATTCTTATTTTAAAGTTAAATTTTATGAGAAAAAGTTAAAATACGACAAGTTTTATAATTTGGAAAACGAGTTTATTACATGTTTCAATCAGTAAGTACTTCCAATTTTAAACATTTTCAAATGACTAAATAACAAAACTTTTTTAAAGTAACAATAGAACACGAACATAATGATTAGTCATTTTAAATGACTGGCAACATTCTTTAATTTTTAAAGATACAAAATTTATATTTACTAAACAAATAAATGCAATAAGTGCAAAATTCGTTTCATTCGAACCATTTGCAACCTCGAGATCATTACTAGGTATTTGATCTAAATACATGACACATATTTATGTTCTCGAAGGCTATCCAATTGAATCACGCGTTCACTAACATAGCAACATAAATGGTATATATACACCGCGTGTCTAAAAGGCATTTTGTGTTATTTATAGTTAACAAAGCAGTCACTGGTACATTAATTTAGCGATTAGAATCTACCTTACAAAATACCAACATGCTAATATGCTGTTCATGTAAACTGTAGATGTCCTCTACGTACCTATATTTAGTACTTAGTACTCCCATTTACAATATGAATGCGTATTTAAAACTGAAATAAGTACATTTATACTGCCATAATCAACAATTATGAGAATAAATGAACCAGTTTTTTTTAGTTTAACGCCAACAATAGGCTATCGAAAAAAAAAATGTTACATAATATTATTTAAATAACAAAATAAAATACTTAACTATGATTTTTATTCAACAGCTTACTAGTGGCCCTAAAACTTACATACCAATCAATACTAATCGAACTGAATACTTTCAACATCAATATGGCGAAATGCATGTATTTCACTCCTATATCACACAAGCGCAGCACTATGTCCTAGTCAGTAAATTATAATATTGACTTACTTCCACTACTACTCCAATTAATAAGTGTTTGAGAAGTTCCATCTTCAATATCTAGTAACAAGTTTTCTCTATCATTTTCTGTGTTATCTCTGTTGGAAAACACTATATCCTCATCGTTAGTTTGTAGGTTAACATAAGATAATGACTTCTTTTTCTGTTCCAAGTCGAATATCTCCAAGTCCTCGTCTTCATCGTCATCCGATTCCATAGTGAGGGGAACACGGGACAGTTCTAAATTGTCTCTTCGATCTTCGGATTGGAGAACACCGTAGCGGAATTGATTGGCATCATTTGAATTGTGCGCGTTGCCAGAGTCGTTGTTCTTACCTTTCCTCCTGGAAATTAGAGAACACAATACTTGTGAGTGAGTATTTATACATGGTGGTAGGATCATGCTTTTTCTGATAATAATCAACCAGCTCACAAGGGTAGAATCTATACACTCTCTTACTAATTAGAATTGAAATTTTGCGCGTAAAACGGTTCAGCTTCGATCAGCGAAGTTGAGGGAGAGAGATGGAAGTATACGTGGTCTATAGCTCCGTCTCTTTCTTACGACTGCGCGACACCGACACTGAGTTGTTTTGGGAGCATCATGGTAACTGTGATAAGGCGCCTTGTTTAAGGAACTCAGTAGAATGCGTGCGTAGCGTGACTGTAAGTTTGTTCGTGTCACAATGTCATTAAGGAGCTTCCATGCTTGTAATTTGATAGCATTATAGGTTTGTTTCGTAGAACTTTTAACAATTTTAAACTTGACACATAATTTTTCAGATTTCAGTATAACTTTGAATGCTATTGTTTAACATTTAGGTTAAGGGGTCAATATTGTCATACAACCAAATGCCAGTTTTTCATCGTTTAAATGTACTTCTCCAACTGAGGATCAATGTCTGGTTACAAAAATAAATCTTTATTTCTTTTTTGCATCCAACCATTACATTTGGAGCCCAAGGTCTGCTATCCTATTTCTCCTTCAACATCTGACCAGAATATTAGGTCAAATGTTAATGAATGCCTGCTAACTGACCGTAATCAGTATGCGAGACTGGTTAGAGCCTCTACAGTATAAGTATAGAACATATCTAAAGCTAAAATATTGCGCGCGGAATAAAAATTACAAACTATTCGCAAAATTCCTAAAAATCGCCTACGATAAACACAGTACAATGCATTAGTGTACTATGCGAGCGGCCTGGCATGTTATCAGAAGATAAACAAATCATATAACGTATGTTAAGCAAATAAATCTAATAAAATAATCTCGGGAAACCCATCAGTACTGATAAATTCATCAAGAATGAACCCAAGTTCATGATTGTAGCAATGACATTTTTCATTTCATTATCGTAACAGTCTGTGATAGATGGACAGTATAATTCACAGACTGCATACAATATAAATAGAGGCACTGTTTAACATTTACCAATGAATATTGCTTTACAATCGCTTTAAGTTATCAATAACATGTATTGCTGGAGTATGGTTTTGTATTCCTTGTACTGATAACAATCATTTTCCTTATTAGTATTAGTAACGTGTTTCAATTTTGTAGCACAAAGTTTTTAAAACAAAACATTTCTTACAATTAATAAAGAAGTGTTATGTTTTCAGAGTTTATGTATGTATGTGAGTTTTTATATTCCTTTGAATAACTTTTAAATGTCTGAATAGTTTTGTATGTATGGATTGTTGTTAATTCATCAGTCATCATCATCCCGAGATCATTTTAAAAAGTCATCAGGGCAATTAAATAGTACACTTCGTTAGTAGATATATAAGGTGGGGTTTAAATCTACTGCTGCCAATTATTAGAACCAACTAATTACTTTTCATATCTATCTATATCTGAACAGATAAGGGATATTATTGTAAGCATGTATAGGCATGATAACCAAATGTGTAATTATTTACCTGTAAAAAATGAAGTATGCAATAGCTAATAATGCAAATCCTCCAAAAACTATAAATCCTCTCTTAAGAACACCAGGGTTGTTCAAATCAAGCTGTTTTGGTTTTTCTGGAGTACTGCTTGCTTTGATTTCTGTGGTATTTGTGACTGATGGCGGTACTTTGGCCACTGCGGGTTTGTCTGGAATTAAGGAACACAAACGTTTTATTCCCAAAGTAACCTAGTGGTACTAAATAGTTAGTGAAGCTATAGTCATAAAAAAACTAAATCCATAAGTAAAATAACCACAAATAACATACATTGGTCAATGATGCAACATACTACTTATATTGACGAGACTCAATTTTATTTTCTCAATTCAGAAACCGGCCATTTATTTATGTACTTGCTTAGATACCAAGGAATTATTCTCTGCTTTTTGAATGGCATTGTGACATAATGGAAATATTTGGACTACTTTAAAATCTGCAATGCTAAATTTGTGTCACATGGAGTTCGGAACACAAGAAACCATTCATTGCCCAAATTAAACACCTATTGATTTATTAGGATCTTCAGCATTGAATCTAATTAAGTGTTTTAATTTGCTGTATGACATCATATCATAGAATTTTGAGTTGAAGAAGAATTTTAAGTAGGTATTAATATTAGAAGAAAGTAGAATTTATATTATTTACTAAATACTGTTTTGGAAAATAAAATACCCATATCCATAATAATATATAATACTTAAATATAAAATTATTTTCTTTCAATTGAAGGTGTTGTGCTGTTAACGTTCAACACACATTTGAAATAGTAAGAATTGTTGACAATATGGGTAAACAAGTCAACAAGCAATATTATTATAGTTGTCACAAATTAAAAGGCCCGTTCTGACAGTTCGCACCAATGAAGTTCTTTAAAATTTAATTATGATAACAATCAGACATACTTGACTGTTATCTGATTTCTATGTGTAAGCCAACTCTTGATGCTGGTACTCACAAACTGTTAAAAAGTCAATGACATGCCCAAATACCTATCTTTAAGAAACTGACCTAAAATACCTTGCATAAGGTTATTGAGTTGAGTCGTTGGCTGCTTGCATAGGTATCAAAATCAGAATCTGCCCATATTGGTGAGTGTTGTAATTTAATTATGACTGCTGAGTCATGACTTTAAAGATGAATGGCAATAAGGATAAGATTCATAAAGGTGAAAACCACTGAACTTAAGAGGTAACAATTAAAGTAACTACCTACATAGTTGAGGAAAATTCACTGTAGAATGACTGAGCATGCAGATAACCTGTGATTACATGGGTTGCTATGACTGAATCAATTTAAACAGGATATAAATTAGTAGCAATCCAAACTGCTACCATTCATTATAAAGAAATATTATGCTTCACTTAAGTATTTGTGTTTTTTACATAGGTACAACTTTTTTCTTTATTTAACTGGCATTGTCACTAGCATGGGAAATTCTTATTTTAAATATTGGTAAATACTAAATACCAATTTAATTAAATATTATTAGTAAGGAATAATGAAATAATACCAATAATAATAACGTAAATGATAATGACATCTTCAATCACATGTACCTAAAGAATATTAATGTTGTGTAATCACCTGTGGTGGATGTTGCGGCAGTTTGTTTACTTTCTGCAGGTGCGTCGTCACCCTTGCCTGGCGCTGCAGCTATAGGGGGTGCCACCGTAGTCGGAGTGAGTGACTTATCACCCCCTTCACTTATTATCTGTGGCTGTGGCCCCTGTTCCGTTTGGCGTTTCACTTTTACCAGCTTTGCAGCATTATGAACAGATGGCCACCATGAAAACCTATCGTTAAACTCAGCGACACGATCCTTCACCGCACCATTAGTATAAACATACTCTGTCGTCCGCACACAATTCAAAAATAACAACAAGAGACCACAGTGTAACAGCATATTCGTTCACAATAAGATCAATGTATTACTACCAACTGAATTCATAATAAAATAAGTTGTAGAAATGTTATAGGTAATGGTTACTTTTCGACACATAAATTATTAAAAGCAATGCAATACCTACGCATAAAATTCAATTGTTGGAACAAACTGTCAAATCAAAATACAATTTGTGAAATGGCATGGCACTATATTGGCATTGTCAACATGACGTGTATGACATGAACTTTTAGGTTTTTTATTTAATAGCTTCTATGCTTCGCATTTTGCCACAAATTATGATCGTTAAGTTTCTTAAATTTTCTAAAAAAGAATTAGCGAAATCGGTTCAGTAGTTTAGGTAGGTACGCGTGATACTGTTATCAAGAGAAATAGCTATTCATTTTTATTATAATACTAGTTATTGCCCGCGGTTTCTTCCCGTTCCCGCTAAATGAAGAACCGCTTAACCGATTTTGTGCAAACTTAACTTATTATACAAGCTAAATACTAAATTGTTCGAACAAAGCCTAAACATTTGGTTTGGATAGGTGAGCCCATTCTTGAGTTCTGTTATAAAATTACAATGAAAAGTGGCATTGATTTTTATATAGGTAGGTACGTATAATAAGACTAGCTGTTGCCCGCGGCTCCGCCCGCGTGGATTTCAAATGCCTTTTTTCGTGCGGAAGTTCCTTCGGATACCACCCCCGTCAGCCAGCAGGAATGGTTAAGTCTAATAATAATCTATAATAATACGATAAAAATCGCATGCCGCCGTCTCAAGTCTTCAGTTGCCGGGGTGTACGCGTAAGAATGCTTAGAGCATACCCCGCGCTCCCTAGCTGACCCTGGACCATTCACGGTTTTAAGATGGCCCCCTGATGAAAATTGGAAGCACGATGTCCCTACCGAACCCCAGAAAGGAAGGCATGGGGTGCCGGGATAAATAGGCGGACGCACCTGTAACCCCCACGCCTGCGCTCGGCAACCAGCCCGCCCCTTGCCTGCCCTCCACTGTGTCCTCACTCCTCTGGTAGTCAGAAGGGCATGTGGGAAGCCTTCGAGCAGCTCTCTACAGAGCCGCTCCCATTGCGGCTGGTATTTGCTTACCGTGGACAGAGCGGTGAGTAGCGTCTCCCCTGAGAGAGAGTCAGAGAGGCGTCGCCACCTCTTCCGTTGCCCAGAGTGGATCGCATGGACGTTCTGAACCACGCACTCAGATTCCGTTCCCCATGAATTTATTGACATTTATAATTTCGTAATATCTTTTGAATAGAACGTCCGATTTCAATAATCAGAAAATAATCAACAGGTATTGAAATAGTATACTTATTGAGAAATAATTTATTTGGATGGGAATACAAAGATATACCTACCTCAGAAAATATACCTATCTTCTGTCCTGTTCGCGGCCTTTTATGTAGACCTTTTTAAGTTATACATTTCCATAGCACATTATTTTGTTCCATTTTCAATAGTTTTCGCCGAGGGTAAGTATAGAGTAACGGGCGCGATGTAAGGATTTTTAGGTCATTTTTTACCCGACTGCCAAGAAGGGTTATTTACACTTTGGGTTTACATTAGTGAAGTTTTTGTAAGGATCCTTTGTTTTTTTTTAAATAAATTATAGCCTATGTTAGCTGTGTAACTTTCTATAGGTGGAAGAATTTTTGAAATCGGTCCAGTAGTTTCGGAGCCTATTCGTTATAAACAAACAAATAAGAAACCAAAAAAAAAACAAATTAATATTATTATAATGTACATGCATCGGTAATATTGTATTGACAAATTAGGTAATAATAAAATCAAAGTGCACGGTAAATAACTTGGCAAGACTTTAGAGTAGTGGTGGGCCCCACTACTCCAAAACCTTGCCAAGTTAGGTAGATGCCGTACACTATACTTGTTTGTGGCAAAATGCGTCGCATAGAAACAAGTATAGTGTACGGCATCTAACTTGGCAAGATTTTAGAGTAGTGTTGGCTCCACTACTCCAAAACCTTGCCAAGTTAGATGCCGTGGACTATTAAAATTATGTACATAGGATCTAAACGTAAATAATTAGTGAATTCACATATTGTTTTGATAGTGTTGGGAGGATTATTTACAGGTGGTTATTTGAACTTTAAATTAATTACCATAAAATCGTTGTACAAATTGAAGCAAACACAATATAACTAAAAGAATCTATAGCCAAAACGTACATAAATGTCCTTTATTTCTCACATTTCACATTCCCATCGAATACCTAGGTACCTACTCGTGCAACAAAAAAATAAAAACTTAGGTAACAGAAGAAAATAATTTAATTTTGAATATATCGGCTTTCATTGCAGGTAGGTTACCTAATAGGTACAATGTATAATAGTGATGGTGATAATGAAGTTAAAAAATATTTTTTTTGACTGGGAAAGGAGAAAATAAGGCAACATACCAATATAGTCACAAAACGTAATAATCTTGTGACAGAAAAACATATTGTTTTCTTGGAAAAAATGAATCAAATGCAAATACAGCCTCATTTAAAGACTAAAAATATTTTAAAAATAAGGGGTAGGAGGAAAGGCTAATCGAGTGGATCATATGAGTTGTCGAACGACTCTTGGAATTGATTTAGTACGGTTTTCAGATCCAGCCCCGTTCTTGCTACAGTTCTTTTTATAATAGCATAGGAGCGATCAGATAGAATTCCAGCATTATACTGTCTTTCTAAAGTGCAAAGGTAACTAAAATCACAAGAACATGGATTAAATTCACACTCGTAGTATTGAAAGGGGTCAAGTAAATTGATATCGGTCTCTCGTACCGATAAATAAATATCAAAATTTCCTATAGCACGATACCCATTAAAAGCCAACAAACATATACCTATTTCGATGTCCAGCATATCAAAAAGCTCGATCTGCTTTACAGCGATTCCTATTCGGCCAATATCTGAATGGAACACGTACCAACATACATCAATATTACCACAGTTATTTATTTTAGACTGACATGTCAAAGTAATTTTATCTAAATCATCAACATTTATATTCGTTGTTAAATAAAATAATACAGGTATGCAATTACTCTCAGGTAGATATTTACATACTATAGGATATGGATTGTCATAAAAGTGTTCCCACCACTCTTTATACATGTGTTCACTAATATACTGATTGAATATTCGCAATAGATTCACATTATCCGTTTCCCCCTCCAAGTGTGTACCACTTAGTCCTTTTTCAAAGTCACGTCTGTTAAATATATGTATAGCATCTAGAAGACTTGGTGAATAGTCTTTCACTTTTAAAATATATCCATCAACATATGGAAATAATTCATATTCACCAGCTGGGAAATCCAATTTGAGCATATTTAAGCCTAAATCTGAAATTGTTGATATATACAGAATCTTCTCACTTCCAATTGTTAATTTAAATTCATGATTTTCACGCCACGGCACAGATGGGACTATTATTGGCAGGGGCTCCAGAAATTCCTTTTTGATGAAATTTGAAAAATCACATGTGTGATAAGACAATAAGTCACATTCTGGATCTGGATTAGAATATATATATTTTATATCAATTTTGGGCAGATGTATATCATTCAAAATTTTCAAATATCGACGAGTTCTTTTATGTCGATTTACCATGCTTGCCACTCGTTCTGCACTCAGTTGTAACAATTTTGGGATTTGGGTTTGAGCATTGCAGTCCATCTTATCTGTTTGTGAATATTCTTTGGATGAATAACTGGCGAAATAAACTTGCTGAAGAACTTTAATGTCCTACCTTTGATTATATAAATCAAAGTGTCCTACTACCCACTTATTTTCCTTAGCGTCAAGATGGAGAGTAATATCATACTCTATTCCATTTTTTCATTATGGCAACCGAATCGTAGGGTAAGTTCGCCTGTTCGCGTCCATCGCCCTATTCGCGTCCATTTTACGGACCTCTCTTTGAAAACTCTCGAAATTAAGTATACTAACAAATCAATTAGTCGAAAAGTCATAACCACCAATACCTCATTGTATAAGAGCCACGTACGCATAGGTAAAAGTTCTGTGCGCCCAACCAATCCTGTGTAAAAAAATAGTTAGTGACGGCTGTTCAACGAGAGAGCGCGAATCCGCGAAATTTTAAGAAAAAAGGTAGTGGACAGCGGTGCGTTTGAAAGCAAGTCTTTTATTGTTTTATGTGTATTTTGAATACATAGCTGTTTCTAGACGTCGATAATGATAAAAGGAATTATATTCATTATGAATTTGCAATTTTTTTTTATAATTACCAATTAAAATAAGGTGGACGCGAATTACTACACTGAATTTATAGAACTTCCAGATTGCGTCCGCAATGGACGCAAACTATACCTGCAGGGAATAATGACAAGAACAAATCGCGTCCATTATTAAAATTAATTTCCTACTGCTAATATAAGAAAGAAGGATAAAGAACATTCACAGAAGACGAATTTCATTCAATGCTTAGAGTAAAATTCGAGAGAAGCAGAAATCGGTAAGACAAATATGCTATTCCCAAAACGACAATATGGACAAGACAAAATCAGTGGGCGCAGACCAGATGGAGTAAAGAAACCGGGCACAGAACCTGCGCTAGGTTTAGTAGGTGACCATCATAAGGACTGGCTAGAGAGCCCATACGGGAGCCTCTCGTTACACCTGACGCAGGTGATCTCCATGAACACATACTTCGGGGATCACTTGTGTCTGATCAGGAAGCCGTTGGCTCCTGCCAACGGCTGAATGTCATCACTGTGATGCAAGTTAGAACTTAGGGATGCACACACTGGCAGAATGCAGGGCGTAGGAGGTGTCGAGGCGAGCCCTCGTGGTGGCCCTCGAAGTGGGAGTCCTCTCACTGAGAGTCTGACTCACAGCGATGCTGCAGAACGGGCGGGCGATGCCGCTGCCTCACTTTGCGAGTAAGTCATGCTCGAGAAGGAGGCGACGGAAAAGGTCTGGAAGAGGCGACCACAACAGGCGCAGGCGACTCAGGCGTCAGAGGTCGTTCAACGAACTTTGTCCTCCATGAGTGCAGGGTTGGGGATGACGCGTGGAGCCACCTGTCAACCTAGCAGAAGCAGTCTGAGGTGGCGGTGGCGACACCCTGGCGTTAGAAAACTCGAGATGGCGTACGGTTTTAATCAGTTCGATTCCAACATAACGCCGCCACTGGTGGGTGGTAACCGTAGAGATTTCCGCGTGAAAAATAGGAGTAGATGGTAAAAACAAGGTTGTTAAATGGCTTCTTAACATTTTCAAATGTGGATTTCCAGTGAAAAATTCAAATTTCCTGTGAAAAATTCAAATTTCCAGTGGACGCAAACTGGTCCAGCAGGTGGACGCAAATTGGATTTTATGGACGCGAACTGGGTAAATCGCCTATTTCTGAAGTTTGTATTTTTAGAAAAAAAACTACAAGATATTTCGAATAAAACTAAAGATTACCTTAAACTAGACTAATATTATGAACAGATTAAATAAACTTTTAATTGAAATTAGTACTGGTACATTTTTATTTTCTCCGTCAAACTTGCCAACTGCGCTAAGTGGACGCGAACAGGCGAAATGACCCTATAATGCATTATTCTAAAAATATCATGGTCTAAAAAAACAAAGTTTGATACTCCGGGGAGCAACGCAAGTTTGCCACTTTATTGCAAAATAACACGAATCTATGGAAAAAATTTCACCAGTCACCATCATAAGTTTGGTCAAAAAGTATTTTATCAAGTAAAATTAAAATTGAAATTATCGTTTTTTTTTATCTATTCAAAACTACATCAATAAAAGTAATTGTTAATTGAAATCTCATTATTTAAGCAGATTAATCCCGTGGTAACACAAAAAATATCATTATAAAACCAATTAAAAATAAATCACAATAAAGAAAAATTTCAAGTTGTTGTTTTTTACCCGACTGCCGAAGAAACAAGGGTAATGTTTTTCATCTTTTCATTCAAACCACAGATTTGAAATTCAAACCTACATTAACGTAATTGTTAATTGAAACCTCATTGCATCGACCTCATTATTTTATGGTTACAGCGGATTAGCGGTTAAATACCATTTTGAAGTTTATTGCATTATTATTTACGTATTATATACATATCTTCTTATCTGTGGTTTATTGCTATTCTTGTTCAACTCTTATGCCGGTCTCCTCAGCTATAAAGTACTTCCCAACCTAATTATATAAAACCTGTAAATACCGAGTTATTGAGTTTAAATTCATACACCTACATAATCTGATTAATTAAAAATAAATGAAAGCGTGTATAAGCATCCCTAAGAGGGTGAAATAGGGGTTAAAGTTTTATTTTATTATATTTTTTATATTTTTTTTTTATTATTATATTTTATTTTTAGGATGGAAGTACTTTTCCTAAATCTATGGATAGAAGCAGCCTGCTTCTAAGTAGAAATAAATGTACCTAAGTACCTAAACATGTGTGTAACAGCAATTTTTAGAATTTCGCTACTAAAGCTATGAGGGCCACCATTGTGTCACTTTCGGTGTTTGCAATGGTGACTCCCATTCCAGAGACTTTACCTTTAGCTTACCATCAGGCAGGTGAGGTGACGTCATATTGACGAGACCGACATAAAAAAATAAAACAAATAAAAAAATACAATAGGCGATGACCGGTTGTTTGGTAAGTCTGACATTTACAAAGTAAGAAGCACAAGAGTTAATGAAGCCACTGGTTAAAAATAAATAAAAACAAGTTATACGGGGTTTTACAACATAAACTTTACTCCTATTCGGGGTGAATAGGAGTAAAGTTTATGTTTGATGTACTACAATCTACATATTACTTAATAACATATAAATAATTACACTTATTGTGCTTAAATATCCCGAATAAACACTTGAACTATAAAAGGGGAGGCGGGAAAACCTACACAACGTGGAAATTCCACGGATTAGAAACCATGAATAGAGAATTTTATTTTTTTATGAAATGAAACTAGCAATCACGTTTAAGTATTATTTAATTTATTCAAATAGACATTTACATATTATATATTTAAAGTAGAATTTCCAAAATTTTTTTTTTGGTACTATATAACACTGATTGAGTATCCACATAGGTATGATAATAATGTTTTAACCTAGAGTTAAACATCGGTACATTTTGTTCCAAACATCAAGGTACACATTAAATATCACCTACAAAATTGAACAAGTTAGAAATAGTATAGGTTTATCAAAGGACTTACTAACAATTTTATCTATTGTTTAAAAGTATCGGCAGTGATAAAACAAGCCCAACTCGCATTTTGGTATACCTACAGCAGAGCGTCGATTAGTCAAACATCGTTCGGTTAACCGGATGACCGCTTAACCAAACTATGAGAGCTTGCTTGCCTCCATAGGTAGGTACTTATATTTATAATTTGCCCTCCAAAATCTAGGATTTACAAGCATTAATTATCAACATGTAAAATGCATGTTGCTAAATACAAATAGGTACTTTGTTGACTTGACTGAATGTACTACCATAGTTTTATACTTAATTTAGATTCCTACTCGCATAAATGTGGTTTATATTCGAAAATCGTTATATAAAAGTTCGATTATCCGAATAAAATCGGTTTTACGACTAGGTACCATGTCCCCCAATTAGTTCGGATAATCGACGCTCTACACAGTCTACTCTATTTAACAATAACGTTCAAAATGTTATTGCTAACCCATTATGCATCTCAAAAATAAATACGTTTGAGTTATCGAATCTCATTCATTGTATTTTGTTCACGGCTGTATTAATAAATTACTAAGTATAAACATTAAAATATTTAAATCATAAAACTAAGTAACTACCTACATTCACTCGAAATCTCACGTTGTAAGCACACGTTTCTCTCAGACTATAGAGCAATAAGTTTTTATGTTAACCTTACAAGTTAATTTACAAAATTAATAAATATAAATAATTGAATATAAACTATTCTATACAAAATCCATAACATAGAAAATGATATCACGCAAAAATCACGCTAGATCCTTGCATCACATGGATAGACAGATAAATATGTAAATTAGTCAGCCCTATAAAAATAGATTGCACAAAAATCATTACGAAAATATTTACTGGGAACATTTTAACATTTTTTAATGATGTGAAACGTATACCTATACCTGACTACCCCTTAGGAAAAATAAAGTATACCTACTTTAGCTCGAATGTAACTTTTTAGCAGCGTATGCGAATTTTCAATTCATTTGTTCTTATTAGACGTTTCAAGGGCTAAAGTTCAGTTGTTTTTTTTTGGATATAAGAGGTCATGATAAGTAACCTGGTTACTTATAAATAATATATTAAGTACCTTTAAACTACTACAGTAGGTACTGCGGTCATCTGAGTCGTCTTGTCATAAATCGTCATGTAGCTAAGCACTTGATCTCACTGTTCTAAAGGAGTGTCATAATGAAGCGTGACGTTTATGACTGAAAGAGTCAGATGCTAGCGGCCGTACTAGGTATATGGCTGTCACTAATAGATTCTTTACTTGTCTCATATATCATAATACATATACAACATACTCGTATTACCAATAAAATGTGCTTGATAGAGATAAAATATTTTGCATTTCATGGCCCCTCCGCAATATAATCTCAAAACTCAACTACCCAAATGATCCGTATCAAGCATCCATAGCCTAAGCGGCAGAATCTATGGTCACTAAAATAAGTACATTGAATCAGTTAGAAGCATTTCGACACGTCAACTACCCTCTTACGATACCACATAATTGTAATTCTACTTTTTTACCTCATGTTGGCTAATAAATCTTCTGAAAATTTAATATAGTAATTAATTTTACATTTAATTTTATCTCTTAAGTATATAATTACGATTTTTAAAATACACAAAATGGCTCCCATTTTGATTTGAAATGTAAAATTCATCAATAACACGTTTCAATATTTAACAACAAAGAATACCAAGTTTCAGAGTAGTAAATTCAGTTTAGACATGGAATTTTTTTCAAGAAATATGAAATATTGTCGAATTTTAATCAAGCCTTAACCCTAAACCATGGCACACAAATTATTTCTAACAAAGGAGGGAACTTTTCACAACTGGGAACTTGATTATTATCGTGTTACGATCAAATCATGTTAAAACTCTCATTTAAACATTTAAATATTTGCAAATACAGAATTCCGAAATCTGAGCAATTATGTTTACGTATCTATAAAAAAAATGAGCTGAAAATATGTATGTTTGGTCGCTTTAAAGTCTCCACAGTCAGTCTTTCAAGAAACCTAATTTTTATTGAATCTGTAAAATAGAATGGAATGTGAAAGATAAACGAAGTATGTAAGAATAGTAGCAAATTATAACCAACATATTAATAGTGATACGTAGGGTAGATCCTGGTGCTAAGTTTCGTGTCAACTACAGTACATTCCGGGAGAGCAATTACTTATTCATTTCTACATTGTAAAATGCAATGTTATCATCCTAAATTCGTCACACCTATACTAACACTTGAAATAGCGAGATGATTTTGAAACTAGCAGCAAATTTATTTGTTCTACCTAAAATTGCTGACCCGGAGAAGGACGAAATCTTTATTCATCCTAATAGTTCAGGATGTGTTTATGGTGATTGGACTTCGGTCTCCGATATTGCACGTGGTGCTCACTCCAGACGCGCTTTGTAGCTGGTCTTCCATATTTCAGCAAGAGTAACGGCTGAGTGGAAGCGGTGGAAAATACAAAGTGGTAGAGTGAAGCGCTGCACAAGTGACCAAGCAACGAAACCGTAGAAGTCAAGTTGTACCTGGAAAGTATAAAAAATGAATTAATTCTCGTCCCTCATCTTTGAGTTCGTTAATATGGTAATGATACACCTTTCGACACTTACAGGATTAGCCAGAACTTTTTGTGCTTCGAAAGTGTAGATGAGCCACATGGTAACATTACAAATCAGGAGGAAGGTGACGGCTTGACGGGCAGGCTTGCTGCGTTCTTGTTCCGGCAAATGAACTCGGCGCCGGGATACGTCAGCGATGAATAATAATTGAAGGACAACCTGTAATAGATCAATAAAACACATATTATATAAATGTATCATACTTCCAAATAATATGATTTGCAAAAAGTAGATCACTTACCTGAAGTACACTTAAGCAGCCGGTTATCATGACGAGGAGGTTTGGCTCATGAGTGAAGGCTCCCATGCCGCCAGCAATGACACTGAACACAGCATACACGAAGAGGCCAAATGCAGACACACGCAGCAGAATGTCGTTCAGGTCAGATTGTTCTTCAGAGCGAAACTTCAAAGATTGCACCCTGTGAAGAGGCTCGGTATAGGAGGAAGGAGTATAGCTCCATTTCATTACTCGACCACTAATTACACAATGAATACAACCAAAAATGGTAAACGAAAATAGAAAACAAACAATAAAGGGTAAATTGAGAACAGAAAAAGGTAATAATGTATTTAGAAATTGTTTTAATAATAAAGTGGATTGGCACGGTCGTTGTGCAAAATAAAAAAAATAGATTGGAGCAGTTTATAAGTGAGAGGAAGTAAGGAGCAGGAAATGAGGAGAAAATGGTGATGGAAAAAAAGAAACAATTAGCATACATAAAAAATAAAAATTAACACAACTAAACAAATAACAGGTACTATTTCTATTAGTGCTTCAATAAACATAAATCTTACCGAATAAATCCAATCAGAATCGCCAGGATAGATAAAATCATCAGAGCACAGTGGGATACGTCAGCCAAATAGATCGACAAGCGCTTCAATTCATGGTGTCTTATCAGGACGAAGAAAAGTATCAGGCAGATCAGAGAGGCCACCAGTAGGAGAAGTCCACAGAAGAGTCCCTTAGAAGCTCCAGCACAATCAACTCGATTGCCACGTTGAGCTGCTGCTAACGCCGCTGCCCTGCGGGAGAGAACAGCTTCCAGACGTCTTTCCAGATCTTCATCGTTGGTCACGCTGCAACGAAACGCGTGCCTTGTGAATCACAAACGCGCTACTAATTCACTTTAAACTAGGCTTTATCTAAGTATAATGACTCTGGACTAAGTAAGTAGGTACTGTGGAATTTTATAGTAGCTAAGCGCCTAAAGTTGATTATTTACTGTTACTAAGGATGCAAAGTAGTATTTATTAATTCTAGGTTAAATTTAAACTCTATATTTACTGGTGCCTATTATAACAAGAACGCATTATATTTACCTGGGATAGCGACCGATATGTTTCCACATAACATAAATGACAGCGGCACCGATGAGAGAGTATTCAATGATGAACGGATACAGATAAGGAGCCGAATCAGTAACGATAGTACCCATAATTGGGTTCCGGCCACACACCGTCGTGTTATCGATATTGGCAATCAGTGCAGCTGGGCTGATGGCATCATACGACTCGAAGATCTCGGAACTGTTGATCACTGAAATTAAAGCCAATGTTAGAAGACGTTTAAAAGCCTTTTAACTATTAAGTAGAATATTTTCTAATCTACGTCGTAAATTAAAACTATCAACGATAAAAATTATATACATGCAAATACACTAAAGAATCACATTATTCACCGTATGAAAATATCTTAATTATTTGGGTACGCATGTGCATCGGGCGCGAATGTGGAAAGTCTAACGAACACAAAATAATTATTTCAAAACTGGCAAATAAAAAGTGCAATGGCAGACGTTTGAAATGAATAATCATTACGACACTCCAACGACAAACCTGGCGAGTGTGGTGGCTCATCTACTCGATAACTTTCAACACCATTGCCCCATTCGTCTCTATCAGTTACTGTTTGTCCAGTGTTCGTGCTTGGCGTCATAGTCGAAATAGTGTTAATGACCGGTTTTAGAGTAGTATGTAGCCACTGAAATACTTCTAACATAGCCGTCTGCGTTTGAGTCACCTTTTGGGACTCCGTTGCTAGTGGTGTGAAAGAAGTAGTAGTGAAAGGATTGTCATTGGGCCACTCTCTGAACTCGCGACCATATTTCATACCATTTTCGTAACCTATTGTACTCTTAATCGTTTCAATCAATTTTGATTTAGGAAGGAATCCGCCACCCATATTATGATATGATGAGAGAGTAGTAGTTGCTGAAAAATTAGTCCGAAACAGATTTTAATTGACATACATGCACATGTTACGAGAATGAGAGAAACAAGTAATCGTGGATGTGAATATATGAATACTAACTTGTGGTGGGAGTGGTGATAGGAGCAGCAGTGGACGTGGAGGTGACAACGTTCATTAGTTGCTCTCCGGCAGTTTTAGCAGTGGTAATGACAGTAGATGCGATACTGGTAGCGGCAGTAGAAGCAGCGCCAAACACTTTTCCGGAATGCCTCAGTGTATGCTTACGGATGACTTCTGGAGATGGATATCAGGGCAATGGGTACTTAGATAAGAAATATGAATTTCATAAAAGAAAATTAGTAATAGTTTAGTTATGAAATTAGCTAATGCGACACTGATAGAAGCAGCCTGCACTGAGTACTTTTCTGAAATGCCTCAGCACATGCTTACAGATGACTTCTTTTTTTATTTGTAGAGATTAGGGTAGGTAATGAATATTGAAGTTAAAGTATAAAATATTAATAACACAAAAGTAGTATGAATGATTTTGCACATAAAGTAATGGCTCAAGTGTGTTACTTACTTCCGAGTATGCCTTCTCCAGGGATACCCTGAGGATTTTTTACATGGTAATCTGTGATTTCCTTCAGCGATTCTAGCACTAAAGTGCGAATCCAAACGCAAATATTTGTTGCAACTACGTGCATCAGTCCGAATCGGGCAATAACTTTGAATCGATGAATGTTTAGCTAAAAGATTAAAAACAATTTAATAGTTGTGTGAAATGGTCATATCGTTAGTGTTCATTTATTGAGTTGATGTATTAATCTTACCCTTGAATTCATAAATATGAAATACATTTGCATAAAGGTGAAGACCATTTGCAGGACGGGATTAACCCCTTTCAAGATAAGGTAGCACGGCGAGTCCAAAGGTAATTCAAAGAAAGTGCCAAATTCCAGTCCATTGTAGATCATAGTACCGAGCCCAAATGCTAAAATCAGAAATAGTGATTTCGTTACGAACCTTTTTTTAGATTAAGTCTTACCTATATGTATAAATATTCAATTTATTATATATATTACCAATAGCACCGATCCTAAGGAAGAAACTGCCATGACTGTGATCATTCTGAGAAGTCTTGCGCCTACGGACTGGTCTGGCTACAGGTCCTGCTTCTAGTTCCACAATGTCTTGCTGTTGAAGTTGCTGTTGTTGTTGTTGTTGTTGTTGTTGTTGCTGCTGCTGCTGCTGTAGATATAAGTCAAAGTAAATAACAGATTAAAATGAGATAATTATTTCGTAAGACTTAGGGAAAATTTATCCATAAGGATGCAACTATAACTGAACTTGTTACTCCAGCTTTCTCTTAATTTTTCATAATTATAACAAAGTGCCAAGAGCAGCTAGCTTAAACAAAATAATTAGTACATTCAAATGAAATAAAGATTGCTGTTATAATCCACTCAGGAAACATCAGGGTCATTTTAGACATTCAAACTCAAGTCGTTCAAAAATATGTGATTATACGAAGCCTACGATGAAAGCAAGGTGATACAGTAGCGAATACAGAAGCAGTAGGTATAAATAAAAAAACTACAACAGCACATCCAAAGCTCTCCGTAAGGATAATATAATACACGTCAAGCAGGTTGCGTCAAGATATACCTCACCTGGTCGGACGCATACAATTGCGCCATTTGCAATTGTAATTGCTGTTGACGAACTTTATCACGCATCTTACGGGGATACACCTCCTGCCCAAATGATATGGAAAAAACAAAAAGTAGGCAGCGTAAACAAAAAGGGGATCATGCGGCCTGATGTGGTCGAAGCACTGATGATGATAAATGTGAACGGCCAAATAATAAATTGCGAACAAGTGCGAATCACAAAAATTTTAATTAAATAAATCACATAATTTAAATTAATTAAATAAATATGTGGTTATCTAACACAGGACGACACGCGAAAGCAATAAGAGAAATGTATAATATACATGTTAAACACAAAAAATGGATGTGCTGTGTATGAATGTGATTTTCATGTACTACACCACTCACCTGGAAACTTTGTTTCTTGGATTCTTTGGAAGGCTTATCTTTTTCAGCGTCTTTATCTTTGCCTTTGTCTTTCGACTTTCCTTCTTTCTTATCTTTTTTGGCATCTTTGCCTTCTTTTCCATCTTTGCCTTCTTTCGGTTCCTTGTCTTTGGGTTTCTTTTCTTTTTCTTTCCTCGGCTTCCTTTGTTTCGGTGGAGGTTTGGGTTTGGGAGGACTGCCGCTGCAGCAGGCACTCTCTAAACAAAGGCTCTAGCTTGAATGAAAGTCTCAAAAATATTGACAAAAATGTAATCCTTAGTTGTGAATAATACAAACCTTGTAGTAAAAAGCAGAAGACGTAGAGCAAAAACAAAATGCTTATGCCATAAAGGTAGGTAAAGAAGCCCTCGTAATAATAGAGGGGCAGGTTGTGTGTGATGACATCACTGATGACGTAGGCTATACACACAACGACGAGAAGTTTGGCGTAGATGAAACTCGAGATGATGAAGAGTGAAGTTCTGAGAATAGAAAGAGGTTACATATTAATGAAGTATGTCATATTGAAAACCTGTAAATCTTACAAAATAAATGCGTTATTTGTTTGCTTACTAATATTAACTTTGATTAGGTATATTTTATGTTATGAATGAATTCGTGTTTTGTTATTAAGACCCATTTTTCGGTACTTTTTCAGTTCTATGTTATTATAATATCATTATGATCTTATCTTCATCAAATGGACGTCTGTTCCAGACTGCATGAGGCTAATTTTATTGCAGTTATTTTACAGAAAATCTACAATAAAATACTAAACCGGAAATCGAACTTACTACCACTGACTGTCCACTAAGACAATCATAATTCTTACCAAGTTCCTTGGGACCTAAACGAACCTCACCTGCAAGTCGATAGGTACACATACTGATTGACAGACGAGGCACTGGTGCAGATTTTTCTTGTGTGTTGTTATGCAGAGTTTTGATGGCAGTCACTCTCATAAAAGCCAAAAATATCAAATAAATGGTAGGGATTGGCGCTCGGATGAGGGCGGAATAGCTACCTAATGCATAAATTACGTATTTATTCAATGTTTGTCTTCCAATGAATAATTCGATTTAAAACCACACAAAGAAATACTACTTTTTTAACAGTATGTACTATTAAATAATAATTTGCAATACACGCGCACGAAAGTTAGTATGACTAAAAGTATGGTATGGATTTTATAAATTATGCAAATTAATTAGCTCGAATGGGGAATTCTATACAAAAATACTTTACAAAAGCTATCAATATACCACAATAATTATCACCACATTAAACAAAAACCCACTTTTTGGATGGCTTCGGTTGTACACATTTAAGCTCCATTTCTTTATTTGCATTGTTATGCTTTTCCGCGATCGCGATGTCACTCCCTTGTTGCCGGTGCTGGCCGACCGGTAGAGTCGCCATATTATCTACCGCTTCAAGATCCACTGTCGCCACCTTCACTTCAGCCTCCGCAGGCTGGTGATGCTTATCTTTCCCCATCACTTATAAACACTCAGGCCGGTAAAGGGAATTACAAAGTGCACATATTGGAGTGCTTCAGGGTTAAGGACAGGCAAGGGACCGAGGAACACTTTCAAAGATCACCGGAAGTATGGCGGTGCGGCGTCGACCCGTGCCTCTGGCTCGAGTGTGTCGAGAGTTGCGCAGTAATGGATGCTGCGCGCAACTTGTACTCCCGGAATAGGGGCGGCACCGACCCTCTGTTACAACCCCATTTTATATAAATTGCACTCTTTAATAGCAGAGGGATGTTTTGTCTGGCTTATGGAAGTGTCGAAATATAATTTGGAGCCAAATGAACTTTTAATATTTTATGGAGTTTTCTTTTCTTTTTAGTCAGAGAACTGAGCAATGTTTGATGAATGATTTCAGTCAATATTAAACTAATATAATTATTGTAATACTTCGAACACTCTATCACTAACTTTATTCGATAGAATCATATCAACATTAAACTATCGATATGATTCAATCAAAAGCGGTCACTAAACCACCGAAACAAATTAAGTACAGGATAAATGATCACAATAAAATTGTTGACCGCGTGCGTGCATTCTCCATAACGTTTGTTTTGAAATATAGAGTAGAATGTATATTAATTCGAGAAATAACATGTCATACGTAATATCCGAGTTAACCGAATTGGTATAGTATCACCAACTAAACTGCCGATAACAAACCTGCTAGCTAATACTGACAGATCAACGAATTCGATGTATAGAGTACCAGCTTTATTTAGTTTGACAATATTTTAGTATAATTTGTTGACTATTTATATATAATAGTAAAATATAATAAAAACTAAAACACCAATAATAAGCTAGTCACGAGGTTTGTTATGTCGGCTATTTTGTCCCTAATATCACTTTAGATGTGCAAAGTTTAGTGCGTGTCAAAGAGCATTATTACAAGACCAGTTGATTGAAAAGATAATGATAACAAGTGACTATTTAAAACATTCTAGTTTTATTTTGATGATTTACGTTTTATTTAAAAGCCTTTTAATTATAACAAGAATTACCTAAGCCACTTAAACGTCACTTTAATATTAACAAATAGTTATACTAAATTTTTCTTACATAAGTAATTCTTGTAAGTTACTGATTTTATGTAATTGACTGCACATAGTACACTTAACATAAAAATTACATATAATATTTAATATAAAATTAAAATTTCGACAACCCTAGAAGGGGCGGCACGCGGTCGATAGAGGCGCGTCTCTCCCGGAATGCTTTGGGAGGCTGCGCGAGCGACCCACTGACCTGGCCCTTGTCCCCAACCTCCGAACACACCCCAGTACTACGTACTACCCGCTAACTTTAATGCACATGCACGTGTATGGCGTATTAGATTATATAGACAAAGAAATGTCACGGAACAAGGCCATATAGGTGGAAAGAGACAATGTATTCTCGATAAATATATGGGAACTTTTATTTAGTACTGCTGAGTACCTACAAGACCTGAGTCGAAAAATTGGTAATTTAAGTAACAAAAAGTTGTAAGCTTACACTCATGCACTTGATATTAATATCTAGTATATTGTATATAGGGTAGGTATAGTTCAATATTTAGGACATTTTATTAATCGACCTAAGTTTAGTACCTACGCTAATGGTAATAATAAGTATACTTACTAATTTAATATTTACTTAAGAAATCTCAAACATTTGCACTTAAAATTCAATGAATAATTTCTTGATACTCACATCGATAAATCTAATCTATAGCCCCTGAGGTACCGCTTGTGAGTTTCCCGGGGACCAATTCAAGGACAAACAGATGTACTCTTACTTGTGGTTACATTTTAACCGATTTCAAAAAGGAAGATAAAATTATTTTCGTTCGGTGATATTTCTTTATCGTGTTATTCGATGTTGATAATGTTTTTTTTTGTTAGAAAGGGGATATAATTAGGAGTGGCTCTATTTCAGGGCAAACTATAATTTGTAGAGATTAAAAAAGAAATATACTAGGTATTATTGTAGAGCTTAAAAATTGGCTAAAATAGCCCTTTGTATTGCATTGCATTTAGTGCACAGGTTTTCATCTTGGCCGATAACTCTTGAGCCAAATGTAAAAAATACTAAAATATATAAAAGTCTCATAGTAACTAATAAATATGTGATAAAATCCATGTTTTTTTTTCGCTAGAGTACTTACGAGCATACTTTCCTTTAGTAACACGATTGACTATACTCATAATAAAAATAATATACCTAGTTATTAAAAAATAATTGAAAGATATTACAGAAGTGAAATTTTCAGTTATACAGGTATTATTAGGTATGTTTATGATGGCCGGACGGAAGGCGAAGCAATGCGCATGCTCGATCCGATGCTCTTTAGCTTTATGAGTTCAATGAACGTAACTAAGTGCCAAGTTTACTATTTGTTTTTTTTACCAGACGTAGTACGTACTACGTGGGTAGTAATAATTATGTTTGGGGCTATTCTTATTATTTGGTCCGACATTTACGAGCCCATACTACGAAATCATTAATAGCTAATTTATGGTTTATTTGAACAGTACGCCGCGTGGCCATATAAGTCATAGGATAGAATTACGATTGTGTTCCAATGGAAATTTATTTCCTAAACTCCCGATTTGTTGGAATATTAATCATCGGTCGTGGAAGTTGGCCCCCTTTCGATTTTTTGGCAGGTTTTGCTATTTCTGGCTAAAATCCTGCCAAAGTAGTCTATGTTTTTGGTGTCGCGATTCCCACATAACACTTTCTACTAACAGACTAGGGTGCATAGGATTCAGAGCTACGAGTATGGAGATCCACTAAGTTCAAACCTTACATCTACAAGCCGATACACCCGCTGATCGATGGATGAGGTTTTAACACAGGTCTCGTGCCTCTTGGCCGTGGGGGTTTAGAGTTACTCTCGTAAAAGTCAAGATAAGCTTAAACAAGATAAAGTAAGAATGCGGATACTGAGTTCCAAATTGCAGGCATTGGATGCAGCCAGAACAGCTGTGATAATGGTGATAGAGGTTATAGAGCGAGGAACTGAATGGGTTCGCAGTCTTTATTTTCAGTTTCAGAACAGTGGACATATTCTGTGTTAGACCTCCACAAAACCATAAACACCAATGGTCAGAATCCGTGATTCTTTAAATAAGTCTACGTGGAGGTACCTATGCCTCTTTAAAAACATCACAGATGGAGAAGCCAAGTTCACTGAATGTGGATTTGTTCAATCATGACAAATTTGGTCCACCTAGGTATATCAAGCCATTAAACTGAATGGTACCGTATAGGAACGATATACTTACTCCTGTTTAACCAACTATGACGTCATGGTCTACAATGTATCACCACCCACTGTACCTACTCATCCATTGCTACCTATCATAACTACCTATAATATAAATCACCAACGGATTTTGAAACTGTATTAGCTAAACGACTAAAACATCATTATACAGGTGAGGATTCCAAAATTATCACCTGTTACATTTAGAAGAAATAATTGCATTAGTTAAGACACTATAATTAGTATAAGGTTGACCCGAAGACGTGCTAAAATTTCCACATGCATACAAAACGACTTATTACGCAATACTTTGCGAGCGACCGACCTAGTTTTAAACGGGATTAAATAATACTATCACAGATTCAGAGTCTTTGTCCGGGAAAACGTTTTGTATAAATTTTTTACAAGTTTCATTCAAACGCCTCGTGACTTGACCCATTTGTGTTGTATAAAAACGTTATTTTATTAGGGTAGCCCACTGTGAATAATTTTGCGGGGTTCCGAAAAGATGTTGTCGTCATGGTCCATTTTATGATGTGTTGTGATATCAAAACATCTTGAACGACCCATTTAGAACATAATTATTACGGTTTTGTAATAGGTATGTTCACTGATAAAATCCAAATTTTCACTGATGAAATCCAAAACATCGATTTGGGATTGAGAATAACAAGTAAAATATATTAATTTGTCAGTTGATGCATGAATTAAAATAAATAAAAGGACATTTTGCATTTTTGCAGCTCACTGATTTTTAAATTGGATGCGTATTTTTATATTATACGGTCACCACCATATTGCAATTTTCAAGACTAATTAAGCATTTGCCTTGATAAATAAACACCACACTAGAGGCCGTGAGACGGTATTCAATTGCATTTAAAATAATTCATATGTGACAATGACATAATCTCTGACACAATCGACCTTGTCTAAACAATTGCGTTAATCTCATGGATGAATAACTTTACAATTCACTAATGTATTGCGTCTGCGAAATCTGTCTCGTATACTAATAGGTATAAACATACTAGGTAACGTATCGGTGTCTGTCTATTCGTAATTCTTCTTCTAAATGGCTTGACATATTATTTGAAGGATTATTTTTTGTATTTACCGTGTACCTAACTTATTTCCTTTAATAGGAGCGACTTCTATCTGATCCCACGAATTCGAGAGGAAATCCTGCGCCAGAACCTCGTCTGTCACTCAGCAGGTACGTATACCAGTTCGCAGGTGAGTTTGGCTTGGGTTGAAAGATTTTAGTAAGGCCCCATAAATCGACCAAACTACAAACTATCTAGTTGAGCACGGGGTACAGCAAGAATCCGGTATTTGTATAATATTAGAAATAGCTTAGTGTATAAAAAGTCGATGGGGCAAACCGATAATCTTCTTTCACAACCGGTTACGAAACTCTAAAGGAAATCTATTGGGTGATTAGTAAAATGGGTCAGTATGAGTAGATAGGTACCTATATCTGATCAAAGATGGGAATAGTAGGAATATCCGATTACAGAATTTAAAAACGTAAACCGACGATTTTCAAGCGAATGCTCACTACAAGTATTTTTTTTATAAATGGATCCAAAACTTACATTGTGGAACCGGGGATCCACTCTCCTGACTCTTCTTTTATCAGCTGTTTTTGACTTAGTGAAGTCTATTACTGACACGAAATAGCTTCTCCTGATTCCAAACTGCTGCTAAGAATACTCAACCGGAAATTTGAATAACATTCCATTCAGAGTCATTACCATTCGTCCAGGGATCCAACCCGGTTCCGGCCTTGCCACTGAGGAAGGCAGGATAAGAACGATATTCAATATTGAAGATAATATCCAAGTAACCGAAAGGAACCATAAAATGTGCCCGTTCGTATCGTATCGAATTTTATTACATTCAAGACGTCAAGATGCACGGTAATACACTTCTGAATACCCTTTCAGTACATTTATATTTACTTATGTACCCCTTATAAGCTCCCCTTTTATAAATTACGTTCTATCGAGAACAAAATGACAATTCCGGAACGTGAAACGCAGAAATACCTATATCTAAGGCTGATATTATATTTCTTGATGGACTTAGTAATAGATGGACTTAGCTGGGCAAATCGGGATTTTCCATAAAAATTTACAACCACCATAATGAATATATATTGCTATAAAGTAACGCAAAAAAATATACACTATCTACCTTCTCTAAAATTCTTGCAGTTACGTGCAAAAAGACTTTACTCAATAGGAAACAGTAAAAACACCGCAATACTAGAAACATTTAAAGTTCAGATAAGCAATTACATTATACCTAAAACGCTTTTAATTGCGTTATGTCTAACCAGGTACATGGTTGACATCCCCTACCCTGGTATCATACCACGCACTCAGGTGTTATAGATACCTTCTATCAATCTACAAAAGAAAATACATTCTGTCATTAGAAAATAAGGTTTGGTTTTCATCGCGCAATCATTTTTACACGTGGCCTTATTTAGCTTTATAGAAGCACATACGAGGCAATTTAATCGATTGTCCATCCATGCGTCAGGGAAGTGCTTTGATTACAGTTTCCTCTCCATTATTTATTTTAAATTGTTCATCGAGGCTTTTTGTCCTGGCCATTTTATCCTTCTTTTGTTAAAATAGAGGACTAGAGTTTATATTATAGTTAGACCTATTTTTGTATAAAAAGGTCGTTACGCGATTAGAATGATTTACTGACATCGTTAGATAATTATCTAATGGAATGATTGGAGTGAGGTAACCGATTTTGTTCATTGTTGATCTGACAATGTTATGAGTAATTGGTATTGATACAATTTTTATGAGATAAATTACGGTCATCAATACGGTTTTGTAGTCAATTTTCGAAGCTTCAATATGTGCTTGAATTTATCAGTAACTTATCAGTTACAATCGCTAAAATTAAAAAATGAAGAGTGAAAAGGTGATACAAACTTTTTTCAATAAATAAGGAGATGGTTTTATATGATTTCTTATAAACAATCACAAGGCTCAATAACAATGCTCAACAAGTAGCTATTGTGTTTATTTTTACAAGAAAGTTAAGATAATCTCATCAGAAAACTTAAGTAGGAAGCATTTAAGATTATTGACAATAACTTGTTTGTGAATTACATAACAACAAGTTACAGTCAATAATATTCTTCTTCTTATCACCTAAATAGGTATATTTTTTCTACGACCAAGATGACAATAATTGTGAAAATTTAAACCGCAAAATTTAATTCCACAAAATACTCAGGAGTTTATCTAATACTAGCTTACCCGCGCGCGGCTCCGCTCGCGTGAATGTTGGCTTTCGCCACCAAGTCTCTTTTAAGCAGAGGGATTGTCCGTACTAACTTTCAATGTCTATTCCTTGGCAAACAGTGGTTGCAGCTAAACGTATTCATTTCATCTCGAGTTCTATCTAACCCTCCAAGGTACAGTACCGTGCATCGCGGCCAAAGCCAGTCTATTTACCATCATTGTCCTTTTTCATTGTCTTCTAGATTTTATGGGGATTAGATAGGTAGCTGGCTTCCCCAAAGTATGTGTGACTCGGAAAAAGGCCCTTTGATAAACCTTTACATTACACCATAAATATTTGCATTGCACTTTCACATTCGGTCCACTATTTCAAATAAATTAGTTAAACATTATTTTTCCGAAAATTTTGCAAAAATTTATTACTAAAATCTTGCTACAGACATTGACGTTTGACAAACTGATTTAACATTCAAAAAGTTCATGAAACTAAAGATAGAGTATTTAATTATAAAAACCGGTCAAGTGCAAATTGGGCTCGTGCTCGCAGAGTTCTGGATAACACTGGGTTGAGGGACGAACTTAACTTTGCTGCAACGTTTCTTGTCTTGACTGACAGCCATACAGATTCTTTTTGGTGATGTGGGTAATATTTACGATTTCAGGACTTTTACCTTTATTCATGCTGTAAGATTTTACTTTCTGCAAAATATCTGGATTCTAGCCCAAAGGGAAGTATCCTTTCTTTTTTCTCGTGCGAAACCCCCGTCGGGCTTCACCTCAACGGAGCCAACAGAAAGGTAGGTATGTCGGACTCCTACTGACACATCGGCCTGTGTGACCGAGGAATCTGGTGTGTCCTAGAAAGGATATCCCAGAAACCTTGGCCGACTCCGGCCACCAGCACTGGCGACCTCAACGTGTTATTAGGAATCTAAACCCCTTTTCTTTATAAAAAACACGCGTGGAAACATAACGTGGGTAACGGTTAGCCCCGACCGTCACCCTAGGCGCGCACTCATGGAGGACGAAGATGGTTTTGCGAACTATGCCGCCCGGTGCGCCTTCATCGCCACAGGGGAGTGCTGGATCTCTCTAAGTAAGACAATTGTTGTAAATAGACCAAAAAAAAACAGCTCGCTGAGTTTCTTGCCGGAGTCTTCTCAGGTCTGGGCCGCGTTTCGAACCGGTGGTCCATTTGCTTCTAGTTTTAAATATTTATAATTAAGACGTTTTGTAAGAGCCGCTTAAAATGGTCTATACAGAATAAATGAATTTTGACTTTGACTTGACTTTGATTTGACTCTCCCGTTGCTTTTCCACCGCCACTTCTAAGCGCATTAATGCCTTGCAAAAAAGCGGTGGCATTCCAAAAAGAAAAAAAAGAGAAAATTACTTAAATATTAAAATATTCGAGGACATGGCGCCACGCTATATCCACGGAGCAGCCCCGGCAACAGTAGCATTCGGGCGTCTCCCGGCCTACACAATGCAGGAACTCACCAAAATAGTCACCCATCAGTGAGCCTTGGATAGCTCAGGGTCATGGGCCACCTTAATCCCTGTAGACCCAAGACGGAATGCGATTTTGGTCAAGTCCGATATTACGTCCCTACTGGCCAGGGAATGGGAGAGATCCGTAGGGATTTCCGCACGAAAAATAAGGTACAGATTCCTAAAACTCTCCGGTTGCGCTGCAGGTGGCTCAATAACGTCGCCGAAGGTCACTTAACGACCTCCGTCCTCCATGAGTGCAGGCCTGGAGATGGTAGGTCAAGCCACCTATTAGTCGGTGAGACCACAGTTTGGATATTACGCTTCGTTTAATGCCAAGCATTATCCGCAACATTCCTTTGATCTAATTCAACTTGATGCCTCTACGTGTTCTTAAGAAGAGGTCTTGACAGACAGACAGAATTTCCTAATCAGGCACAGAACCCTAAAAATTAATATATTCTATTTACTTTTGAGGAAAAAGAAGTAAAGGATATTACTCTATGAAAATTTAGACGAAGTCAATTTTAGTTCCTGTTGCTATGACAACTATTATAGATGGCGATAAAAACGTTTGCAACATCTAATTTTCTTTTTATTACTAAATTTCCTGAATGAATCATATATTTTTAATTATGTTATATGCTATTCGAGGCGGAGACAAATCCAAAAAATCATAGATCATGAAAATCTGCTCAGCCGTTCTTGAGTTCTGGGAAAAGCACGTTTTTAGCCCTTTTTAGGGCTTTAGGGTTCGAATTTTAAAAAATCCTTTCTTAGTACACCTCCACGCATCAAAACAAACACTCCCTACAAATTTCAAGTCTCTACGACCAGCGGTTTAGGCTGTGCGTTGTAATCAGTCAATCAGTCAATCAGTCAATCAGTCAATCAGCCTGTCAGGACTTTGAATTATATAGTATAAGATTAGACAAAGAGATACAAGTTCTTTATGAAAACCATCGTACTTTAATCTTGAATATAACTTAGCAAGGTGCTTCTGTAATTGCTGAGTCTGCGGGATTAAATTCTTGTGGAATTGCTTACACACCACCAATTTCAACATTTTCTGCCGAGAGAAAGGGATGTATTTTTAAATTCCATTTCGGTGATGTAAACTAAAAATTTAAGAAAATCGCCTAATAAAAAATCTCTCCTTAAAAATCATTATTTTATATTGCTTTGCGTAGGGGTGATTCCAACGTTTTTTTTGGTTACTCCCACATTTTGTAACAAAGGGTAGGTAGGAATGTAATAGATCTAAACGTCATAAATGCACGATTGCCGAAAGTTTCAACTGCCTTACTATGGTGCCTAATATTCATATTATACCTAACTAAATGTGTCTTAGCAAGTTTTTCCTAAGACACATTTAGTTTTCAACCATATCTCATCGCCAAATACCTAACCCTTAATATTCACTCTCTGAATTCAGTGGTGTACCTACACATTACCTACACCTTACACCACTAATATATACTGTTAATAGCAATGAAATCTAGTATTATACCTTTACTTTTTTGGGTATGTTCCATTCGATTAAATGTACGAGATACTATAAAATTCTATTATTCTCTTTTCAGTTGAGATTTATTACCAGTTCGAAGAATAAATAATTCATTGACGGCGCGGGCATGGATTAAATAATAACTAAACTAATGTATTATAGGTGTTTACATCGTCCGCGTCCAGCTTCTAATCGGCCAGACGCATTGGTATGTCGATGCATGTTTATACATTAAATTAATGTATTACATTTGTATTGTAATACAAATCAGGTTGTATTTTTAATACCAGTGTGACGGCAGATGACAGAAATAGATGATAAATTACGCTCTTTGAGCTTGAAGTTTAACTTGCAACAACAACAGTTTTGCTCAGATACAACTATCTGGTTCTAAGTTCAATTTCCGGGCATAGGTATGAAAAGATTTATAAGTAGCAGCACAGAGTCTGGAGAGATGTTGTAGAAAAAGATAAAATCCAAACTTCATAATATACCTATCATTATAAACTATATAGGTACTGCACACTTACTTGGCATTCTTAGGAGTAGTTTCAGGTTGACAGCAGGCTCTGTACCGGAGCACTACTTCAGTAGGAGTGAGGGCTTCGGTCTCGTCCGGCACAGCATCACACTCGTCCGTGACGAGTGGAGCCCGCGCCGGCGACGTGTGAGACCCGTACCCGTCGGAATTCAGCTGGAAATCAATTAAATACACTCTAATGTTACGACTTTCTAGGAACCTTAATACACCCGCTCTTGACAGATACTCCGAAGCTGACCGAAGAAGATTTATTTGCTTGTTATGCTAGATAAATACTAAACGATAGAAAGCTATTGATGGCCAATAAACAATATCTAGCGAGTAAAACAGTGTAGACCCCGCGTTGGCGAAATTGAGTGAGTGAGTTTAGTTTTTGTTCGCCTAGTATGCACCCAACGTAACTAAATAGGTAGATGTTGGTTTTTTGTCTTGCTTAGAAAGTGAAGTTGCAATCAATTAGATCAAAATTCTAAATGTAGCAGACAGCATCACGTTTGGATCACACCCTAAGATACAAGAAATTATCCTAACATTTAGCACGAAATGTCGTACGAATCAGAGCTAATTCATCTGCGCGGTGTTACTCTCAAGGGATGTGATATCACAAAATTGATAGTCATTGACCTGAATATTTTTACGACAGAAATCAATGATTTTTTCATCACTTCTATTCGTTAAAGGTTTATTGTTTATTCAACCGGTAGTCTACCTTACTACTACCGGTTTAATAAATTAAAATCACAAACCTTTGAAAATAACAGAGACGTCTCAGGTATAAAGACTTCTCCATGTTTGAAATCTTTGTCTGAATTCTATAAAAGGTCTAGTCGTTCTACGATCTAATCTATATTTTGCCGTTTGCTACTTCACTACTCAACTACGTGCGGTAATGTGATGACAGGAAAGTGTTCAGTTATGTTTTGAAGGTAAAATAGAAAAAACTAAGACATAAAATGCTAGAGTTGACTAAAACATTACCTACGCGTCTAGTTTAAATTGGCCTTAATAAAAAAATAAGAAAATCATTCCAAAAGGAGTGACGGTATTTTCACAACGTTGATATTTAATGAAATTAGGGTATACTATAAGTGTACTTTACTTTGCATAATTAAAGGTACAATATACTTATTATGTAAATATTTAATTCGGTACTTGCATGGCAATTTACTAGTGTTATCTAGGTGAACAACAAATTTTTTGCGTGATACATACCTAATGGATGTAAACGATACGGAATAAGTTAAATAATATACCTATTAGTACATTGAAAAAAAATCAATATTTTATTCTATAAAGAAAAATATTTACAGACCAGACACAATTTATTGATTATTAAATTAATTGAAATCAGAAGTTACTTTATATAATAGGTAAACTTAGATAGGTAATAAATAATACATTACACTGTCCAATGAAAAAGTCTTATTTCATGAAAAATGGTGACTATTTTTTTTGACACCGACTTATTGAAGCACAACACCATCCACCGCACCTGATAAAGTCATATCAAATATTACCTATTATGAAAAATAACTTAACAAGACATTATGAAAATAATATTCGGCCTATTTCAGCTTCAATACCGTTATTTATTAACTTTAATTTTTTTCTTAGTAAACACTCGTAGTCTCAAATAAATTATAAGCTTGTAAAGTATAGTGTTAGGATAATTGCCATGAACATTCAAATAATTAATTCGATCCCAAACCTCGTCTAGTTGCCGACTTTATGCTTAATTAACCACAATTGAATTTAGTTTATCTACAGACCCAGAAATGGAGGTATCACCTTCCCGTACATATTAATTAGATTAAACGTGATATCAAAGGAATTAAATTTGCAAATGCTACTTCAGCACCTTTCCTTGGGTAAATATCAATACCTAGATCTTTGATATTTTAACAGGCGCACTGTTGAAAGTTGGTTGAGGGTTACAGAAAGATGTACCTAGGTAGGTAATTATCATTTCAGTTAATTTTTTTATGGTATGTCACAATAACTGCACCCTGTCTAGTTGTCAACTGCGAGTGAAGTCTACAGAATGAAGGCCACTTCTCTAGGTTTCAACGATGCGAAAATTGTGGTCTCCAATTTGAGGCCTAAGGTGTATCTCAGATTGTTCATGGCAATTGTATGAAGATGAGAATGACATGAGCTCACTTTGACGATGGTGCCGACCTGCGTGTCTACGGGCTCGACGCGCGGCGCCTCTCGCTGCTCAGGCTCAACAGGCGCTCCCAGCAGCCGCTCCTTCATCTCGTGGATGTAGGGGCAACGCTGCATCGCGATGTAGAACTCGCGCACGCGCACCTGTTGAAAAAAAGGAACTAATTATTGATACTGAAATATGATTTCATTCTCATGTTTTAACTTATAGAAGTAATTTGAATTGAGACAAGACAAATAATTGGAAGAGGGCAGGCAGATGATGATACGTCTTAATTGAACTGTGAATACTCTGTCTGTACATATCTCTGTCAAATCAAATCAAGTCAAATAATCTGTACAAGACAAAAGATGAAGATCCATGCCTCGGAGAGCACGTTGAGCTGTTGGTACCAGTTGCCATACGGACATATCTATGATAGTCGTTACTGGTAGTTGGAGCAACAAAAATATCGTCAATGAGTTTTGGAGATCAGATGGCTTAAGAAAGGGACGCTACCCCTACCCCGACTTCTCAACCAATTGTTTTTAGACGTCTAAATGTTCCTTCCATTCATCCACCCTTTTTGCTTTCCCATAATATATAGTTTAGTATAAAGTAGATGGCAATATGGGTACATCCTTCATTTGACTTAAAGGATAAATAGTTAGTCTCTACCTGTATAGAATAAGGTATTTTTAAAGATATTTGGCCTGATTTCTGTGTATAATATTTTTGAATGAATGCAATAATAATTATGTACTAATACGCATCATAAATAAATCAACTCGCCTCAATAGCAAGGTTAAGCCTAAATAACCTAACTTTTTCATACGGAAACAGAGTTCACGTCGCCCTCTGGGAATGAACACACCTAGCCATATTTGAGTGATAATGGATACGCTTCG
This sequence comes from Lithosia quadra, assembly GCA_963576445.1. Classification (NCBI taxonomy): domain Eukaryota; kingdom Metazoa; phylum Arthropoda; class Insecta; order Lepidoptera; family Erebidae; genus Lithosia; species Lithosia quadra. Next base: position 11,805,214 of record OY754878.1, on the reverse strand, counting down.
TGAATTACCTCCTTTATAAGGGAGGCGAGACATGTGCCGAATACAAAATAACTTTTTGTGTCAGGCAATACCCGCTTTGGTAGGTACATGAATCATGACGTAACAACATTTACGGATTGTGACATACATTTGTGAATTGATTATAGGCATATTGTAGGTATTTAATTCTACGGACGTATTCCGTTTTTGGAAAGGATGAACACGTACATTATTTCCCTGTCTCCTTGTTAAAATTATGTAGTAGGTACCATTATTTTGACAGGGTTTGTATGATTATTAATTTATCAGGCTAATCATAGGTATTACGGAGTATCAAACGTAAACGAAAATGTTGAAGTAGAATTATGGGCTAATTCATATTGATGTTACTTTACGTCTAGTCTAACGCAAACTAGTTAGTCTGGCAAAATTATTTCATTTCTTGTAAGGTTAAATAGTCTATAATATTGAATGCATTGATTCTGGAATGTTCTCTTGTTTTTTAACTATAAACTGTCTTCAAGATTTAAGTCTCTAGCTTGTTACGAAGTCAGTGTAAAAATAATTAAGTACAAAATTCCACATAAAAGATGTTACCCATAACATGAAAAATTACCTAAAAGTAGAAAAACGTATGCACAAGACATTACTCTCTCCAATGACTGACTGTTCTTATCAGGAACAATAAGATGAAACTGACAAGCCGAACCTTTGTCAAGTACGAAACGTTCTCATTATGTCAACCTGAACTTGGGAAAGTAGGAACTGAATGTGGACAAGAAACAGATGCCACCGACGAATGCATTGAATGAGAAGTTTTTACCGAGTTAAAATGAATGCACTTAACTGTGTAATCATTAAGGGATTTAGTGTTGTTTGTCTTGATATATTCTGTCTTGAGAAATCTTATTTCATCATATTTTAAGTGTAATTTTGTCTAATGTTTCATTTTAATCTACTTTTCAATAATTCTCAAATTTTTGAGTACTCTACATTAGAAAAACTAAATTTATATAGGTATTATAACTAACTAAGTAACATTATAATTTTGCCATACATTTTAATCTTATTTGAGGCAATTTAATTTAAATAATCAGTATTAAAATTGGTTTGTCCGAAATAAAGCGTGGTAAAAATACATCATCAATATCAATATAGGTATTCTTGGAATGAAAAAGTAAAACTTCTAATAATCACAAAGAAAGTGTCCAATTAAGATGCTTTCGACGTCCAAGGAAGTCAATTAAAAATCCACAGAGCAAATTAAAAAGTAAAAGACAGACTTACTTCTAACGGGTTACCATTCCACATTGTATTATGTGAATTCTATCCACGGAAAGCTCGTTGAGGACGGAATGTTTTTTGCTCGGGTAGAAATCTTTATTATGTGCGGGGAAAATACTGGCAACTGGAGGTATGTGTGTGGTTTGCAAACTCGTCTGACCAAGTCTGACAAATTGTGTCTATGTGACAAATGTACCTATTGACAGAAAAAGTTAAGTATCAGTCTGTTCGATTGATGAATGGTGGCGATGTTAAACGACGGGTTTAGATATTTATTGTTTCAGGAAACGTTTTTATAATAATCGTCCTAGTACATACATCTTATAACTTGTCATAATTTTCTCTTTCAAATACCTAATGATATCATAGTAAACAAATAGTGGTTAGTAGTGCCTCATATGAAAAACCGCAGAAGATGGTTAGGTACCGTTTTATCGTTGTTAGCCAACATTGTCGTCTTTAGGTTTCCTCTTCATCCGAACGCAAATCCCGGTTGCATCCAAAGCTTGTACTTAGGAGCCCATCCGTTCTCCTATTCCTTCTTTTATAACAGGTTTATTTTGGTTATGGCTGAATTGACTGGATTGAATCTGGATCCCCAATACTGAGGAGAAAGCCTATGCTAGAGGTTCAATCTCAGGTGACCTGCTTACGTGAGGTCAATTTGGGCTGGGCTCCTAAGATCTTGGTGGGACCCTATACACTATTCACATTCTTTCAGTCGTCATTAGGCAACTAATGTATTTGCGATAATGGGAAGGACAAAGTGTAAATCGATTCTATAAAACGAGGGTACTAGGTCATTGTGCTTCGACACCAATTAATTGTTAGAAAAAAAAATTATTTTACTGTACTGTTTTACTTTTAAAGTACGACACAAATATAAATACCACACTTGTCCGTGGTTTTACTCCTATTATTTGTGTAATGAATTGTTTTTATACTGCCAAGTCAACGAACCTATCTACTTGTTATAATTATTGTGAAAATTAATGGGAATATAACATCTTTCCTTTTTCTATTCCCACCTGCCAGTAACAATGTGTGACTGAAAGAACAGAAATTTTCCGTGATCTCTTTAACTGCAAAATAACTTCGTGCTTTGGAGGGTATTAAGGACTGGCAATGGATCTTTGATGTTGCAGGGGCCCATACGTTATAGTTACCGCTTGTACTTTACTTTAACCTTGTTTGCCCCAACAGTGATATAAAAAGAAGTCCGTTCTAACCAGGTCACTGAACTAGTAGCTATAATAGTCTAGTTAGAAATACGATAGCATCAGTTCTAATAACTTATGATTCGAATCAACCTAGCATTCGTCAAGGTTTTATTGGAAATTGATCTGTCTTATATTTTGTTTTCAACATTATGGATCTAGCCATACTCGGTTTAGTGTGATTCTACCTAGCACGACCCCGGATGATTATCATAATTTTCATGTAGTACAAATTCATGAAAAAACATGTACTTTTTTGTACCATAGAATAAAATAAATGTACTCTGATATTTTCGCTGATAAAACGTAGGTGCCCTGTAGTACCTTTCTGGCACGACCCCTACATATTTTAGGTTTTATATCAACTTTATGGTGGAAAATACTATAAATATAATTGTACTTAATTGTACTCTATTTTCCAGATATTTTAGAGCGGTGTTTGACCTGTTTCAAAGCGTTTTACTTTTTAAGTAACATCAATTTCACAATGTTACGCCATTACTATTAAAGGTGATCGCACATATGTCAGCACCGCACGCGCCGAACGCGCCGCATTTTAGAATTCGTTGTATGTAATAGTATGAAACCTCACACACTTCAATTGCACCGCACGCGCCGCATTTCGGTAGGCATCCGATTTTGACAAAAGGATTCTGATGACGTCATTTTTGCTGATACTCGGTGTAGCCGCATGCATGCTCAGTCTTGCGATATATACGAATTTGTCCGTATCCATACGGAAATTTAATGTTCAAACCGGACAATACATGCACACGAATTTTATTCCTAAGAAAATGTTTTGAAATAAAACGCAACTTTAAAATTTATTTGACCTTTCTTAGACTAGTGATCTGTATTTTTTTCAAACCCCCCTGAGAAATTTTGGTTGATTAAATATTTAATTCGGCTCAGCTTTAAATTAGCGGCCCACGAGTTTGGAGTCCACATGCGTTTTTACACAAAACTAATATTATTAGAAGCTTCCACATAAACTTTTAAGGTGCGGAATTCAATTTTTAGAGGTCTCCACGTGAAGTTTTAGTTTGCTTAGTTTAATGGTTAATGAGTAAAAAATTTTCAAAGTCACACATTTTTATCAATATTTTGACACTTTTGACAACAGAACACACACTCTTAACGTTTCGTTTTTCATAAGGTTAACGAACGAAACGTTTTATCGAGAAAGCATGGTGAAACTTGGTCACTAAATATACGTATTTATTCAATTATTAAATGAGATAATTGAATAAATACGTATATTTAGTGACCAAGTTAAATTTTATGCATATTTTATGCATATTCTATTATACGTGTATATTTCGCTGATTTATTTGAATGATGTGCCCGGTTAATGGCAATAGGCTCGCCACTTATTACATTGGGACCTAAACATAAACTGGCGAAATGTGGGTGCTAGCACCTCTGCCTACCCCTTCGAGGATATAGGCGTGAGTTTATGTTATGTTATGTTAAATGAATGCTATTAAAGTTGTACTTACAATAATTTACCGACTATTACCGATATGTGAAACTAAACGTAAAATGGCGCTCAGACTGTAGCGTGTTGTGCGTGTGTTACTGCAGTGTTGTCCCTAGAAGTTGAGATCGTTTACGTACTCCTGCCTGTGAATCCCGACTCAGAGTACCCCGACTCGCTCCGCTTTGCTCCGCTTCGCTCCCGCCTTAGCCTACGTGGTTATTTTTTTTTCAAACCATCCAGAAAGTTTTTCATTTTGTATTGTAAGTAACTCAAATTGGATGTTTGTAAGTTGCTGTTCTGTTGCTTTCTCAGCACTATATAGCAGTCAGTCGTATCTCAAAATGGGGGGGCGTCCGCACTTTGCTTGTTTTTTGCGAAAGTTAGGTTAGAATATTAAAAAAAATCGTATCTCCAAAAAGGGGGGCGTCCGCACTTTTTCCTTCAAAGGAGGGCTTCTACACCCCCCTCCTCCCCCCCTCCACCCACTCCCATCCCTAAAACGTGTTGGCAATACCAAAGATTGCATACGGGGCGTACGGCGCGTTCGGTGCGTGCGGTGCTGACATATGTGCGATTAGCTTAATTCTAAGTCAAAAGTAAATAAAACTATGCTTGGTACATATTTATATTACATTTTATTTTAAAATAATTAATTCATCATTTATATTATATTTTATTTCAAAATAATATATTACTAACATAGTTCGACGTACGTATTACAATTCGACGTACCTACCTAGTGTTTATTTTTTTTTCTTCTATATAAAAGACTTTAATAATTTTCCTATTTTAAAATAAAATGTTATATAAATTATGTACCAAGCGAAGTTTTATTTACTTTTGACTTAGAATTAATAGTAATGGCGTAACATTGTGAAATTGATGTTACTTAAAAAGTAAAACGCTTTGAAACAGGTAAACCACCGCTCCAAAACATCTGGAAAATAGAGTACAATTAAGTACAATTATATTTATAGTATTCTTCACCAAAAAGTTGATAAAAATACCTAAAATGTGTAGTGGTCGTGCCAGAAAGGTATACTACAGGGCACCTACGTTATATCAGCGAATATATCAGAGTACATTTATTTTTTTCTATGGTACAAAAAAGTACATGAATTTGTACTACATGAAAATTAAGATAATCATCCGGGGTCGTGCTAGGTAGAATCACACCTCGGTTTATTGTATTGTGAAATATAAGCAAAACACGTAAGCATCGATGTTATAAAATATATTAAGCTTTTATTAATATACTCTTCTAATTTCTTCGTATCTTCAACTGATGACGCTAGGTACGAGTAGGTATATGGTGTCACAACAATGGAATACTTATTTATAAAAATAGAATATTTTATTTAATATGATAAGTAGCGTACCTACTTATCATATTAAATATACTATAAAAGAGGATTGGGATTAACACAAAACATGAAGATGATATAATTAATGACCTCATTTCATTATGCTTTAGGTAAGAAGCCTTATAACAAAAAGCCGTATGTTTTAATTTGCGTGTTATTAAGGTTACTTTCTTTTTGCTTGTCCATCATTCTTTGGGAATATATTAATATCTCTCTTACATTTGTTGCATTTAAATCAAAATTTAAATTCGTCATCGTCGTTGGGATGCATGCTCCAGAACCTCCGCGCGGTGCATCCGGGGCAAAGGAGACGTCAGTGTCTCTCCAAAATTCCAGTCAAGGCAGGTCAAAGGAGAGAGGTATTCAGATAATATTTTGGATAAAAGCTACTTTCATGGTTTTCATTTTTAACGTTACTAAATTAAATTTCATTGTGGAAGTCCTCCATCATATATTGTGTCATAATTATTAGTACCTGGCTGCTGTTAGCCATGTAATTATACATTGTTTAAAGATTGGGATATATTCATTTGGATTATTATTACTGAAAATAGAACAATTATTGGCCTAAATACGGCCTACAACAGACCACATAAGTGCTATATTAACATAAGCGTTCGTATTTCAGTCCCCATATTTTACGACATACGTCCACACACTTTTCAGACAGTAATGGTCTAGTTATGCAAACGAACACTTAAATGTGCCAAGTCCCATTTCCGTTTCCCAGGCTCATTTTCTTATCTAGTTTATGCTGAAAAACTTGTAAAATGATGTCACTTTGTGGAATGTTTCGGCAAGTGATAAGTGTTATTTATTTTCAGTTGGTAAAATACGTTTTCTTATTTTATTAGAATAACAATAACACGTCGTGTTATTTTTATAAATTACTTGAATTTAAAAAATAGAACACTCATTCCAATACGAGTAAGTATAGTTTTCACTAAGAATACCAGCTCCAATATTTTCATTTATGTTTTAAGTAGGAAAATATAAATGTTAGTTTAGTAAAAATATAAATGACTATTCCTGATTTTTGATAGACAAGATTTTTAAGAAGGATGTAATTTTCGTGTGTACATAAATATCTTAGTGTTTACTCATAAATCTAATGATATTGTCGGAAGTTTATGCGAATAGCATGAACTAAGCATCCTTTTTGTGCAATCAGAGGGCAGTCGTGTCTCGAAGAAAATCGAAGTTTTGCTTTTCCGTGACTAGACTAAAATCCTACACCAACTTACTTAGGAAAAGGCTTGGAGAATGATGAAGATGGTGAATGGCAGCAGAAATAAGCATCAGGTCTATTTGAAATATCCAAACGAACCTTGCCATAAACACCATACGAAAGTAAACAAACTATGCCAGAAACAAAACAAGGTTCTGTACGAACTTTACAGTCACCGTAACCATGAAACAGGCAGTAAAACCATTTTTAATTTAATGACTTACCTCTCTAATGTAACCACTGTAAAAATAGGAGCATTAAAAAAGTAGGTCATTCGCTGGAACAATGTATGAAGCCGTATGGTTACCGCAACATAAATATGGGGTGTAAGAAACCTGCTGTATGACTGTCAGCGGTATACAGGGCATTAATTTCGACAACATTGTTTCAGGGAACAAACGGTGTTATGGTATATGTTTGATCTCATAACAGCTGAAACTCATTTGACCTAATAAAAGGAAATTTAATCTTTAGTGTATTCAACGGAAAATAAGTAAAATAGTTTTTTTCTGTAACTATCTTTAGGTTCTTCACATAGGGAGTGAAACAAAGCGTTATAGCACTATTACATTCTTAGTTTAATAATGAGAGGCGATTGACACTAATGATTAATTTCTGCCGTGTTGGTAAAGATTCACATCATACGGCATTAGAACTGGTGCTAGTCTAAATTTGCTAATACGGTAAATGTCTATAACGCTATCAAATAAACACACGGCCTACTTTATTGTGAGCTGTTACTGCTACTTATGAACGCTAGCATTGTACCAACTGAAGAGAGAACGATGGGATATAAAGGAAAATGGAATGCTGGATCTTATTACACCTCAACCTACATTATAAGAACAGCTCAGAAGTGAGTATATAAAAAAATCATTACAGATTATACAGTTAGTAGGATCTTCTTTTTACTTTTAATATCGCTAATGAGTACGATTTCACGGGTCTGCTGTTTATCTTAAAACAATTTATAAGTGTATTGCATAACTAAGAGTATAATAATATATTATGTGTACAACGTAAACTATTTATTGTTCAATATCAAGAGCTGCAGCTGCACCGTTCATCTATACAACGATCTAAAGGAATGCCAATTTACCGGTTGAAATATCCGTTGAATTGTCGGTTGAGTTATTGAACAGTGTGTCAGTAATGGTAATAAACGAGTCAGTTAGCGTGGCAACTATAAATCATATTGATGCTTAGCTCCGTCATGATGTGATAAAAACTAAACTGATTAATTTTAGCGGAGAAAATATCTAACTATTGTATAATGTGTAAAGGCTTAGTAATTGCAGTAATTGCTTATACCGGTGCCTGTGCCTGGCAGAGACTTGATGTGTCTAACACAAATGTACCACCTTGATAGTTAGTGGCCGATATACCTGCTGAATGAACAAATGAGTTTCTGGTGCAGGCTTCCTTCTCGTGGTTGGAGATACAGACGGCAGTCGCTTATGAGACGAAATATACTTAATCAAAGGAAAAGGAGTAGGAATATTGATGCATACAAATGTTTGCTAAACCGTGACATCTGGCTCAGTAGCTGAACTATCAACCACTTCGTGTGGCGCCTAAAATCCGTCATTATGATCTTATAATTTAGGTTATTTTCTTTTGACTTCCTCACCCTTGGCGAGCAAATTTAACAACGGCCCTTTTGTTACCAGATATTTGATCCCAAAGCCACGTGATCATTGACGCGTGTTATCTTAACCGCTTCTAATTAGAACAACATGATTAATGAAATTGGAAGTAGTTCTACTTTGAACATGAACAGAACATTTGTAATTTCCTTGAGCGAGAACCAACAGCATCTTTGACGTTGTATAACCTAGTTTTGTTTCCGTTTAACAAGCCCGAGATATAGGATAACCCCTTTTCCCGACTTGAAACGTCATTATGTTCTGCTTTAATACGTGTTGAAACGCGCCTGAATAGTTTTGATTGGAAATTAGACCTAGTAAGTGATTTTAAGATTTATTTTAGGATTAAATTATCTTTAAGTGCTGAATTAGTTCCTCTTATCATCATCTATGCGTGGAGTTCTTTGGCAGTTGCATCGGAGGCCTTCACACCCGAATCCGAGTTCCGCTTAATTCTTCATCTTCTTTTGGTTTAGCTTATATGGTCGTCACGGGAGTGACTGCCTATTGCCCCAATGATCTTGATGAGACCCCATACACCCATTAGCACATTATGCAAAATTAGCTGAAATAAATGCTGTTCCCAAAAGCATTTATATTAAGGGCACTGAATAAAAGGCATTCGAGTGTATAATTAGTTACGTAACAAAAGCCCAGTTTCTGGCGAGCTGTCAACAAAGGAACGGCTAAATGGCTATGTAAACACAGTTGTCGGTGATAACGATCGTTTGGAAGCTAGCAAAAGCCTTTTTTGATAATATCATGAGAGTGGGTTGGCAAAAATTACTTTTCATTTATAAACTAGTAACACGCGCATGGAAACTGAAAAAGCAAGGTTCTATCCAGCGTATTATTCATACATAATTGTTTACTTATGACGTACCTAAATTTTTCTTAAAAAAATCGCTACCTACACGTGTGCATCCTTAACTTGACACCGAATCTTAGGAAACCATCGACGTAAAGCACCAATACAAACAAAATACACTAGACCTTTCACTCACTCGCAATGTCAAGATACCAACTACCAACTAGTATCAATACTATTACTACTACATGTAGGTACTAGTATATATAGGTACAAATAAACAGAAGCCTGAGGCATTTGCATAACAACAGTATCGAGTGCCATTAATTTGTATTCACTATTGCGAAGGTTATAGTCTAGTATGTAATTTCAACGACCGTATCGATTGTCGTAAAGTTTCTTGTTAGATGAGCCTTTAGAAAATAGCTAAGAGTGGCAATAGCCTCATCATAAAGTGACAATTTAAGCCCAGGTGGAAACTAACTAATATTAATTATTATAGTTTAACACGAAAACTTACGTGCACCTGATAGCTTTTTCTAAAAGTGTATTAAAATCAAAGTCTCTAAAGAAATATAATTGGTCATGGCTGAGCAATCTGTGTCAAACTGTATCATCTGTTACCATTTCTTTACGACATCTGGCCAATTTTATTGCTTTCTACAATATTTTGATGGTCTATACCTACATCTGTGCCAGATTATGGATATGCTGTTTTAGATTCTCTATTAAATTATTTTGTATACAAATTCTTAGTATCTTTGATCCATTTAATTTTATGGTCACTGCTTCATAAGTGCGAAAATATTAATGATATTTCAAAAGTTATCAAACTCGATAAACTGTAACAAGTGAGCTTACGACATCATAAATGTATAATGTCGCTTTTAAATGGCATTTATTGCATTATTACTCCGTTTCTTCGATGTTCTATTTTTAACTATTATCTAAAAGGTACTACTAGAATCATTTTTTAGTTGGCAATGTAGGCACCTACGGCTTGTATATGTAATTGTGATTTTTCAATTTGTGATAGTTTCAGTATCATTCAGCTTTACAGTTCTTGCAAGTTTCATCAAAAGCCCTTCAATAAGTAGGTAGCTAACATTATATCAAGAGATATAATTAAAACACTCAAGATGGTTACGACTAGAAAATGACTAAAAGTAAAGCAAACTAATATTAAATTTATGTTAATTCCTATGACTAATTATTACCATGATTTCTATAAATTATTTTGACCATAAACATTGATAGGAATACGAAGAGTATTGTATATCAATGCCCAATGGCCGCAAGTATCTAATATAAACACCAAACTTAAAGTACAAGCTACTAGTTTTATGTAATCGAAATAATCTTTGCTAGTGTATGTAGAACCAGCTCCAATTAGCCCACCCATCACCAACGCAGAACCATAACCCACTTAAACAATCTCGCGTAGGATGATAGCCAATTAGCATTTCTATTTTCTTTCCTTCACAAAACCACTATAAAATAACATACAGCTATAAAAGACCTTTTATCTATTGCTTCGTAAAATCAACAATAATTTTAGATCCATACACATTCGAGTTTCGACACAGAAGGATATTATTCATTTCTATTTTATTTTCACAGACTATAAATACACCAATGATTTATTTGGGTTCATCTTAAGTCTTCTAAAATAAACGAACGTTATTAGAGCCAGTGGACCGCATATGGGTATATTTTTAAGAGTAATTTGGTCTAAATCATCCATATAAATAATGGTTCAGAAAGGTTTTATGCTCGCTGGGTCTGTCGTTTCCTTTCCTTCTTGTTTGTAACTAACATACAGTTTGAATTTAGGCTTACTCCCAGATTACTTTTACCCTTCATAATACGTATGACAAACAACGCAAAAGAAGTATTAAGGATTTTAATCCCAAGAAATGTTTCGCCAGCCCTATGCTCTCTATCCATCAGATAGTTTGTTTATGAGTAGACTTCGAACTTCCTGACTATGAATAGGGCTAACATCGTATCGTACACATCGTTTGCTATGCTATAAATAATGCGTTGAAATTCACATTAAATTTTGAACTGGGTGTAAACGAACATGATGCGATCAGAGCTAAGTAAGACCTTGTAGATAAAGCTGTGGTTAACCTGAACTAAATCAAAAGTGACATTAAGGCGATAAGGAGACGGAGGCGCGGGGAGTCAAAATGTCCGCGACGCACTCTTATTATTACTAACATTAGATCGCATTTAGCCTGTATCTGACAAGCGACATGAGCTATTACGCGGACAAATGCAAACTTATGATCGTACAAATAAGAGTGCGTCGCGGACATTTTGACCGTTCCGCCCCGCTGTCTTCTTATCGCCTAATTATTATATACGAGGTGGCAACTCACGTAATATGATAATTATTGTCAGTAGCGTGGTTCTTACTAAATTAATTCTAAACATCATACACTAATAGGTATTATTTGTTTTCGTTTAATATTTTTGGCAAACTGTTTTCGCATTGCAAAGTATTGTTATTCAAAAAGATGTTTATAAGAACCGCAGTTCGTGAGATTTGGCCTTCGTTAAATGGGTACCGAAAATGATTTATATTTGTTCTAAATATAATATGAATAACATGAAGCGAGCTACATTTATATTATTGTCATGACTCATTATTAGTCAGTAATATCTATCTATAATACCTAAATATCCTTAAGTTCCACCCAAACTTGTCGACTTCCCTTGTGAAAATGTTCACCTTATTATTACCAAGTTATACCTACTCATATGCTCGGTCTTTGCATCCAATTACTAAGTAGCTGCTTTTATAGTTAATTTGAGTAAAACTTTTGAGGTGCATTACTATGGTAAGTAATTGTTTTAGCTACTTACCTAGTACCTACTTATTTCCAAATGATAACTTTTACGTTTACTTTATTAGCAGGTTCGTAAAAATATGTCATTTTTCCCAATTTTGGTATAAAAATAAAGATTCATACATTTTGGTATATAATACCATTGTTTCCTTCCGATATGAGTGGATTTTATAAAAGGGGACTACGAGTACATGTATGATTACATCATACTCGAAGTTCCCCTTAACCTGAACTTCGTTATTACGCACCCGCAGTGGATGCAAATGACGTCAGTGTAATATATATTCTAACAAAAATGGAAATATCTATTGTAAGAACGTACAGTCAGCGTCAAAAGTTAATGATGATTGCACAGATTTTAAATTTAGAAATCTGGAGAAAATTATAATTTATTTTTGGATCAAAATTAAAGAATTAAAGCGCCTAATAAATAATTGAACAGTATTTTCATTGAAAATATGAATTACTTTCCCCAAAAAACGAACTATTAAAATTTAAAAATGATCATCTACTTTAGACGTTAAAATACTGATACCTCAGTAATCTATCTGTTGGCTTTAAAATCTCTCAACCGATCATAATGAAACTTGACAGCATCTACGTGGATAATGTCTCAGGAAGAATGAGAATGTATGTATGTTGGTTTAATACTACGAGTAAAAAGCTAGAAGCCATCGTACTAGAAGTCAGGAGCGAAAAAGTATCTTAAGATAATGCTAATAAAACCACGCTCTCTAAGTTCATTCACTTGGAAGAGATTATCACTTTCAAAATTCAGAAAAGTCATTATAAAACTTCATTAACCAACAGTTTTACAACGGATTTATTAATACTCCACATTTGGTCACAGAATCAAAGGATAATTTAATGGCTCCGAAAATTATAAAAATAAAAGGGTTCTATGTATAGCGCTACAACTTTTCAGCATTAGATCCTCCATCTGGATGCTCACAGCATCGTCACATCAAAGGGGCACGTTGTGCGACGTAAATAAGTATGCGAGCCTTTCATACGCCCTCATAAGTATAGAAAGGATGGGCAATGGACAGGGGTAGAGGTAGTTAAAGGTGGATTAGTGTTAAAAAAATGAAGAGAACATATATTATATTATTTGAATGGGATTAAGCTCCAGATAGGGTAAATAACCTAACCATTCCAGTCGATTGATTTCCTTTGTCCAAGACATTGCTATGTGAACCCCTGCGATTGGTTTGGATAGGTTTTATAATAAAATTCTGTAAATAACTAGGGTTATTCACTAATGTTGATAGTATGTTTTGCTTTCTAGCTTTTCCACCGCTTCAGAGAAATAAAGGTACATGCCTAATTGCATAATACTTTTGAATGAAATTAGAATTCATTCCATAAGTGATAGGTAACCAAAGAGATAAAATTTCAAAGGCATCCCAGCATTGCTATTCAAAGAACTTAAATAAGTTTTTGATATAACAGACCAAATATTCCCATATTTTTTATCGAGACTCGCATAAAAGGTGGCGGTTGTTATTCAAAATTGGAGTCTAGACTTTCAAAGCGTATATCACCTGCCTGTTGCTCATCCTTTTAGTATTACTCAGCAGACGATACTTCACTCTGTTAAAACGATTTAAGGTTCATTTTTCATTGGGTCTCGTTCTATAATCACCATGAAGCCTACGCGAATCCTTTAATAATGAAAGTTGAATAGGCTTTTTCACAGAAATTCTCGGAATCCATTCCCAGCAAATTCAAAAAAGTAAATTGTGTGTGTGTACTTTGATATCTTTCGAATTTTAGGTTTGTGGATGTATAGAAATATGTTTTTTTATCTCATTCCTACTTTCGGCTGTCGTTGCGGTTACAATATTTTTATTTTGTCATTTAATTAAATTTTGTAACCTTTTTTATTTATTCTTATAGGTAGGTACTCGTATCAACTCGTAATATTTTCAACACGAACCTTACCTTACCATAATGTTTATTTTAGCAGTTCGTAGGGGCTTCTGAGATTGGAACTTAACTGTGGTCTTGACATCCCTCGCTTCCTTGGAGTATTTATAAATTTAATAAGAGATAGAAAATAAATTCGACTTTTTTGGGTCAACATTAACTTAGACGAATTAAATTCACAATGAAAATAATCGTTCGAATTTTGATGATTCAATAACAATGTTACTACAACATATGTATGTTTTGTACATGTTATATACATTACATAATTGAAAATGGAATGTTTTGACCTATTTTAACAAACCGTTTCGTGAGTTGTGACATGTTTTGCTATCACGCGACAAAATGTAATGCGCTTTTTGTTTACACATCAACTATTCCCTGTATTATATTCATGAATTCTAAACATTAGTTTCTAATACAGTCAGATGGAGCAATTATAATTAAACGGGACATTAGTAATAAGATGCGATAAAATGAAAATTAGAAAGAAACTAGGTAAGTAGTGTGAGTTTCAATTTTGAAAATATATTGCAGGTTGCTAAATTCATAATACACATACTCGTACCTAGTAATTTTTTTGATACTTAAATAAGGAGAGAGGTTCGTTCGTTCTACAAAAACTTGTGTGAAATAACAAGAAATGATATGATATGGTATGATGTCATATCATATTTTGTCACTCAGGAAAAAAGGTCTGGTGGATGGCAATAGGATCATCTCTTATTATCGGAGACCGAAAGATAGGTATAGTTGGCGGAATGTAGGCGTTGATCGTTCTGCCTTCGTGTAAGTAAGCTTGAGTTTGCCAAATAATGCTATAATTTCATGCACTTGTGGTCACAATTTCATAACTATGTGTGATATTAATTGGATGTGTTTTTGTTCCCGCAATAAAAAAAATCGTTCTGCCCCATTGGTTCTGTGGTACCTATTTATTAGTTTGCGATTGTGTCTTCCTTGGTACAATAACTGGCAAGGAAAGTCAAACATAATATATCAGAGATTCGTGATTCTTGATTAAAAAAGGTTATTGAAAAGCCATAATCTTGCGTTCAACCCTAAATAAGTTAGATCGAAAAGGTAATAAGGTAAATGTACTTGCGAATCTGTCCCCCTCTTCGAGGATAAACTTAAAACTAACATAATAGATTATCAAAATACTTTGCCGTTGCATCTCACCAAATGGACATAATATTATTATCATTTATAAATCAGTTGACCAATATTTGTACCTACTGTTTTCAAATATAATAATTTTGTAACAGAAGTACTTCAATCAAAGAATTCATAGTAAATATTCGCCCGTTATATAAAAAACCGTTTATCTCTTACTATACTTAGTAGATAATGTTACAGATGATGTGTGATGATGATGTGATGTTAAATTTGTTTCTTCTATCACTTCGTTCATCTTCATCTAAATATGATGTCTTAAGACACGCGATGATGTCATCGATCCGTAGATACGTTCGTCGCACCACTATTATTATTTCTGGGGCATGACATATCCCTTGGCGTGATTTGGTCGACACAGTTTATTCCTATGTACACATTAACGCAATCTAATTTCAGTTTAAGACTCAATATCTGGGTCAGAGTACACACTATTTAATTTTATGATGTTGTTTGAGAAACTCTGGATTAAACGTGACGGCTCTCAAAGTTTCATGGACGTATCGGTAAAGTGTTTACTGAAGCCGTTGAAATTAGATCACAGTGTAAGCTCTCGTAAGAAATCTGGTAAAAAGTTTTCGTAAGAGCGCTGTCATGATTTCCGTTAGTAGGGTGGTAAGTTTGATTAAAGCCATGATTCACGGTGACGGATAAATTTCAGAGAATTGCTCGTAAATAGAGAGTATAAATATATAGATTATGTATGATGTTTTCATCGCAACAAGTAACACAATCCAATTTAGAAACCTCTATCGTCCTAATATCTTTCAAGAAGTAATAAACAAAACGTGAAATAAGTATAAGTAGGTATTAGATTTTTACTCAAAGGATTACAGCAAGCATTCATACATGATTTTTTTAAAAGATAAACTTCAATGTAAAGAACCTTTCTAAATATGTTATTTTTCAATAACTGTTATCACTGACTGTACCCCTACAACTCCACATTATTATTATCAACTATACCTAAATATTTTATCTTTTCTACTCTTGCTTGACACATTCATGTCAAATACCTAACATAGAATTAAACCATAGTATTTTTCGCTATATTATCTGTTATACAAACAAAAATGGCAATAAATCAAAGTTAAATCCCACAAACTTCTTTTCTTTAAAGTTATATAAACATATCGTGATTCTAATTGAGCAATCGACAGCTTTCAAAGCACGTTAATTGGCAATAAATCAGTTCCTCATAACAGGCATTTCCTGCAACAGAGTACATTTTGACATTTGCGGCGCACGAGGAGATTACTACGACTCGTAGTGGTAGATGTCATCCGCTCGTGAGGGAGGAAACCAGGCCGTGTACTCTCGTATTTGGGTGGTATTTTGGTTGCACTAAAGTGGGGGTCACCAACCTTTTGACACTGAAATTCTGTCACGGTGGTAGTGTTGTCGTCTGCGGTCGATTCGGAAAATGTAACGCCGCGGCGAGCGCGGCGCGTGCCGGCGTGCGCCAGGGCGCAGGCGTCGGTTTGCGTGCTTCGGCGCGCGGCCGGTCGCGCTCGCGGGCCGAGACTGCCGACTTCGCGCGTTTTCCCTCCGCGCTTTCCCGGTAGCGGCGTGCGCACATCAAGCCTGCATTGTTCTGCAAATAGCGAGCTGAGGGCTGGGCCGCTATTCAACCGAGATGGGCGCCTTTCGACTGGACTGTTGCAGCTCGCTTGACTGCCGTACACTCTACGTGTGGATAACTTCGCTCTATTAGCACCCGTAGTTAAGATTTATATGTAATACCGTAGCATAGAGGGACTTATACCGGCTACTGTAGATAATCTCTGTACAAACATTTGTTTTTAAATCATAAACCTATGAACTCGTTTTTCATTTAAAGCGGTTAACAGTTTTACATGATGGACAAAATAGACATTTACAGTTTTTAATTGGTTATTTATTTCCATATTATAATTTCATGTGTTATGTTTGAAGAGTTATACATAGGGTACTGGCACCAGTAGTCAGCCTTTTAGTGGAAAGTCTGACTTCAAACTCGTATAAGAAAATATTAGAAAGATTAAATTGGAAATCTTTTATATAAATTGCGTTACACATTTATTAAACTTTATTACAAAATTAACAAAAATTACAAAATTATCCTTTAATAATATGAAAAGCACGTTTTAACAAAATAAGGCACTTTTCACCAGTGCTCAGCCGCCAAAATCCAGTAATCAGCCACACTGTCACCAGTGGTCAGCCTTTCTTGAGATCAATCAAATATATAACTTATACCTACTTAAATCAATCTGTAAATTCTTCAGTAATTAAAAAGTTTCAGTATTTAAATAGTTTTCAAGTTTTTTTTTCACTTCTAAAAGTTTCTCGGCGATTAACAATTTTTTGCAGAAGCTTGAGCATAATGTAGGTGTATGTATGTATGCAGGAGCTCCTGAAACAGAAACCTGTAAGGAAGATAATTCCTTACAGGTTTCTGTTTCAGGAGATTAAGTATGTTCTGAGAATTTTTATTTTATTATATTTTATTTCCACAAAATCACGGCCAGTCTTCTCTGCTTCTTCAGTTATGTCATTCAAATCTTCCAATTTCCTTTTCTTTGTTTCTTTTTTTCCTTTTTACCTTTTACTCTCAATTTCTGACTAGAATTATCATTTTTCTTCTTTGTAGTCTCCTTCACTTTACTAGTTTATAATTTAGAGCTGTTTTGTTTTCTTTTTTACTTTCTTCTTTAAAATTTTTGGCCTCTGTAACTTTCTTTCCTGAATAGCAGTTAATCAAGTGAATGGGGCGTTGCATAATTTTATGAGCAGTCAGATCGTGTCTAAAAAGGCACGTCTCACTGTACATAGAGGAGTTCTCGTTTCGTATGGCAGAAGAAGCATGAAAGTAGATTGAATGCTGTGGAAATAAGAAGTCTGAGAAGCATAGTTGGAGTAAAGTTGATGGACCGAATGTGTAACAGTGGGTTAAGGGAACGTTGCCAGTAGGTACCAGCAACCGGCGTGCGTGTATGAAAACAATTATAAAAGTTGAAGAAGCGAAAGGAGTATGCAAGATCGTAGCAAGTGGACAGATGTTGTCTGGTCCAATGGTTTCCCAGAGCCAACATCTGTCCACTGGGAAAAAGGCGTGATTTGTATGTATGTATGTTTAAAATAGCCTTAAAAAAGAAACTGCATAAGGAAACAATTTAAATATAGGGACGACTGAGCACTGGGTATACTTTCCCCAGTACTCAGCCATGTAACCAACTTCAACTGTTTAAGTGGCCGACTTTTGGGTTTTTGACAAAACCGTTATGGTATGGGTATACTAGATTAAAGGATGAACTCTGAACTTTAAAATGATACTAAATATAACTCTAAATAAAAAAACAGCGTTAAAACCAGTACTCAGCCAGGGTGGCTGGGTACTAGATAATGTATATACAAAAGGGATCCAGTATTCGGCCGCCTCATAATTACTAATTCTTAAGAAGAACACGATACTTTTTCATTGATTATGATGCCAAAACTATTAATTAATGGTAATGTTAATACAAAGTGCCTTAAAACTGACAAAAAAAGGAAAAATAATAACGTTTTTGCGAACGCTTCCACTAACAAAAAAATGGCGCCGCGTATCGCCTCGTCAGCAGACGACGTCGAAAAAACTATTATTTAAAATACTTCGCAGCCACTTAGCTAATATGTTTGGATTTGAATCGACTAATGAGGAGTCACAGAACCAATTTAAAGTAATTCTATAGGTTAGTTTCTATTAGAATGCTATTTCTATTGGTTTTGAACCGAAAAAGGCTGAGTACTGGTGCGGGGCTGACTACTAGTGTCAGTACCCTACCTACATACTCGTATTTCACCAGTACTTTTTGCTAGATGCCACCTAAGAAGGCACAACTCTATTGTGATGTAATCTACAGGCATTTCTACCGACCCAGAAATGGAAATAAAGTTTCACAATGGCACGTCAATAAGCACAATCATAGCCAAGTGTCCAATGAAGGCTGTCTTTTACAGTTTTATAAGAGTCCAAAAATAGTTTAAAAGGTACTTACTAAAATCGTAGACGATTAAAATTTATAAAGAGTAAACATAACATATCTCCAGTTCATCTAATCCACATAAAACCAGCACAACTATAAATTCACGTCATGAACCATTTAAAACGAGCACAACATTTTATTTTCATTTACATTTCATGGGAATCGTCTTTATCACCATGTAAGAGCCGTAACACGTCTTTGACAACAAACCTCTGACGTTTCAAACATCAGTGTAACGGCAACATGGTGATTGAGATATTTCAAGAATGTGAGTAAGTTAAGTGACAATTGTTAGCGTGAAAGTTATCAACAGGCCCGCAGACGAATGACGATCGAGATCTACAAACAATATTGTTTCCTCGTAATGGCTTGAGTGAATCGTGCGTGGCCCGGTTGCACGCTAAAGGCAGTGCAAGACATATTACATAGATAATTTAGTTATTATCTGAGAGCATAGCTTTCGATACCATTAAGCGTGTAATAAGAGTCTATCGTTTTATAGCTTACTTCTTTTCCTACAGGCTCTGCTGTTAGTTATGGCCAATACTCATAATAAGTTTTACACTATAACCCATTAGTATTAGTTGTTTCATTTATGTTCATAAATTTGACGTCAGTAATCAAACATAATTTATGGTCCGAGAGGATAATAGCATTTTATTTGTGAAAATTAAGAACACTACTAAATCAGAGGATATTTTTCAATTTCAATGTGGTTTAGAGCAAGTAGTCTGGTTTTAATAGTATCTCAATGGTACATAATTATTAATCTCGTCTTTTTTCCGGCGTTGTGGACTCTGCCCACATCGGCGAACCTTTTTTTATCGAGCATCAAACTCCACGGATACTTCCTCAAGTTTCTTACTAGGTATATCCACTAATTTATAGGAATAGAAACCAAATATATTTCAAATGAATAAATTGAGAGATCACTGTCGGATTGAGAACACCTGCGTTTCTCAGTCGCCTTGTACGATACCCACGCGAAGAAATGGGGTAACCTTTTGCCGCAAACCACAGATGTTCACCTTTTTGAATAATACTAGTATTTTATCGTAGACTGTATTTACCATTTTAAGATCGATTTTCAATAAAAAAAAATTAAGTAGTTGTAGTTCTGTGCTATGAATTCCAGTTTTATAGTAGGACGCAGGAGAAAATAAAATTTAAACAATTTTATAATATATTTTTTTAAATACCTATCTAAATTGTTAAAAGCATAATTTCCTTATCGAATGTTTGTTTGGTTTAACGAATGTTTACTGTATGTTACATAAATAATGAGTTTTAGGTCAGCTACGTATGGAACCAGCTTTATTCAATTCACTTACGCCCGACCCGACACACATATTAGTATGTTGGTATGTCCATCGATATGTTGACACACCTACATTTGTTTATTGTAGGTTGTAGGGCTGTGAGTGCGGCGACGAACCTGTTACGAGACATCGATTTTTTTATCATAAACGTCTTGAATTGTAGATATTTACCTGCTATTTGAATTGAATTAACAGCACTGAAACCGTAAAGTCAAACTCCCTAAATGTTTTTACTAGACAGAGATTGTGAATAAATTTGCTTTAGCATTTTTATAAGTAGGTATACCTAAGTAATATTTAGGTACAATAATTTTTAGTTCGTTTAGAAAGATTTCTATTAAACTTCGAAACGCTAATTAATTTCAGAGAAATCCAAACTGAAACCTGATATTTGTAACTTATAATACCTGCTGACGAAGTCACGAAAAATTTAGTGGGTTGTTTACCTTAAAACCTAAAAACCCTTTAAAACAACTAATTCAAATGATTTTCAGGTAGCTCAGTTGGTCAGAGCATTCCCCCTGTAAGGGACTGGTCACGGGTTCAAGTCCCGTCCTGGATGATCATTTTTTCCGATCAGAAAATCATTTGGAAATAGTTAGCATGCAATTGCTTAAAATTTCATTCAACTAATTCAAAGTTATTAATTATTTGTAAAACAAATTGAAGTAACATAATAGGTTTGGGTCCTGTGGCCAAACTAATAGGGTGGCCACCCCTATTAGTTCTATAGGTGGTTGGCTGACAACCAAATCGATGCTGTGAATTGTGAACGAATTCGGCTTTATTTGTTTTAAGCGTTGTGCTGGAATTTGGCTTTAGAGTTTTATATGCCTCACCTATCCCCTATCTACGTGTAACACTTATAATTTATAGAATTCAATTTGTATTTGGATAATGCAACTGATAAAATGTAAAATATCAAAACAGTATTTTTGGAGGGACCTTCGAGAAATTAATTAAAATCCGTTCATTCATGTAATTCTTAAGGAAAACAATCGAGTAAGCTTCAAGCCCTTCAATGCTCTGTTGAGCAGAGGCGCACTTTGCCATACATAGCGTTGAAAGGCTTGGATTATGAGGGGATAAAGCATGCTATGGTTTCTGAATTAACACGGATTCCGTACTATCAGGAAGTTTGCAACAACGTTAAGTATTTAATTATAAGACATAGCTTGCAATTCTGTTGTTATACCTCATTAGCAGCGTAGTCTATATTAAACTAAATTAACAACAATAATAATGCATAATGTATAGCGACATCTAGACGCATAGTAAGTATATTTTGTTGTAGTCGTTAATACATGCATATTATACATGGAAACACCCAGACTAAGATACACATATCCATGCATACAAATATTCCTATTTCCTACGGGATCGAACCTGTGACCTAATAGGAATCCAACGCTCTACCGCCATGATACATAGGTCACCCTTCGTTAACCCTCGTTTTCCCTGGGGCTAGACAGCTTCCTAGTAAGAAATTCTAAGTTACATTTTATTAGCGCTGGATTCACGACCGCCTTTTGCTTTGTTTTGTTACAGACTATTTAAAAACCAATGTTGTTCGTGTTATTTAAAAACAAACTACATAGTTTCTACCAATTTAGCGCAAATGAGTCAATATTCTGTGTAAACATGGTTCGACATTAGTGTCAAACCACGACATTAATGCCTTGGTGTTTGATAAGGATCGGCTCGGCTGCCACCATCACTTTTGATTTATTATTGTTTACCTTAGTGCCTGGCCTTCCTCGTGGTTCTTTCTGCAAATGGAAGTTTCCAATAGGAAAGCGATTAACTTCTCACGTACAACCACGTACAACGCAGAGTGTGTTCGTATCGTAAACGACCCAAACTTAACGAACTAAACATTGATATTACGAGATGTCTCTATTGAGTTAGATAAAATCTTACATAATATAATAGTGGTTCCATATTTAAAAAAAATCGAATGTAAAAGGAATTGAAATGATGTTCCCAAATTTTCTTTCTTTTATGAAAATTTTGTGGCTTCTGTATTATAAAGGAATTTAAGATCATGCATGGAAAATTATAATTCAAAGTATTTATGATAAAATTGAAGCTCCTTATATTAGCTTCCTTTTTGTCGTGGCTAGAAGAAACGGATGCAGAATACCACGCGGGCGAAGCTCGGGCAACAGCTAGTTGGTATCTAATAAATTGCTTAAGCAGTTCTCACGTATAATCTTCAACAATGGGATTAATGTCAAGGAGCAAAATGGCTTCCGGGAAAACTCAAACACGTCTCGATAGCGCTATAAATTAGAACAACGAGTCAAAACATCTATTAACCGAAGATTTACTCCTAATCGAATTAGGGAAATTGTCCATTATGTCAATTCAAGCTCTTTGTACATACCTACTTACGTCGAAAGCTGGTATAGAAATGAGATAGGAGTTGATAGCCCCGAGAATGTTGTTAGCACTTAATATGTCTGGGTTAAATTATGCGTGAATATAATGTGTGTCTGCTGCTAAGTACATTAAATGCACTTGAGCCACAAAGTAACTATTAAAATAATGTGTGACTTGGTTGAATAAATTGCACTTCTTCGTTTAAGTAGGTTCATTCAATAATATTCATCGTAGGTACTCATAGCGGTTTCCCAGTTAGTTCCAGAGTTTGCACTTTGGAGCCTGAGATCCGCTTACCTATTTGCTTTTGATTAGTTTTGCGACTGCTGTCTAACCCTTAGAAATTCTTTCGTTGATTATTAGGTGCACTGAATTGCAGATGAGAGCTTAGCTTGGGCCTCAAGGATGTTGTCAGTACCCTATAAACTCACTAGAATTACACATCACGAATTTCCTTTAAGTATACAAGTTACCTAAACCTACATAGAACCAACGGTGAGGTGACTATCTCTGAAACACGTTGACATGTTGTTCCGGTGTTACAGAAGGTCTATTGTTCGGTGTGGGGCGTACAAAGAGTATCCGCGGGAAACAGAACAGACCTTAGCTACTTCACTAACTACATTTGGTTGTATAAAATTTCATCGCAATCAGATAAATGACAAGAACATAAATGTGGCAGATGAGACTGTACGACCGGCCACTGCGTCGAGTGAAACACTAGGTGAACCGAAATGTATAGAACCGGGCTTACAATTTGTTCGCGACGTGTGTTACGCTCGACCACAGCTAGACGCTCGACGGACTTTGATATAATATTTATTAGGAAAAGTAGGTAAAGACTCACTCCCACGTAGTTCCCGATGGGGGGTAGAATACACCATCCCATGTCTACCCATGGGTGTCGTAAAAGGCGATTAAGGGATAGTGCTGTTTTACATTTCACAGTAAAGAGACAGCCTAAAGTGCTACGTGGGATATAAAAATACAGTAGGTAAACGACACGCGAGTGTAGATCCTCACCTGCCTACATATACCAACTTTCATGAGTAATGTATGCTGTGTATAAATTATCTATTATTATTATTCAGATATATTGTAACAAATTATGTTTCTTTGTTTGTTCGTATCGTATGTGCGGCTGCACCGTTCAACCAATTGCGAGAATTCTACACTGACGCGATGTTACTATCGGGTTTTAGATTATTTTTTACTAAAATTACCAGTGCGAATCTGTTATTCCATAAAATTTAATTACCAAATTGAGAATCAATGTAGCGTTACGTTACAGTTAAAATCTAGACCTCCATAATAGATTACGATAACTGTATTTATCAATTTAACAGTGAAAGTGAGCGAAGAATCTTGACACGAATACTGACACCATGGCATTCGGTACAATAGATGCATCGTTTCACCAACGGCTATATTCAACAAAGCCTCCATTTTCCTCCTCACCTCATTATTTCTAATTACTGCTACATTTCTGGACGAACTCGCTGTGAGTGCGAAACGCTTTTGTTTATCATCAGAAAGAAAATTTTTAATTGGTAGCAATAAATGTGGTACCAAGACTTCCAAGAAAAAAAGGGTAGGTATCGCCTATACCCTACCTATACAAATAAATTAAATTGATGTGTTTATTTGTAATATTAATAGTTTTTTAACCAATGCATATGCGATACACATACGTATCTCAAAAATTCAATTTTTGAAATTTTTGTCTGCCTGCCTTATCTGTCTTTCTGTCTATTTGAAATAGGTTGTATCTGGAACGGTTAGGCCGATTATAACGGGACTTTCACTGACATATAGCTGATGTAACAAGGAGTAACTTAGGCTAATTTATTGTTGGAAAAATAATTAGGATTCTCAGTAAAAAATTAACACCTTAAAAATCCAAAACCACGCGGATGAAGTCGCGAGCACGGCGAGTATGTTATATATATCATTTTGATAAGATTATTTCATTAGATTACTTTACAAAAGTAAAACTTCAGCCAAACAAATCTAAACCAATGTTAATAAGTAGGTAGGTACTCGTAAACAGTTATTACTATCAAAAAATAATATTCTTAAATGCGTTTTGAATACGTTAAACACTTATCTACTTGAACAGTTTTAATGAAGATAAGCGACGCAATGTACATCAATCATACTTATAATAGAAAATTGCTGTGTAGAAAATGATTTACCGGTTTTTTTAACTTATTAGAGAAAATTGTTTCTTGCCACCGTGTGGGAACTAGTAGTACTACGTACCCACTATCATAAAATTGTAAATAAGCTGTATCTGTACAGCTGAAGTTGAAGATCGCTGAAAAAAATATTTGGCTACTTAGTGATATACACCATTATGACCACAAGAATATTACTTTTTGGAATTCTCGTCTATTTGTCGATTTGTACGCGATGGATGCAAAAACTACTAAATGGATTTTACTGCGGTTTTCTTATTAGAAAGGTCTTGGTCAGACCTAAAAATTATGTTTGATTGCAATTGGTTAAGTATAACGGGAGATAATATGAGCAAAAATGCGATAACCGACATTCACGCGGGCAGGGCCGCGGGCATCAGCTAGTATTAAATGTAACCGTATAAATAAATTGTGCTTAGTTCAAATAAATTGGGTTGATAAATCAGCAGCTTCCTCGTCAAGCTAAAGCTGCTGGAATTACTAAAACCGTGGACGTATTCATAATAAAAAATCGTTTAGGGTATGTACACCGTGTGACATGATGTAGATATAGATAAATAATGGTACCGCATGCGGGTTGCCTTTGCTTCCATGAATTCTATGCTTAAATAGACTAAGTTCCTCTGCCGGCAGTTGTTTGGTTTTTAAAAGGTCAGCTCTTACTCTTTAATAAAGCGGCGTAGGTAGGTTGTTGCGTTGGACTAGCTAATTAGTTTACCTGTAGGGATTAGTAGTACTTCACTAGCGTACACATACACAAACATCTATGTATGAAATGTATATGTGGCCCGGGCCACAGTTAATCTTTTTATAGAAAAAATACAAGGAAGTTAAAATAGGTACAGTCAACGACAAAAGTGACTTTTAGCTTACCATTTTAGCTCTCAAACCTTTAATAATTAAATGAATAAAACATGAAATAAATTAACTTTGTGCTCTGAAGATTACAAAACTATTTAGGTATGTATCAATTATATTATTAATCCATGTAGGTACTTATCACAATATAAAAAAAGGCTTGTAAATACCGGTAGGTACTTTAGTGTTAAGCAACTTTTTGGCAGATTATGAAATACATTCACCTATAGCTAATATTAGAACACAAATTTCTGGATCAACACATATTTTTCAGACTTATCGTCTCTAGTCTAGACACCAGGAAATTGCATCGTCTATATTAGAAAGATGATTTAAAAGATACGGTTTTGTTTCAATTCGATTTTCAGAAATATGAACATAATTTTGTTAGATTAGATTCTGAATTTTGTATCAGGTAGATTAATCAGATCCAGTAGAGAAATGCGTTCGACTGCTATATCAGTAACGGGGTTCAATTCCAGCTTAGTGGAAGTACATGGAGTATTTTTCTACGTAGGTACAATACCCATGCATGGTCTTGAAAAAAGGTAAGTACACATATTAGGGATGAGATGGTTAGGCAATTGAAGACAAGATACGAATTCTGCATTCATGCTCACCGCTCAAGCCCGCTTTTATTCATTCAAAATTGTCAATGAATTCTTCAGAGCGCACTATGTTTTATGAGAGCCATTTTTCGGACATCCCACTTTTATTCAATAATATGATAGATATAATCATTTTAATGTTATATTTTGAATCCCTGTTTAGATACCATGTCTGGTTTTTTTTTTTAAATATCCAAAGTTCTCAATATTTTTAACTCAAAATTTATAAAAATATTAATTGAAGTCAAAGTATATACAATTCGTGAAAATGATGTTAGAAGCATTAATAGGGAATCTAGCACCGCATATTTTAAAGTTATTTTGAACAACGTATCGCTACCAGATCCGGATTTATACGTGATTTTAGGTTTTTCGTTATTCCTATTTTTCTCGATAGTTACGTCTCGTAAGTGCCCATTATATTTACCAATATAAAGCTTTGTACTTCTACTACACACCATATGAATTTCAGAATCCAATGTCATGGAACTTTGAAGCTAAAGTTTTTTAAAAATTTACCCGGATTTTCACCATTAGGGTCGACACACACTCGAATAATATTTTTTCACCTGATTTGATTTCGATTTTTATCTATGTGGCTATCAAAATCCATTTAGTATATTCGAGTGTGTGTCGACCCTAATGGTGAAAATCCGGGTAAATTTTTAAAATATTTAGCTTCAAAGTTCCATGACATTGGATTCTGAAATTCATATGGTGTGTAGTAGAAGTACAAAGCTTTATATTGGTAAAGATAATGGGCACTTACGAGACGTAACTATCGAGAAAAATAGGAATAACGAAAAACCTAAAATCACGTATAAATCCGGATCTGGTAGCGATACGTTGTTCAAAATAACTTTAAAATATGCGGTGCTAGATTCCCTATTAATGCTTCTAACATCATTTTCACGAATTGTATATACTTTGACTTCAATTAATGTTTTTATAAATTTTGAGTTAAAAATATTGAGAACTTTGGATATTTTTAAAAAAAAATCAGACATGGTATCTAAACAGGGATTCAAAATATAACATTAAAATGATTATATCTATCATATTATTGAATAAAAGTGGGATGTCCGAAAAATGGCTCTCATAAAACATAGTGGAGCGCTAATAATGTTCATACTCGAACGCGTGAAAAAGATTACAGAAAGTCAACTTTTTTATTATAACCGGTACAGCAATTTGGACATCTCAAAACCATACCATATATTATTCCGAGTAACCCCCTTTCGGGTCCAAAACGACTATAAAATCATGGTGTATATACTAGGTACAGTAGGTACCTACATAATAATAAAATATTAGACACTGTCAAAATCCGGACTATATACACGCTATAGTTAAACGGTAATAAGCAGTAAAATATAGAATCTCGAAACTACAGAAGCAAACATAATTTGATTTTACGCGGAAGAAGTCGCGGGCAATAGCTAGATTAATTAGGTATATAGGTACTCGTAGTAGCATGTACACAACTAGCTGGTATCGGTATTATATCGTCGATTGATGTACTTCCTTCACTACAGAACGTAATTAAACAGCCATCCTGTATAATTAAAGAAAGTATGTAATAAAGAGAGAAGTGTAGACCCTCAAATTAATAAGCTAATTTCATAAAATTACTATGGTTGCACGGATGGCGTATCGATTTAAGTGGCACCCTGTCAACTGCTATCGCGTGGAGTGTTGTGGGTTCGATCGACGGGACAATTATTTATTTAAATTACTTCTATTACTTACATATTTCATTACTAACAAACATGTTTACATTTGAAAAATATTGCAACTGCAACCATAACCAAAACAACGTTACGATATTGTATAGTTCTAAATAATAACTATTGTACCTATATGAACGCACCAAAAAGAAAGCTCACTTTTAAAAGCAATACAATGCGCCAGATAACAATAACATTCATGCTCGACATTAGCTTAAAATCTAACAACCAACTGACGTGGAATGCCAAGACTACGTTGCATCCACTACATTTATTAAATCCTAAAATATTACCTCTAACTAAAACTCAATTCTACTCACATTTTGAACACTGGTTATTTTCTACACGATATTAACTACACGAACATACGCCACAAAAACATATAGAATTAACTTTATAAACACCAATATTCTTACACAAATAAATCGCAACAAAGTTTCAATAATGTAAACAATAATTTATAGATGGAAGAAGCACGTTCGATCTACGTGAACTCATACGCGAGCTATGGCTATGAGCTTTGAACTAACTCGAATAGCCTTCTTTTCTTTATAATGAAAGAGCGAGACAACAAAAAACCACCATAAATATTCGGGGAACTTCGGCCGCTTCCGTGTCTTCGTCTGTTGAGTCGAACGGAAGGATAGTATGGATACGGTCACGTATGCTATTACTTTTATATTTTTGTGATGTAAATTTTATTCATTATGTGTAGCTGATATTTTATTGAAGATATATTATGCAGTCTCACGTGTAGCGGTAACTCAAACAGCTACTTCAGACGGTTCTTTCAGTTTTTATTTAAATTAGTTTTTTTCACATAAGTGTGGATAGACTTTACGGATTTGTTGTTTCATATTTCACAAACATGACGATGATCTGTACTGAACTGGATACAATGTATTTTTTTTTTCAATATCTACCATAAATATAGAAATAAACCGAGTCATAACCATCATCCCAGCGTTTGGCCCGGTCGCAGCCGAGATTGTCATAGAAATAAATCGAGTAGGTATGAACACAACAGAGTTTGAATCATAAATAAATGTGTGTTAATGAGCAGTGCATTTCTATATTATACGTAAACTAGTTGAAATATCATATACTAAAAATACTATACAGGTTCAAAGTCTATCTAAGAGTAGACATAGATAACTTGAACAATGGTAATCTTGGACCAATGGTTTATTATATTAATATGAACCAATGTGCGTAGTACCTAAATAAAGAATACCCATGATTAGGGAATGTTTCATACTAACCTAATAAATAAATGACCCCACCACAATATTCATATTAGGGCGATGTAATTCGTGACTACAAACTATTCAGTTTGTCCATTATACATTCAAGTTTTGAAACAGTGGTAAACTATTTTTACTGTTAATGAACGATATAAAAACATTTTAAGCCCCCGCTAACAATTTTATACTCGACACGAAAGGTACCACATAACTAAGGGGTAGGTATAGTATTATTCCCAGTGTAAGTAGTATGATACATTGAATAATTACGTAACATATAGATATAAAATTATATGACTCTTGATAACTTTGCTGAAACAAAGAAACAGTACATTTGTCTGCCCCAAAAATTATGATTAACGGTAAAGATATCGAACGCATACGCATACGCAAAAATATCTGTCAGGATAAATGACCGAACGATCAATTTATGGAAGTTTTTTAGAATAAAAATAAATTTGTAGATGGAGTTTAAATCTGAAGACTGTATGGAAGAAATACAACAAAACTAAAATCATACTGTAATCTTTTTAAAATATGTCGGGTTGGTTTATTTATAACGGTCACGTCAATACCTATGACTTCACCTATAAATACTGTTTTTTCCATTCCAATCTTTTATTATTAGTCATATTGCTATTATTGCACCAGCTATTCATTTTGATCCTAAACATTTATCACCAATCCAATATAAATCAACAGTTAAAACACATCATCCAGAAAATTCAAGTTTACGCTAAGATATGATGAAAACTAACCTAAGATTTATGTAAAATATTAATTTCTTTCTTTTAAACGCAATATGCATAGGTATTAATGTAATTAATAGGTGAAACCTTATATAAGTTTGTAAAGGTGAATGAATGTTATGTGTTATCATTACTATTCTCATCAACTTGCTCATAAAAAGTTTCGAACGATTTGTTACTTGAAAGCTATGTACGAATTGAATAATTGGCAATAAATCAAGATATATTTTAATATCCAATGCGAAAACAAACGCAGATTGCAGTACCTACTTTAACGAGAATTGCTTCTTCAACGAATGACATCATGTAATGATTAGTAGTATCAATTAAAAATGATTGCTTAGACGTGTCTTTACAATTCTCACGTGTTTCGTCTTTGAATGACTGCAGTGAACAGATGGGGGTGTCTTTTGTGGGGTTCCCATTGTCCCACACTATAGTATTTCACACCATTCCGATATAAATAGAGACTCATTCATGTTGTAATGTGTTGTCGTGCAAGTTCGAAGCCACTATGAGAATAATAAATAGATTGCGTTGTGTTTAGTATGAAGATGCAATTATAGAAAAATACGTGTCATTAGTAAAGACTCTATATTAGATAATCCATCTTCTCAACTGAAGGGAAATCCTGTTGATCAACACATAGGTGACGGATTTTACTTAAGTATTAACTAGATCACAATGTTTGACGAGATTATTAAATTCAAATTTATTTGTTTATTTTTTGGAAGGCTTGCATTTTCTCACAACATTAATTTTGATGGGTGTTTCTCATAATAGGCTCACCTATACATAGGTACATATTAATGTTTTGTCACTACTTCGCTTCGGTTAGAGTTACAGTTTTCCTGAGTATAGCTATAGTCTATGTTGACAATTAACTTCAATAATATTGTGATTTCTGAGAATCACTTGGAGCTGGTATGATTTTTTTTAAACTCAGGTGACAAACGAGCACATTATGGTCTACAAAAGCTTACAACACAGCTAGCAACATTTGAAAAAATCGCGCGTTTCCATCTAAAAAAAACAAGAGTCTCCACTATGATTACTAGCCCTATATAAATACCCCATAAGTATACCGATATAAATATTATCGATAAACATAAATTGCTTGTTTGACGGTCTGTTTCAGTGAAACTTACTCTGTTTTATTAGCTAGCCGACATATTTTATTAGTCGTCCAGTGTTAATTAGGACAACAAATCAACAATAATGGTCGATTTGGCCATAAATATTAATACTCGTACTTAATTGTCAACCGATGTCGATACTGAACACCAATGTTTGTTTATTCGTAAGTATTTTTTTGTCTGTATATCTGTCTGTCTGTTATTCTTTTGTTTAAAAAGTTGTCGACTTCTTGTGCAAAGGTGAGGTATTCTGAAGGTATGTTTAAACAATTAGTCTGAAGAACTCTTCAGTGACGCTGATATTAAGTTATAGGTACTCGTTGTATAGGATTTATCTGCTCGTCCCTTTTTTGGCATTTTTTTCCCATGTGAAGCAGGGAGTTCAGTTAGTTTGTTATGACCACATGCATAATACATTTTCACATGAATCTCAGCTGTTTAGGTACGTACTTACATAAAATTATAAATCGTTCGTGCAGTCTAAATTAAAATCTTTTATGACATCGTGTTCAATAAACAGCTTGAAGAAATATATGAACATAGACATTTTTCTCTTATACCTAGTAGTATAGACATACTTACATCCTAATATATTCCTATATAGATAAATAAATGACACCTTGTTTCAGTACTTATTAAATAGGTACGCATTCGTCTACATGCCTAATGAGCGATAATTCTGGAGAGCCACACTGACTTTGCGCTTATCTCCACCTAAAATTATAGCAATGGCAATGCTGCACAATGCTGTAACAAAAACCTCCGATGACGACAGAAAACAAACACAAAAATCACTAAAATGGTTAATCCAACTAGACCACACCTGTTTATTGGCCTATTCCACTAATTCTACCTGCGATGAGTATCACGAAGCCCATTCACCGGCGGCGGTAGATGGTAAAACAGGGGGATATCTCGCGCACGCGCAGGCATGGCGTGCTGTTTACGTGACCGACAGCTGTCATAACAAAATACGGTAGCTATAATACGATTACTTTGATTTAAAAATTTTGAAGAATGCGAGCATTCTTTATTCGTTACATATGCAAGTAGACGTAGTTTATTTTATGATTTACTAGATTTTGACTTTACTAGGATTAAATATTAATCCAACCAATTTAAATCTGAGATACAGACAATATTATTCACTAAATTTGTTGCGAAGCCTAAATTTTCGGAAACTTGTTAGGTATATGTTTGACTTCGTAAGTTTGACCAATTTAAATTGAATTTTTTTTTTGTTTGCCTAATTATCGGAACAAGGTTTACCTATAGGAACGAAAATTTTGAAACATGCACGAGGTTGGTTAGCACACGGGTGACAATGAGGAACAAACAGCTTGTAGGTAAAAAAACATCTTTTAAAAATAGGTCTGCACGAAATATTGTAAATTCCTAAAGTCAAAATAACTGAGAGACAGAAAGTTCGGTACCCTAAATTAATGAACCATCGAATAACCGTATAAAATCATTCAAGCTGTTAACTTTGATTAAGAATACATTATCACAAACTGCCAGAATTGGACAGATCAAGATCGACCTAGTGATCACTATCTTAATGAACTATCTTTGAAGTTAAAATAAATAAAAAATGAACCTAAGGCGCCGGCGTCGATGTGTTCCATTTACAGCTGATAATAAAATAACGGGTTTTCTTACACTACATGTGTTAGGGTGCTTACACAAAGTGGCAGGTTTCCAATACAGACAATCTCTGCAGGTCGGTACCGTTCGTGGAGGATTAACTCTAATACAGAAACAGATGTCTGTAGTTTCCTTGATATCCTTCGGTCGGACGATGATGTTCCATTTTTTAAAAATGAACTTATATCGTTTGTCTCATAGATGTTGTTTTTCAAATACCAAAGCTGTCAAAACTTCATTATCCAAATCCACTTTTATAAAATACACAAAACCTACACGGGCTACTTGAACCAGTATGATTCGGTACAGATAGTCAGCACCGACGAATTTAAATCTATTTCTGCCTGTTTCTTTATAAGTGAGCGCATAAGATAACATATAAATTGATATAATGCACAAATCGGTACCGACTCGCCTGTACAGGAAATCTGCTTCTTTATGTAAGCACCCTTACAAATTAACGTCACTTCCTGTAAACAAATAAATGCATGTCATTCAACTGTGCGAGACAACGAGAACTATCTAGTGATGTGACATGCATGCCCATAATTAGATAATTATTTATTCTAGTTATGCGATTTACTAAGCATCCGGTTTGAGATTCGATAAGTTGGCTGTTCAATTTTAAAAGTTCAAGTCATTTTATGCTATTATCAGATAGACGAAAATGAGTAGGTACGTAAGTCTGCCATACGTTTTATAATGTACTGCATTAATAATTTTATATTTTATTATTCTATTCTGATAACTTATTATTTTCTTATTATTTAGGTATTTAAAATATGAAAATCGATTAAAGCAATATTTTAGAAGATTATTATGTACTGTTACGAACGGGAGACAAATCTTTGAATATTAAAAGGTAGGTATTTGTGCCAACTACGGTAGTTACTGACTACTCAAGTAATGGTGATATGCGCCAGGGTAGTTGCAAATATCACCATCAAGTATCCGCAGATTATATTTTATCAGCACCACCTGATGTAAAAAAATCACAATATCAAATTGTATCATCATATAAAAAAACAATCATAACAACTCACAAAAACCATATTATGTTAGCTTGACTGACTATTTGAGTAATTATCAAATTAACCTGACATCAGTACAATAGTCGATGTCTAAATTTAGCGCACAGTTTTCTACAATACTACTAATTCCAGCGCTCTTAGAACATTAAAATTGGCCGGAAAAGGAGTTCATTGTCCGTTTAATGTAATCGCTATGCAAGCTGTACTGTACTGTACGGTGTATGTACGTTCTGCTGATAATTTCATCCATGAATTATGTATTCTTATCCTATTCCGTGTTGCGCTTTAGGGATGTTAGAATATCCAGAGGGTGAAATTGGAATATTGATATACATTGAGATTACGATAGCACAAGTAACCTGTTTTCTACTTCTTATGTAAAACTCATTCAAAAAGGCATACTGCAATAAATTTATTATTGCTACATAAGGTCGCTTCGCAATACCTTTCTGTTCCATAGTTATTTTCTACCCACTTAGAAACCTACACAAAAATCTATCCCACGTCATTTGTTTTATCGTATAAGTACAATATTATGCAACTTTTGTAGGCAGACTTAGTGAATAGATTGTCATTTATATTGAAAACTAATTAAATTTAAACTGCTGTCATTAGAACAGACTCCTATTAAAAAAAGAGTTTACTATATTTTTTTTACGAATTATGTCAATTTATTTACTTTACATTGCAGTTTAAAAATAAAAATTACATAATCTGAGATCCTTGAACAACACCACTCAGCGAAAAAAATAGTGGAGAAATGTAGGCTTAAGGCATACAAAAAAGATTTATATTTATATCCAGAAATAAACAAATTTTATATTCTAAACTAAACCTTATGTCTCAAATAAATAATAAATAAAGTATTGATATAAACCTAATATTATGACACGTAAAGCCCAACGTACTAATAAAATCATGATGCCTTTTCATTTCGGTCGATAAAATAAATTATTCGACAAGCAAGTTCGAGTTAAGACACTTTATGAATGATTATGAATGAATAGGTAATCGCAACGCTGCCTTCAAAGGGCAAGTTCATTATGCAAGGATCTTATACAGCTCACCCACGTGCGGATACGATATCCGTAGTTGTATGGCATGTTGCCAGTTATTTGAAAACTAGCTGTAGTTAGTGATTTCGTTGCAGTGTTAAATTATGCAAAACTAATTAGTTAAACATCTCTGAATACATGAATATACACGGATGTACACGAACTTTACCAATAATGTTGAAATTTTATGTTTGTAACGTAGAACCGTTTCGATTTAGAGCTTTCTAGGTACTAGGTAAGTACCACAACTCCCTAGTTTGGGGACACGCTAATGCGTGCGTAACGTATAATAAGGAACATACCCTACTGCCACCTAAGTGTTATAAAAAGAAAACAATTTCCTCAGACAGTTTTGGTGACTCTAATTACCATCAAAAGGTAATCAGGTTTGAACTGGTCTGGTTTTTTGGCGGATAGAAACCGTGGAAGTCCCTAACCAAGTGAATCCAAATTTAGAGCCAAATATGGTAGTTTGTAGTGCCATGAGTATAACGCATCTGATTTTTATACAAGATACCTAATATTCTTTAATAACAAAATCCCTACCAACCATCAAAGTAGGTATTACATGCATTCGTGTAGTTGAAGAAGCAGAAGCAGAATATAACCTTCTTAATTTAGAAGGCGGTTAAAAAACTTTAAAGTTACGCAAAAGTACCCATGGCATGCCAAAGATGTTAGGGCACAGTACGACGCGTGTCACCCCATTTAATATGCCTGTGAGGCGCATGCTCTCATGCACTGGCCGAGGGTGCGGTAGACAGCCTGTCTCCCCACGGGGTGAATGATCGCACCAAAACAAAGAACACCACCTGTAGTGCAACCGCTTACTACGATCGATACCACTATATATTGAGGTTATGGTTAATGAAGAAATAAAGCTCGAAGTGGCACAACCATGACTGCAAGCAATATTTTTGCGTGAGCTTTGGAAGTGATGATTATTGGATTGTGATGGAATATGCATGTTGGATTAAGTGATTGCCAGGCACTTATATAGGTATGTTATTCGAATATCTCAGTAATTTTCTTTACAACTGAATTTAGCTAAAGTTTCTCCAACGAATCTTGTACCGATATTTTACATTTCTTTCTTCTCTGTTTCTCTGTTGGCGTTGACTCAAATCCCAACTAAAAACGGTTGGGGATTTGCAAGGTGAAGAGGTAATGAAACTTCAGCTTGAACCATCAAAGCGTTGCCTCTGTCGTACATAATAATTCTCAATAGGTATAGCAAAAAAAGTTAGCTTGTTTTTTCTTATGGTAAAACAAAGTTAGCTTGATATTTCTTGTGTTAAAACAAAGCTAGCTTGATATTTTTTATTATTGATATTCTTACATGCCGCGCCTTTAGAACAGTCGTGTGTTCATCTACTGGGAAAGTTTTGAAAGGATTTCAGTGTAGAATCGCACAATTGTTGTCCTTTTACGTTTCGCAATGTGAAAAGTTGAGAAACTTGCATGCATTGTTACCGATTCTGTGCCTAGAATTTCAAACAACTCACGGCGCTATTTTCGTAGTTGTGTTTGCTGATGTTTAGTGAATTGGATCATTTATCAACCTGACAGGTTATACAGACCACACCCGGGTTCAAAGAAACTATTACCTATGTAAGTACTTGATATCAAGGATATTCAATGGTTATAGGTATTGGTAATTGTTGTTTGTAGTTATGTAAATTTTGTACTACTTGGCCGATTACACCATTTGTCAAATTATTTATCAATTGATATTTACAACAAAAAGAATCTAAAGAATCTGTTGATAAAAAAATGATACCCAGTCCAGATGCATTGACATTTTAAAATTAGAATATAATGTAAAAGCCGTACATTTAAAAAAATATATAAGTAAACCGGTGAGGAAAATTTGTTGGCAACTGCTAATTAATTGTATAATAGACTAATTAAGAAGCACGGAGATCTGGAGGTTAAAGACTTTTTTAACAATGGCCTTGACCCCTTCCTTTCAGAGATAAGGATACCTGGCAATTCGTAGAACAATTCAAATGTCACAAACACAAGGTCTAACTTTGGCTTATTATTGTCTCAGTACGCAGAAACACGAAGAAAACGCGTGTTTTTCTTGAAAATTCTCCATTGTGGAATTATTGTTTGTAGATTTGAAATACCACATATCTGACATAACAGTGACAATGTGATGAATACTTTAAAAAAATTATCATGTAACTATATTTCTTTATTGTTTACTTCTCTACATTTTAACGCATCATGTCAACTAATTTCGATAGAATGCCTTTGGGATTTGCGTAAAAAATTCTGAAGCACGAGATAATCCTTTGCGGGAAGAAATGAAACTAATCTCAGTTGAGTCTTAACATTGCACTGTGCTGTGCTTTGATCATGCTCCGACATGACCTCTGAATGGCTATAGGGAACAAAAAGTTAATCTGAGTTCAGCGAACTAGCTGCTAGTCAGTCAACATCTTTTCAGCCCTAGTGCTTGAATACGATGACAACTTTATTCAGCTAGGTACCTACCTACTTATCGAGCTATTTTCCCATACTCTTTTAACTAATTATTATAGTTTTTTATTGTAGAATAATGGAAACGATTATAACAAGTAATAAATTAATAAGCACCCAAAATAACAAGCACCCAATCATACTAAAATACATTTGAAATATTACGAGAAGTACCTAGGATATCACGTTCACGTTTTCATAGCACCTGTCAATGTTTTTGGTAGGTGCTCTTCGTGGAGCCAAATTTATTTTAGCGTTTTCATTCACGAATAGAACTTCCGAGTCAGCAGCCTAGCGCTGCTGAGATTTTGTAGGGGTCAATCCAAACTTACTTAGTCATACCTAACTATAATTTTTGCCGTTCCAACGAGCAATGTCCTCATATCAAAATGGTGCAAAGGAAATCAGTTGGAACACATGGCCAGAGTACTATTAATTGTGATGATGTTAAAAAATAAAACAAAGTCTTCGTTCTCAAGTGAACTGGCTGCAAGCGAGTCACCCCATTGTAAGCCAGATTAATTAGTGATAGCCGATAGTCATGGTGTCTGGGCGCACTTGTGTGGAATGAGAAGGGGAATGAACGATTTTATTTATGGAAATACGTGCTCCGTAGGTATCTTTAGTTTTATTAATTAGGTACTTATTTTCACGTTGTATGGATATACCTTTTTGTTTTTAGGCAACCTCAAATTAAGTAAATATTTTCTGCATGTTGCCGTCACTTACATGAAACGCATTTCGTATAATTTCCTTTTAGTAAAATTTCAATACAAAAGTACCTTTGAATTGATTGAAGCACTTCTGTAATAAACCTGAGAATTGCAAGCAAGACCGTATTGAAAAGATATAGATAGGTACAGTTTCTTTGAACACTTGCGGCTTAACCTCGAACAGAATTGCCTAGGTAATATAGATAAACATAATCACTATTTAAAAAGGCAAAGGAGAAGGTCACATAGCGTCTGCCAAATAAGACATTTTCGCAAAGAATTTTATTATTGAATCACGTACCTAATTAATTATTCTGAATAAACTACTAACTAAACAGAATTCCTACACATAGGTAGGTATTGAATAAGTTGGTAAGAAAACAAATATAAACAAGATAATCAGTATATATATTCACAAAACGATCTTTAAAAGCGTACCTACCTATTCAGAAATTGTAGCCGTAGAAGAAATTTTTATTAATTTTTTTCAAAATATATCTGACGGGAATATAATATTGTACTTAATTTGATTGCTTCCCTTAAAGTGAAACATCTTTTGGTTGGGTAATCCTATTACAGAGTTGAAAAGGAAAATTAATGGCAAAGTTTTATATTGAATCTTTACATACCAAAATGGTAGCAATAACGGCTGAAAATTAATAGGGAGCACTCTCTTCATAATGAAGTAGACTGAATAAGAATAACCGCTGGTTTGCCCGTGTCTGTAATAATTGTATGGAATAATAAATCAACTTGAAAAAAATTAAAGCACGAAATTCCTAAACTGTCGTCCAGTTTGGCGCGACCTCTACTAGATTTAGAAAGCTATTATAGGTACTAACATATGGCTAGATATACCTAAAAGAAATTATTGAGGGATTTTCTATAATATAAAATCAAGTAAGTAGGTTCATATTCACAAAGTATAATAAAGGTTAATACGACTTTCCAAACCATAACGTCTTTCTTCAAAAGACGAAGTAGTTTGGGAAACCGTAATACATTTCTTTACATAAACTATCTCCTCTTGTCCTCACTATCATGTCTTATTGAAATGGATGTGATTGATATTACTAGGTACCTACTGGAATATATCTTATAGTTGAAAGATTGATAGGTATAGGTAATGCATTGCATCGATGAACGAAGTAACATGTTGATATTTCATTTCATATTCTGAGGATAATTAATTATTATGCTTTCGTGTTCATAATAAAATTACGCATTATGGCATGCGCTGTGATTTAAATGACTCTGTCTGTATCCCTACAATAAATAAGTAGGTGTATCTGTAGGTATCTATATACGATAATATAGTAATTGTTGAAGAATACTACATACTTACTTAGTATGCATGTAATATTGTTCAACAATAGCGCAACAACTAAGAATAACATCGACAATTGTTTCTAGCTGCACAATTGAGTTAACATCTCCCACGACTAAAACCTTGCCGAAAGGTTATTGAAATATTATTTTCGTAACGTAATGCAAATATTATGAAACTATGTCGTAATCATCATTAATGTAGTCGTCTAGGCCCCGTTATACCTATGATTTTAACGAAAAGTTAAGGTTATCATCAATATCCATTAGTTAAATATTACCTATCTTTTTGCATACTAAGTATTAATGCCTGCATATCCTTGAAATGATTGGCAAAACTTTAACATTCTGCTAATAATTAATTTATTTGGTCCCACGTAATTGAGGGTGAGCCATTACTGCCAATCGGGAGTCTTTTATCCAGTATCAGTACTTATACTGATAAAATAAATGAGTAACATTCAGCCACTAGAACACACTCGTAGCTGCTACATCACCGTATATGAAAAACTATTCAAAAAATCAAAACACCATAGTACTGAGGTGGCGACTGCAGCTCTGGGCATTTCATTAAAATTTAAATATTATATATTTGGTTTTTTGAAGTCATTTTATTGTTTTTTTTTTCATATTAGGTAAAGGTATAAGGTAGATAGCTATATATATTTTTATAATGAGAGTCGGTCTTCCATGCCCATCAATAACCTAACCATAAAATTCTGATACACATATTTAGTTTGAACGTACTTAGGTATAGTGCGCGGCATCTAACGTGGCCACATTTTGGAGTAGTGTGGGCCCCACTACTCCAAAACCTTGCCAAGTTGGATGCTGTACACTGTACACCATACTTGTTTCTAGGCGACGCATTTTGCCACAAACAAGTATAGTGTACAGCATCTAAATTGGCAAGGTTTTGGAGTAGTGGGGCCCACACTACTCCAAAGTGTGGCCACGTTAGATGCCGCGCACTTTACCTATGTTTATTTACGATGTGCGCGTGATATTATACTTCAATGTTATTAAAGTTACAGTTAATTAAGTAGCTTAACATATTTCATCAAAAGCTTAGCAATGAAATATGTACATTGTTAGATAATATTACTATT
This sequence comes from Lithosia quadra, assembly GCA_963576445.1. Taxonomy (NCBI): domain Eukaryota; kingdom Metazoa; phylum Arthropoda; class Insecta; order Lepidoptera; family Erebidae; genus Lithosia; species Lithosia quadra. The sequence continues at coordinate 11,764,655 of OY754878.1, read as the reverse complement.
CAATGTCAGTTTAATAAAAATATAAATGTCAAAGTCTGTGTTCATTCATCCAATTAATGTTGTCGTCTAGCAGAATTACTAAATTTCTGCTAAAACTAAATATACCTATAATATAGGTATATCTACCTACTATAAAAAATCGTGGTCAGACCTACACATAAATATCTATTTTTTTTTTGTCAAAATATGTAAATACACTTAATACACGTCTTTAAATACATCACACACCACTTTCTAATAATGTTTAGTTAGGTGCTAGAAGCTAGAAGCTCAGTTTTACATTTTAATGACCATCGGATCGTTTAGAACTGTAAACTGTAAATGACTTAATTAAACGAACATGCATTTTTTCAGTATGCTCGAAATTCGAGTGCCATTACTATTGATAGATAGTATTTAAGAAAAACTGACTAGAATTTATTCGCATACTAGATTTCTCTAAATCTAGTATGCGAATAAATACGCCACGCCTAGGCTCATGTTTAGACCTTGCTTCTTATTTTGCAGTCGCTTAAAAATGAATGTTGCTCGGTTTAAAGTGGAGATTGTAAAGACCGCGACATCGTTATTGTGAACCCTTGCGACTATCATTATGTCACCTATCGAACCTTGAACTTTTGCCTTGTGCTGTTTGCTGTTGCGTAAGTCTCTTCAGACGCTTATTATTTATAGCTCTTTGATAACAAGTCTGGGATGTCTTAAGCAGTCAGACTAGTCTCGAGTATTATACAAATAAAGACGTATAATATTTGGTTAGCTACCAGTGATTTTATTTACTGTTTTAGTATATAATTCTTTACTTGCTTTGTGGTAGGAGGCCAATTTTTTTCCTAGGTTAATTGAGCATATTTTTTTAACCTAGCACTTACTGATGGCCATCAATTTCAGAGATGTTGAATGTTGATGGGAAGCGGTCACCGGGGCCTATGGACGTGTGCAGGTAGAGGGAAAGTGGAGATTAATTTGAACTCCAAATAAACAAAATTTTGAAGTTGCGTACGTAAAAAGATTACATACAGTGATTTATTAACATTTAATAATGAATGAAATGAATCTCCTGTGTAACCGTTGTGTAACGAATTCTCATTGACAAGAAACGTATAAGTATAATTAACGGTATTTAATCCTACATTGTAAAATGTGGGAACATTCATGATGACAATCATGAGCAGGTACATAGTTTCTGTACCGCAGGCAACTAACAGTATTCTAGATGTAAAATCAGTATCAATAGTCAGCTTTAAAATAAGGCATTAACGTTTAAATTGAAATGACGGCTATCAGGCGTCAAGTTCACACAATAACGCTACTGTTGAATTTTTTGTCTACTGTATCTATATCTAGGCTAGATTTAGATAGAGGTCGAAATTTGCAAATGAGTTTAATTTTACGCTAACTTTTTATTCACCAGCAGCGTGAACCAGCTTTACGAGTAGCTGTGTGCGTAACCTAAAAGTCGCAGACAAAAATGAGATTCGAATATCCTTTAAAGTAGGTAAATACCTATCTACTTTTGAGTCCAGGCTTTTTTTAATCACTTAATCAAACTCTAGTTGTGTTTATATGCATTGAATTCAAACAATTTTTATCGTGTCCTCAGTAGTTAAGTGTACCTTTTTTATACCACTTAGGTGGCATACAAGCACACGGTCCACCTGATGGGAAGCGGTCACCGTGGCCTATGGACGTGCGCAACACCCGGGGGCGTCACACTCGCGCCGCCGACCCTGCAAGTACCTATCTATACTTAGAATTAAAAACATTAAGTCTAACTTTTGCGCATCATTATACCTATTGAAGTAACTTATATTTTAAGGTCTATTCAAATATAAGTTAATTTAACTATGTTAAAAGAAAAAATACATAAGTTTGTTTTATGATTAAAAGAAATGCAAAGGCAAGATTAGTTGGACGTTTCAAAGCTCATTCGTGTTAAAATAAAATAATTTATGATAATTTGCTTTATGGGTGAAGGGTAAGGGGACCATAAGACGTCAGGACTGTTATTTATTCTGTGCCATACGGCACGTATGCCTTACAAACAACATTGTTTTGGGTTTACATTATGTATTACTTCACTTATTTATGCGAATACCATCGTTCAATTGTATTTATTTATTTTTTATGTATTCCAAATAAAATTATTGAAATTTGAACTCATTTTTAGCCATAATATTGAGCTTGAAATTTTGCGGCAGGAAACAAATATAGGTACTAAGTGAAGACAGTGGAGTTATTGTTGAACCAACCTAACTACTGCTAACTACCCACATATTTTTTGTACCTAAGCTAAGCTGCTGGAGATTTGAAAAAAAAACTAACTATAAAAAATTAGGCTATAAATGTGATACACTAATTATAGGCTACCTTTATAATAGTTTCAAATAACGAGATAAAATTCACCCTGTAGTAAAGCATACCTAGGCATATTTCATTAAAATAATGTGCTTTATATTTATCATGATTGTGTTCTGTTTTTTTACTTTAGGTATAGTAGGTATTTACACTACCAGATCCCTATCTAAAGGAGCGCAGTAACAATCTTATGACAAGTAAATATAGCTACATAGGTACATACCTATATTTTAAAACCTAAATATAGTCTTGAAAATGTTTCCGTAGTTGTAAAAATAGTGAACCATTTCTTATGAAAAATGTGTTCATTTATTACTCTTGTCTGTCAGACTTCAATACTTACGAAATTAAATTACTGGTTTTATTACTACTTCACCGACAATGGCATTGTGAACCTTGAATGGTGGCGGCCGTTCGCTCTGATCGACGGCGCGAAGCGGGTGCATTCAGCATCACAATGCACCATTTGGGGACATACTTTACGTAAATTACGTAAATATATGGCCATGTCTGAGAGTCAATCTGGATGAGAATGGGAACGTATTTTTGCTATAAAGTAAAATGAAATTTTACATGACTTTTTGGTGGCAGCATATTACAATGAGTTCTTGAATGTAGGTACTTCGCTTTTAAAACTAAAATTAGGTACCTACTTTTTAATTAAAAGTTATTATGATACTTGATTCGAAATTAATTTGAAGCCAAATACATTATTGTAGAAAACGAATCAATGCTATGTTTCTAATTATAGTCATAGAAGTCTTAATAATAAGATTAATCTTATTAATTCTATGATTATAGTGATTCAGGGGTGTATGGGGCTCCACCAAGATTTTCAGGGCCCAAATCAACCCCACCTGCATGGCGGTATACCTGCTGATTGATGACTGAGGTTCTGGCGCAGGTTTTCCTTTCGGAATCGGGTCAGACGACAGTCAATTATGTAAGTCGAATTATGGAAAGGGGTTTTACTTGAGCGGAAGCCGGGCTTCAAAGTGCAAACGCTTTGACTATAACCTATTCACCGTTACCGTACAGAAAAACGATCAATCAATAAACTTAGGTACCTACTTATAACATTCTTAACTAACATAACACTATATTCATGACCAGAAATTAATATAGGTACATACTTACCCATGTAAAGCAACCAGCTCGTAGTTAATTGTAAATTTGAAATGATACTGCCTATAAGTATCTCTCTGTGTATTTTCTGGCTCGCGTACTGATTTGAATTCAAAGTTTAGTTAGAGATCTATATTTGGAACACAAGGAGTTCTATGTGATACTTATGTCATTCTATTTATAGCTGTGATAGTTGTACATAATTTTATTACCAAGGCAGTAAAAAATAACCTAAAAACGACCTACCAATTTTTTGCACTGCCTTCTTCCCCGTCACACACATGCCCGTAGCTAATTCTAGTACCTATCCACATCCATACTAATATTATATTTATGTGAAAGTAACTCTGTCTGTCTGTCTGTTCGCTTTCACGCCTGAACCGATTTTGATGAAATTTGGTATAGGAGTAGATTAGACCTCGAGAATGAACATAGGCTATGTTTAGTCGCGATAATCGACATCTACGCGGGCGAAGCCGCAGGCAACAGCTAGTAATATTATACAACGGCCTATATATTTAGATATTATTTTTGCAAATACAAACATAATTATGCATAGAAAGACATACCGACTAATAAACATAATTCATACTTTTAAATATTTGCATTGTGCGGGATTTAAACCCGTGACACCGTGACGATGCGGTCTTACGCTCCACCGCGCCGCGCCGAACAGGTTGATTAACATAAAAACCATATCACTCCCATTTGATAAGTAGGTATACATTATGATACCTATATATTATTTTCATCTTTATATGATACTAGCAGCCCGTCCCGGCTTCGCACGGGGTTTTAAAATGAAAAAAGTTGTTGTAGTGACATAACTACAATAGTTGGACATATGCTGCCGCGTAGTTTTTTGTAGACATTATGATGTTCTTCAATATTGTTGTACATTATTTTGTTCTATCGCTAATAATTTCGGCAGCGCATTCGACGAAAGACATTTTAAGACTCATTTTTCTACACCTTCGGTTACATTGTTCAAATTTTACCAAGGATCCCTAATATTTTTCAAAATGAAATGTAGCCTATGTCAAATTGGAAGAATGTAGCATTCTATTGGTGAAAAAATTTTTTAAATCGGCCCAGTACTTTTTGAGCCTATTCATTACAAACATACAAACATACAAAAATAGGTACAAATCTTTCCTCTTTATAATATTAGTGTAGATTTCACTACATTCTGTGCCTAAATGATACTCATCTTTTGTAAAGGATAATTGCACAGATTTAAAAGAAAAATGTAATCAAAAATTTAAAACAATTAAATACCTAGAACCCACGGAGTAGAAAGACAGTATTTTCATTAAGAGATATTAATTACTTTACGCAAAAACTAATGTTGAAAATCTGCAAATGATCATCTACTTCAGATGCTTATTGCCTGCCTCCTCCTTACAAAAAAAAACATTATTTGGCAGTGTTGTGTTTCTAGTGGCAAATAGTATTTCCAGAGATACTTGTAGGTACTTACATTAGTAAAACTATTGGAGTGCAACCTTTAAAGGTACCTACCTGTTACTACTAACACAAAGAAACCGGTATAGACCACCTCTATAACCTATAGGTACACCGAACACAAACTTAATCAATGACACCTTAAAAAGATGTCACTGCTAATTAAATGTTATAACCAAGGTCATAGAACTCCAGCCCGATTAGAAAAGATTTACGCATAATTCATTCTTCATAAATGGATTGCTGATGTCAACCTTCCCAGTTTCAGACAGTGTTGAATCAAAGCAATCTGCCGAATGACATAAAACTGCCATATAACCAACAAGAACAATCGATATGAGTATCTATCAATCTCAACTCGAAAGGATAAACAATCGATATAATATTGATGAAACTGCGACCTTGCCAATACTTTAAAAAGAATTGACCGCAACTGACTGGTTACAAAAAAAAGATCTGCAAGCGAATTTGAAATGTGCGCATTTAAAACTGGCTGGGAGGTATTGTTATTTTTTTATTTATTAATTTATTCAAGTGAATGTTTATGATGTTTTTGTAAGGTGCCTAAATTTTTTAGTGGTTAGGTATATTATACGAGTAATGGTTCCCGCAATAGCCACGTAGTTTCCAGCGAAGTAAAATACATGAGTCCGTGGTATGGTCAGCAGCATAGAACTCATCTATATCTATATATACATATATATAATAAATCTGTAACTGATCGGTGTCTGTACATGGAAGATAATTATGAGAAAAAAAAAATTAGGGGACTTTATGAATGTAATAGATGCCAAAACAATGATTTTTAGAATTTTTGTCTGTTTGTCGGTTTGTCTGTTTGTCCGCAAATCTTTGTGCACGCTAAAATCAAAAACTACTGGAGGGATTTTGATCAAACTTGGTACGATTATAGTTCATAGTGCTGGGCAACATATAGGCTACTTTTTATACAAGCCAATACCCGCGGCTTCGCCCGCGCTTCGTTTTTAAGTCGTTTTTGGTCATATTTCCGGTTCTACTTAACCAATTACAACCAAACATACAGTAAATTGTTAGTCTAAGCAGCGATGGACGTAAAAAGTACTGAACGGGGTTTGATGTGGTTTTTTTTATTAGAAAGGTCTTGGTTAGGCTCAAAATCTTAGGCATATTTGTTCACAATCGGCTCATTAGAACATGCGATTAGTAAAAAACGCGAAAATCGACGTCCACGCGGGCGGAGCCGCGGGCAACAGCTAGTAATAAATAAGACAGTTTATTAACTTATTATTAAAAGTATTATGGTCAGCAGCGTCAAAAGCAGGTCATTTATAGATTAAAAAAATATAAAATGTTTAACACCGAATAAAAGACCAAGATTAGGTACCTATCTCAAGTTTAATTTTTATCCTCAATTGACATTTTGGATTTTTTCTTAAAAGTATTTGAGTTAATAGGTACCTATTTACCGTAATAAAAGCTTCAACATTTTCTTTCGTGTAACTTTTTTAATTTTGTCATTACGAAAAATTATTTCAACCAAATTGCACTGCTACTGCGCATATTCGACATGAACGTAGGTATTATATAAGGATGTTGTACATTAATTCTATCCAATTACTGCCCAATTAAATGTAATTTTCATACCATGCAGGTTGGTAATGACAATTTTAAACTGTAAAAAAGCAATAGTAGGTACATGAATGACACGAAAGTGTAATGTCGAGAAAGTTAACGAAGGCAAAAGATGAGTTCACGATATCCCAAAGTGGAGGATACGATGCGGTACAAACGATTAGGATGCATCATAATATTAAACAGGGTGCCTACTTAAAATACTGGTCTATGATAATAGTAAAACATTAATTTATTCAATAAAGAAATAAATCTGCGTTCAATGTTTAATAAATGTATTTTCTTTCGTTCTTTCTTTAAGATTTTCGAATACTTCCCTCAGTAAATGAACATGCTAAAGTACATTTTTATACTTCGATGCCATAAAACTTGCACTTTGGAGCTCGGGATCCGATCTTCTACCATCTATGATTTTGATTGATTGACTTTTAAAGGAGCGACTGTCATAAGGACCATTGGTTGTGGAGGTCAGATGGCAGTCGCTCCACGGAAAATATGGAAGTTCAGCCGCATCACAGTTAGACTGGAAAGCCAACCCCAACTGAGTTGGGAAAAAGGTTCAGAGAATGATGAATGATGATGACTTTTAAAGGAGCGACTGTCATCTGACTCCCACCTCGAAAGGAAAGCCTACCGTCAGAATAGTAGGGGTTGTACGGGTTTCTTAGAAGGCCATAAACCTACTTTCTCTAGAGTTAAAATCATGTGTTATTATTATTATTATCAGTAAGCACCACTTCATTCTGATCGTCAATGTAAACATGAAACCGGTATAGACTAGATTCCAGCCAACAAACTAAAAACACATTCTTACACTAAAACCTAGGTAGTCATTGGCTTCGATCACGTAACATACTTACAAGCAGACAAACACCAGTAATTACCCTTTATCAGTTTTTCCCCGAAACAATAAGGTTGATTTTCATTTGACACTGCAGTCGGTTCAGTTATTAATCTTGGAAGAAATAGAGCATGGTTCATGTACTCACTAACCGCGCAATATGAGCCTTGAACAACTTCATTCAATATCGAAATGCACCAAAGATTATAACGACCGTATGCACCGTGTACATTTTAAGAATTCAACCTTACAACCTAAGATAAGAATTGGCGACATACATAAATATCTATACTTTTTACAGTAACTATTACTCATTCTACCGAAAAGTGTCCAAGCAACTACATAGGTATTTAACTAAAAATATAATTGCACTACCGAACCGGACTACGTCCGAAGAGAATAACAAACAATGCTTACGCTTTCATTTTCTCCCGACGAAAATTACTCGTGGAGAAGTTCCATTGTGTCCATTCAGCTATATGCTATTGTGGAGAGCACTCACTGCCTTCACAAAAAACTGTCCCAAAAATTCTTTTGTCGACGCAACTAAAACATCTAATTGCCCGAAAATGTCAGTTCTAACTTTTTTTTAAGAATGTCCAATACCGCGAAAATTTTAAATCGAATCTTTTTTTAATTATAAAAAGAAATATGTTCGAAATTCAAATGCAAACGGCCGATCAAGTCCGAAGCTTGCAGTCGACTCGCGAACAGTGCGCCGCTCGATCACTATAGCCACATAGCTACCTACGAACCACGGGGTCTATTATTGTGCTGCTGGCAGACACGCGAACCCTCCTGTCTCGTAGCTAAACCCATAGCTATGCTATGCTCCACCGTTGTGCCATGCCGCCTCCCCATGATCGAACATTGAACCTCGGTTTGGTTGTTTGTAAACAAACTCGCATTTGACTTGGCATACAATCGATAACACAATTTACGTCTTAATAAAATTGAGGTTACCTAAGTTTTTGACTTAACACTTGAATAATGTTTTACTATTTATTTCTTTTGTTGCATTATATTAGTTTATAATGTGGCTCTAAATGGTACTACCTACATAGTTTTAGGTATGTCACTATTAGTTATGTATTGAGAGCTTCATTGAGATACTTTTCACGACTTCTTGGGAAACGAGTACGTATCCCAATTAAATCGCTGGTCAGTCCTTTTTCGGATACATACCAGAATATCAAACATACCAACATGTTAGTTTTAATTAGGATTGAATCGATGTTAACGATATTTAATTAACAATTTCCAGAATAACTATTGCCGAAATTCCACTGCTACCTAAGTTCAAAAAGGGAGGCAAAGATTGAACTTTGTAAGGGACAACGCGATTCCTTAGTCTCCAATCTACTTCAAATGTTGCATAAATATTGGGGATGATTATCGATAGTCCTGAGTTTAGATTTAAATAACATTTAATTTTGACTATTGCAGTCGGTACCAAGCCACATAGTAAACATCCGTCACTTTAAAAAAAATACTTTTGGTGGCGATAATTGACATCCAGGCGGGTGAAGCCACGAACAGAAAGTTAGTATGGAACTAGTTTAAATGTGAACTTTCAAAAGTCAATACACCTTTAAAACATAATAATATTTTGCGGTAGAATAATGAGGTTAATCTGCTACACGTTGCTACTATCTGTTTGTTTTCTTGACCGTTGTTAATGCAGCAACCACACAGCCTCAGAAAGTGTATTTACTTTGCCAGAAATTAAGCAAAGCAAGTTCAGATAGCTGGGAAGGCTTCATTTACAGAAAACTGGCCTTTATCTTGAGAAAAAGATTAGCATTTCATGCTATTATCGTGCAACCATAAATTATTATAGTAAGGTAAGCCGACAAAAAGGCGAATAACTCATATTACATGTTTACCTATAGGTACCTATAATTATATCATATCGGTTGCTTAGTGGTTAAGAAGTATGATCGAGAGAGAGGTCCCGGGTTCAAATTCTGGCCATTACGCAACTGACGTGTATTCACTCCGAACACAAATAATTTTGCTTACCTGGTGGGGTTAGGGGGAATTTTAGTAAATTCGATTACAAAATTAAAAAATCACTGGATATGTATGCCTCAGATTTGCAACCCCTGTAGAAGTTTAATAATGGATAGCTTATGATAGAGCCTACCCATTAGTCGTATACCACCCCACGACTGCATCGGAGGGTGTCCGGATCTGGGGATCAAGGGGAGAGATGCGCTTGAACATGGCTTTAGAGTCACAAAATATAGATGCGGTATTTCATTTGCGAAAATTATTCATTACCTTAATATTATAAAATTGTAAAGTAGCTGTTAAAAAGGATAAAATACATTGAAGATATTGAAAAAAAAACTTGGTTTAATAATAAGGTATATTCTAAACAAAAAAAGGTTCGAGATAGACTTCAAATAAAAGGATTTTAATGTGTTTTTTTTTATTCGAAAGGTCTTAATCGCATCTCACCGCTACTATTTTCCAGGTTTTTATTATGCATTCTATCACTCATTCTTTACCAGCGCATGTGTTTCCTTCCTCCTATAGTCCCGGGGCCTTTAAGCGGTGCGTGAAAAAGCATTTTGATGAGGCCGTCAAGCTGAGGGCCGCCACTGTAGCACTACCGGTGTATGTAGTGGTGACCCCGGTCCTGAGACTTTACCTTTAGCTTATCATCAGGCAAGGCGAAGTTATTTTGACATGTCCCATACAAAAAAAATTAAGATAGGTATTTAAGGTGACAATCAAATGAAGTATATGGCCCATTTGATGATAAGCAGTAACCGTCGCATTTGGTCGCTGGTGTTCCAAGCGACCATAGGCGACGGTTACTTAATCACTGTTGGTTTGCCAGACAGAGCAATTTCCTAATATTTTCTTGATTCGTGGTACAAGGGTACAACGTAGCTACCCCTTATTGCATTTCCTTTGCAGTACAATATCGATCGTAACTAAAAATGGAGGGTCAACATTGAAAATAGGGAAGCGAAGACGCACTTTGAATAAAATATTGCTTTGATATCATAGGTGGCTACTAATTATGTATATAGAAGCTCACCTTAATTAACAGATTGCAGAGTCAAAAGGCTACTTTTAACCCTTTGTTTGCGAGCAAAGGGCTGTAATGTTAGCCCTTGTGTATGTATAGGTACATATATGGATAGGGATTATCCTCATCGTGTTGACGTTTCTATAGCATTCTAGCAACGACCCTACCATAGGCTTTTTAAACAGGGAAACAAACATGGTACAGGCACAATTAGATTTATGTTGCTAAAATGAGAGGGTAAGATTTAAATAATTCATAATTATGACAGAAGTCCGGGCCAGACCATTATGGGCCACTGCGAAACCACCACGCACGCACATACATGTCCCTGGTTCTGAAAGCAAAAGCTGACATCCCTTGAAAGAAGATTCCATTGTCTTGAGTGCTTATAGTGCAGAAAAATATACCTACCCAAAACTGTTACGTTGAACATAATTATAAATATTGGCTGATGAGATCGCGAGCAGGGGTCATTGGCACATAAATCACTAATTATTTTTTACCTATCGAGAAAAATTTAGGGTGTTCTCAATTCGAGACGTAATTTCTCCGAACCTGTTCTAATGCGGCATCTCTACCGCTATGGCACATTCCTCTTTAGTCTATAAATAATTCATTTTCTGTTCAGTAACAGTATTTAATACCTTTGTTGCTGACAGTAGGTAATTCCACAACACAAACAAAACCACATTTGCCGGAAACGTTTACACAGGCAAGAATTTCCGTTACTATCTCTTATTTCGACGTAACAAAAGACGTGACTGCATCATCTTGTGTCTTTTGCGCAAGTTATTAATTTGCTACCAAAAACTTATTATTAAACATCAGTATGTGCCCCGCTGTCTCATCCGCCACATTTGTATCATCTTTCAGGATCTTGTTTTCTTATTACTAAGCTACTAAGATGGTCTATCAAAGCGAAAAGCATTTTCAAATAGCGCAGGTGTTTCCAAGAATTTCAAAAGAACATTAAAATAAATGTACTTTTGAACTTTATTATTGGTATATAGGTACCTACTTAAGATATATTATAGGTACCATAGAAGATAAATATTAGTATAGATTTCTATTCCTATTAGACCATGGTAACGACTAGAATCTGGTTTTAGTATCGTTTCTAATAAATTCTGTTCGAACAGCGCAGATGAAGTTGTGCTATGCAATTTAATGGCTCTCGTATGCTGTTCAATAAATAGGTTTGTCGCTGTAAGTTGTAGTTAATATTTCAGAGCAGTTAATTTGCTCGGCTTTAATCATTACTTGCTCAGCAATTTCACACATTATTATGTCTTTTATATTATATCTACTATTATGTGAGTGTATATTATGTATTATGTGTAAGTACTTTATGTTAAACTAGCTTTCGTCCTCGGCTTCGCCCGCGTAGATTTCTGATCCCGTAACCCGCTATCTATGGGAACCTATTTCAGGGGTAAAAGTCTATTGTCTATTAAACTATAATCTATCCCTAGATTTAGTAACAAATATCCAAACATCTTTATAAACTTTATTTTTTCATAATATTAGTAGGATAGGATTAGTACGATTCCATGAATAAGTTTTATAGCGTTTACGTTAACTGCTTTATAAATATTATTGTTGTCATAGGTATCCATTCTTCCAATTACCTAGGAGATTTTAGTGTTTTTTGTGTCGTTATGTTTATCATACCTACCTATAAAATCAACAACAATATTACCTACAGATAAAGCATTAAATAAGTACCCAGTTTACCCTTTACCGGTGTACGAAAATAAAATATGTAGGTATTGATTACAATTTTTATTCTACTACTTTGGGGTATTAGGTAATCGTTGGTCATACCTACAGTGATTTTTTTATTGTTCAATAAAAATATTTAGCGCATCTGTTCAATCTGATTGAACGAATTACATTTTGATATAATCTTTATTATGTTCAAGCAGTTAAATTGGATTTCAAGGCAAGTGGCTGTTGCGAACTTATTGCCAGTGATTATATTCGATGCAGATTATTTCTCCCACCTGTCCTCCAATTATATGATTATCAGGTAAGGCAGGTGAGAGATATTTAAGAAGCAGCTTTTTTATATCCAAGTGTTAAAACAAGTTTCTTGATTTGTTAAATTAAGCTAAGCGAATTTGGGTTTTCAACTGCGTGTAAGTATATCATTATAGCCCAGTCATTTTTTTAGGTTTTATCTACGGAAAAAATACTAGTGAGCTAGCTGAATCTTGTATAGTACACATTGATTTGAAGATGTGAAAAATCGACAATGATATCGTGCCTACGGTATTTAGATTTAGAGCTATCATAATGATATCAGTTTCAATATGTCTTTATATCCGCGTTTTCATTGATTTTCGAGTTATATTTCGCATAAAATAACAAAGTATTCATTGACCATGATGAATACGTAGCTACGTGACCTAATTGCTACTCAAGGTTTAATAATAACAATTAACTATGCGGTAATATGATCTTTGTCACAACAACTAATTGATTAGCATCACACAATCTTGTGATGTCATTTAATGGAACGTTGATTTATCAATCTTATTACAAGCTTTTATCTAACTTGCTCTGTTGTCTATTAGTACCTACCTATGATTCAAATCTCGTAAACACAATTACCTACTTGTAAACCGACTCAAAGGCGTACTTGCGTATCTTCGGTGACAATGCGCTAATATGGTAGGTACCTACTATGCAGTTCTTCTGATGTCAGACGTAAGGTGTCCTTAGAAATTTCTAAACTAAACAGGATAAACTCGTTATATTTGGACTGATATATCTAGTTATCCACTTACTACAAAGCTTTGCTTTTAAAAGTCTTTTAAAAATTAATTTATATTAGGTTACAAATGATTATACCTACCTATTATCTTCTTAATTTAAAGCCGGTTTGGATTACAATAATCACAAATATTGACTTAAGGCAATTTTTTTACGACAAAACCGTAGCTCATTCATGTTAGTCTGGTCATTCGGCCTTCCAACAAAAAGCAACAAAAACCAATGAAACTACAACATTTCAAGCTTGTCAACAAAAAACCGTGAGCGTTTGTCAAGCTCAACACCATTATATATCAGAGGTGAGAGTCTGTCTGTGTATGGACACTATACAACATGGACAAGTGCCACTTACCTGTTCTTATATGGCAGGCCAACAAATTGTCGCCCCAAACGATTTTCACTCGTGAGCTGGTGATGTAGGTTCGTTGAGTGTACAGCAAGATGAAAGAAAATCATTTGAGTAACTTGGTATGTTATGAAAAAGTAGGTCAGTCATAAGTACTTTCGTATTCTCTTTCTTTCTTCAACCTAGCGTTAATCCCAGTCGCATCCAAAGCTTTCACCTCGGAGTCTGGGGTCCGCGTTTCCAGTCTTAACTGTGGATTTGGCTGGACCTTGATATTTTTCGTGAAGCGACTACCATCTGACCTTCACAACCCAATGGTGACATTAGCCGATATCGAAGCATTGCAGCTAGACCGTTGTTGTTGGACATTTTAGGGATCCAACTACCCGTAACGACTGCCATATGATAGATGTTTGTATGGCATCCGGGACCGACAACGGCGAGGCACGACCAGACCAATGCAAATACCCATATTCATGCATACAATATATTTTCATTGAGCGGGGATCGAACCCACGCTCAGTGCAAATATATGTATCCCGAACCCGAAACTTCGTATATAACTAGTATACCTACTGAAAAGTACAAATTTAAGTGCATGGTACTGCAAGAAGTAATTATTTACGTGAATTCAAATACTAGGTACCTACGATGTACATGCAAATTAAGGGATGAATGATAAGAATAAAACAACAATATCAGGATAATTTTGAGAAAGGTTTTAATTGTTTGTAAACGTTAAACATTCAAGGAGACACTTATGCTATCCTGATCTATTCACAGTCTTTCCTAAACAAATAAATAGTTCACAAATATAATATGATCAAAAACAATACTCTAGTATCACTATTTTTACAAAAGGCATATTAAAATTAATAATGTCCTTGCAAATTATGATGACTACAAATCTATATTATCTAGGTACATTGTTGATGAACATTTACATGTTGCATGTAGGTATGTCTATAGGTGAGAAAATTATATTGGTTTCTTAATTATTTACAGTCTCAAATTATACAATTAATTTTCAGATAGATTCGTTTATTGCAATTTGTAAATCAAAATATAACTGTCAATTTATTTTCAGTGACATTCGATTGTTAAAAAAAGAGTAGAAAGTCAAAATTACCTCTTTGCCTACTTACTGACTGCTCCGCCACTATCCACAAATTCATAAGACATCATAATTTGGAAGTATTATAAAAATGCCATCGTTTAAGAATATAATTATAGGGTATTTCAACGAATATTTGGTATAATGATTACAAAGGTAAAATAACTAATCTATGTATAAATTACAACAATTATAGATATAACCTTACACTATACAGTAGATAATATTAATTACTTTTTACATAAACACCGGTGAAAGAAGTATGATTGGTTTAGGTTCAGCTTAGAGGTTGTAAAAAAAATTATCCACGTCTAGGACGGGTAGCTTCAAAGGAAAACCTCTATTACAACCATATGGCTTTTATACTTCTTCCGAATATATATTATAAGTTCTCCATTTTTGCTATTTTAGTAGGTAAAACGTTGTGAAAAATACACTTTTGTTCTTTTGATTTTTTACTGAAACTGTCTCTGTCCGCCTTTTGAAATACAGCCGTGTTATTTTTCCGTATAAGAAAATTACAGTCTATTAAAAACAATGCTTTGATTTATTTTTTTATTTTTGCTACACTTCGAACTTACAATAAATAAATTAACTTGTCGTATTTAATTCTGAGGATAAATTAAAACCAAGACAAGAAAACAATAGGTACATTAACTAATTATTTCTTTACAACCTCCAAACAAAGATTGAAATTATAACTATAGAAATTACTCAATATACTTAATTCAATAAGCTTTCGGAAAGTTGTCATGGTACGATATTTTAAAATCCATTTATTTAAACAATAAGCATACTGAGGAACAAAGAACTACACACAGAATGGCCATGGTTTATATTTTATAATACAAAATACTCACAAGAAACCTAGTATTAAAGGTAGACTGAGTGTACAGATTCGGTAAATGTCACCAGTTTTGTTATGGACAGAAAATTTGTTTAACCATTATAGTTCCTTACACTAGGTAACTTACCTTAGTACATTTACCAATACGATTAGAGCCGTCCATATGCGGTGGAGCTGGAGCTTCTTGTGAAGGGATGATGTCCATGTTTTTCCTGACATCAACTAGTTCGACACGAGTGACACGGTTCTTAGAAAAGTTCACACCCCAAGTTCATAGAAATTAACTAATGACGACATGCGACCTTATAAAGTAACACAAACATCTGTTGTTATTTTACTCTACTCGATTGGCATACGTAATACTTAGAAAAATGTGATGCTCTAACGGTGTCTATTATGTTTAATACTAGATCTTTGATTATATGATCAAAACATCTGCCATTATGTCAAAAACTATTAGGTATACAAGGTCTGTTTCAAAGTAGGTACGTCGTATCGCTTCATTCTTTCCTATTCTACAATAATTTAATAGGTATAAATTTGGTATTTCACATATAATTTAAAGCTAAACTTTTCATATCGAGTATTAAAAGTACTTGTAAGACGCACCTAGAATAATATTTTAATACTAGGTACAATATTTATTATATAAAAAAGTACTTAAAAAGGACTCTAAAACTACAATAATGTATTATACAAAACGTTTGAAATAATGAATTCTCTGGAAGTTCATCAATAAAGTAAAACATAAATATTATGCAAAGGAATGCACATCATTACAAAAGGCGTACAATGAATTTAAACCAAGTGATCACTAGTAGATTTTTGATTCAGCACTAAATTGGGTATGTAGTAGTGGCTACTTGATAGGTAGATACATAGGTACATAAATTTTGCTGAACTCGAATAACAAATAATTCAACGTCTATGAGGAGAAATGAGATGTGATGTTCTTACGGCATAAAGAGGAGGATACCCCGACCAAGCTAAGTTATTACGCCTAGTGGGTCAATTCACGACCCTTTGAATATGCCGTGATGCAAAATCAGTCAGGTTTAATGTAACCTATTGTGGAACAGTTCAAATCAGTGTAAGAATTTTCATTACTCGATGCTGAAACACTACAATACGAAGTAGTTTGGCTTATCTTTGCATAGATGGCGTCTGTATAAATTAACCGTTCCTTATTTAAGAAAATAGGGTAAAATAACACTGGCTAGAAAAATTGCGCTCTTTAAAACTCACTGTATATAATTTAAATACGATTCTAAAACAATTAAAGCGCTCATAGAGAGTTATAATAACTTTATGCTAAGAACAACAAATACATTTTACAAATTCTATAGTAACCAATATAACTAATATTAATCTTACTGTATACACAATCATGTGTTTCATTCGAGAATGATTGAATTTCGAAGGTATTATATTTGAACTTAGGCTAAAACACTGTTTGAAATTGATATTTAAAAAAAGGCACAGCAAGACAAGATTTTCATTAACAGAATTAATTGATAAACAGTCATAACATAATATTTTACATTCTTGCATTAAATTCATCAGGATTTAAAAGCTTACAATATGAAAAAAATGTTCTTAATAGGTGTAAAACAATATCTCTATACACATATAAAAAAAATCCACATTACGATGAACATTTTTACAAATATTTCTTTAGTTTTAAATCCTTTCATCAGAATGATTCAATATAAACCTAATAAAATGAGGCCATACTGTTAGCTTTCGATATTTAAGTATAAATTCTGTATTGCAGTTTACACGAATTTATTTATGTCAAAATAGTTTTATAAGAGAACAAACATTACAATAATAAATATGCCAAATCACATGTAATTTTTGAGCAAACGTTAGCTGATCTACAAAGTAATTTTAGTAATATAAGAAATATAAATATACTGATAAAATACGCTATTGAGAAATTGATATTCGACGATAATTTTAGATTTACGTTATTGACAGACAGACATACCATATAATGCTTCTGGACTAAAGATAATTTTAAGTCTAAATTAATTTGCCAACAGTTACATTATTACTTGTAGGTTAATTTTAACTCGCCCATGTGATGGTTCACTACTTTACAAGTAACGATCTTAAAGTCATGAAAACAGAAAATATAAGAGTAAAAATTATTACTAAAACACGGATATCCTGTAAGATCAATAAATTAGGAAACCAGGGTTACTAACTCGGTTTCCTTTATTTTCTTTATCTCAAAAAAAGAAGATACATCACACCATGCAATAATGCTTTTTATTGCGAGTCTTATATTTATTTTTCCACAACTGATGGCGATCATACCTCTATTTATCTGACATGAGCTGAATATTTTAATACGTTGCACCTATCGATATTCATAAGAAATGGACGAGGTCACTAACTCTATTGACAATAAAACATCTAAAAGTTTACCAAATATGACCATTTCTTCATTAGTTCTACTCAAATACTGGACTCTAATCAATATTATAAGCTCCAAAAATTTCTTACAAAAGACTTTGGTGTCACATTTTGCCTAACTACTGGGTCCACGGTATTGCTACAAGATAAAAAATTTCTCCAAAATACTGATACTACTACATTTCATCGCAAAAATATTCGCTACAAAATTTCTAATATCTGTTCAGACTATTACGCGTTTCGTAGTAAAAATTACTTTATTATCGTAACCAATATATTATTTCCATGTTTAAAATCCTTCAAAAAGTATAATTAGGTCGATAGAATGTTATTGTTCCCACTGTAATATGGAGTACGTGCTATTCAAACGTGGTAGAAAATAAATCTGTAAAAAGTGAGTGTCTAAAACAATGTAACCTAATGGAAGACATTCTTTTTGAATAAAAGTGCGTAAAATTTTATGCTTCGGCAGAGACATTATTTAGAAAGTGGAATGTGGAAAACAGACTACTCGTACTATACTTACTTACTAACTAAACCCTATCTAAAACTACGCCTACTTAAATAAGAGGAAAATATGAACACATAACTTACTATTAATAGGTTCACATAATATTATATATTAACAATATATTTAACGCTAAAACTTGAAGAAAAATTAACATCTAAAATGTAAAGCGCTAAAATCAATAAATCCAACCCGTTTATAGTGAAATACTGTGATTTAAATATCAACGTATCAGTTCAGTTATTATAGTTAAAGCGTTTGATAAAGCTACAAATAAATAACACATTAAAATATTTTAATACAATAACTTAACATGACTGCTTTACAGTCAATTTTCAAATGAATGCGATACAAATGCATTTTAAAACGACGAAAATCTGAGCTACGTCTATTGAATTCATATAAATATCCATACTTTTATATTTCACATATATGTTTTTTTTTTCAGATTAGCTGAAACTATGGCACTAACATCCAACTACCACTTACGTCATCAATTTCGAAAGTACCACAGTTCACATTCTGAAAGACAGTGGTGCACTCCAGTACCTCCGAGCCGGTCGCTACATGTAAGCTGGTTTCATTTTATACGCTCGTTTCCATATTTCACATAAGCAAACTGTTGAATGGAATCTGTAGAAGATCGCCAGGGGCATTGACACGTGAGTTATGATTGTCCAAGCCCACAAACCGTAGAAATGAAGCTGAACTGGATGTGATTCGGCTCGAGACTTCTCCAAAGTATTTATTGCCCACATCGCCAAATTGGTCACTAAGAGGAACGTTACTATCTCCCTTCCAGGTTTTTTTCGTAGCTGTTCGGCCGTTTTTGCTGATCTTCGGCTTGCGTCGAGAATAAACATTGTCTGACAAGTTGTCTGAATTAATGAAGACAGAGCTGTTATCAATATTAAGATGGTATTCTTTTCTATCGTGAAGTGTCCACCAATTATGGTAAAAGTACCATAAATGAACATACCAGTTTGAGCTCCAACGAGGAGAATATTATCCAATTCGAGATTTCTGTTACCGTCATACTTCAGCTTCCTGACACAGACCATTCCAGCTAAACTTGCAAAAGTTGTCATAGCGTATAATGCCAATTCACATACATTCACTTCCACCACCGCTAACGTTGCATAATCTTTCTTTGATACAAGAACAAAAAATAGTATCAACGATATTATAGTTAGTACAAGAACAAGAATTCCAAAGAAAAGGCCTTTATGAGCCCTCGCACAGTCTACACTATATAAATGTGGGGATTTCTTGTAGGCAAGACCTTCTAGTATACGAGCTTTGACGATTGCAGCAGCAACGTCCTTTGAAGGATACTTGGAAATATTCTTCCACATGACGTAGAGAATCGCGGCACAAATCAGTGAGTATTCAATAGTACACGGAAACAAGAAAGGAGATGCGTCTTGGACCAGGGAGCCCATGATGTTCGTTCGTCGACATTCAAAGATGTGATGCGGTCCTTTGAGACCTCGTGGTACGCGCAGATGAGCGGCTGCTGGATGAGATGGTGGGACTTCAGTGGCGAGCGTGGCGAATGCCTTTTGAAACGCTGAAACCGAGATAAAAATATTTTGAATATTTGAAGTTAAAAATAACAGTTATTGTATAACCAATCCATTCATAATCAAAAATTACGGCATAAAATTCATTCATATCCATAATATGTATGTATTGGAAACCATAATATTACAAACAGACACTTTAATTTTGTTTATTTGAATAGATAAATGATTATAATTTAAAGTTACAACTAATAAATCTAATATATAAAATTTCCATGTCACAATGTCCTCCGAAACGGCTTTTCACCAAATTTTAGTAGGTCTGAAAATCGGCTACTATCTATTTTCCACACCCCTAAGTGATAAGGGTTGTTCACCCTTAAAATGCAAAACAACGTTTGCCGGGTCAGCTAGTATATAGTTAGATCTATATAGAAATTCAATATAAAATGAACAAACTTCAGTATACGAACTTAATATAGGTAATGTATAGATGCTGCTAAATCACCCAATATGTATTATCTCCGATCGTTCGACGGGTAAATATTTGGGTCACAATGCCTTCCGGGGGCGGTCACAGCGGAACGCAATCAACATACCGCTGTGACATTTGCCACTGATGAGGGAAATTGTAATTGGAAATCTGCACCTATTTGATATTGGTTCATGCCAGTAAATCGAACCTCTACTTGTGACCCCATTTCAGTGAACCGCTTTGTATTAATTAAATAATTTATATTGTTTACCCAGGAAGTACTACTATTTCTGGCAAAAATATAATTGCCTGGATGACTAATGAGACGTGAATAAAAAATGTTTAATTGAGACCAGGTAATGTTCTGTTGTGATGGGTATAACCAACATTTGCCTTCTTTATTTTTTTTATATGCTTAATTATAATTAGGAGAAGACCTCCTTTTTTGCCGCACCATAAAGACCTGGAATTCTTTACCAGCCCACGTGTTTCCTTCCTCCTACAATCCCGGGTCCTTTAAAGCGGGGTGTGAAAAAGCATTTGATAAGGCCGTCAAGTTGAGGGCCACCATTATGGGACTGCTGTGTATGTAATGGGGACTCGCTTCCTGAGATTTTACCTTTAGCTTACCATCAGGCAAGGTGAAGTCATATTGACGAGACCGACATGAAAAAAATACATAGTGCAGCGACGGCGTCAGGTACCAGATCAGTTTTCCTATCGCTGGATTCGTTAGAAGTGGTAGGTGAATTGGAACATTTGGAACAGCAACATCTTTTTAAACCAACACGTAACCCTCGTATCCTAAACGCACTTCTCAAGAGGATTGCAGGTTTTACTCATCACAATAATGGCTAAAACCTATTGAGGATTAGAGCTGCTAGTTGAAAGCCTCTCCCAGAAATCAGCTCGAGCTCTTAGACGGGAAATTATACTTCACTAAAACAATTTACGGACCATTAAATGCCAAGGACTACAATTTAGGTTCATCGACAAATAGGTTTATTTTATTGTTAGCATATAGCTTTAGATATTTACCCATAAAATTGCCTTTGTTTTGTGGTATGAAATGGAGTCGTATTTAACCAGTGGACAGAATTTTATGGACAAAATAAATTTATTAGCGCCGCTGTCGTTTCCTGTCGTAAGCAACAAAAAAGATATTTATTTGTGTTACGGTTTATAAGGCTTATGTTTTATTGAATTTATTGGGTAATGTATAACTAGTTCAATCACAAATTAAAGATTTAACTTTAGTCGTATGTACGTGCACAAGTGACAAACTTACTGATCTAAACTCATTCGGATCAAGTTGCTTATCTAACTTATGGCTTCGAAAATCCTTTTTTAAGTTATTACGCGAAAATATCACTGTGGAACCTTGATATTTACCTGTACGATTTTATTATTTGCCGTCTACTTTCTACATGGGTAGGAAGTAGATTCATACTGGCGGATTGAATAAAATATTTCACTCATATTTGACGAATATAAAGCAAAATATTATTTGCTTTCTGGTAATTAATTTCTTTCTTTGGTAATCAATTTGACAATGTAATCAAAAAATATCTCAGATCCCTACTAACCAACAAATCCTCAATCAAATCAGTACGAAGGCCACTTTGTGACAATGTCCCACTAAAGCGAATGTTCAGTCACAATAATTAATCCAATTATAGGAACACAAAGGGTATTATATTATCGGGGAGTACGTTGACCGGGAACTTGGTTTGCCATCTCTATACCGAAATAAAATACCTATAGGTACACGAGTACCTACACAAATAAGTAGGTATAATCTATATAACACGTGGTCGAGAATTGAGTTGGGTCAAATTTTGCGTTCTATTTTTAAAAATATCTCGAGTTTCTTTATTATAAGAATCTTGCTGAAATACATAAAAACCTACACATAAAAAATGGGGTAATAAACAAGCTTTTCTATGACCGGGGTGTCGGTGACCCTCGCAACACCACATGTGTCAATTTCCTCTAGCAGAAAAACAAACTGAATAAAGTCAATTTTTTCAATTATTCAAGAATTAAATAGGAATGATTCTAGTTAAGAGTTTGTACTTAGTAGCGTATATTTTAATGGAACCTTACAATTTCCTTCAGGGGGTTAACTTTGTAGACGCGCAATTTATTCTTGTCGTATGTAGGTATCTACCCTGGTCGCTCCAGACCAGTACTACCCTTGAGACTCGTAAAAGGCGACCAAAGAAATATAGTGCATTATAAGTTGCATACTGTGTTATCTCTAGTGCACCAATGTGACCACGTCTAGAGCACTCTCAATTATTCCAATTATTCCGTGAGATAACGAACGCTTCACGAATTCGTTTTTATTATATTTTTTTTACTTTCTCTGGGACTTCCCGATTGTCATGATCAGTGTGGTCGTGGGTCACTACTGCTGATCCTGGTAGGCACAGGAGTAATGGGATTTTAGCCCCTTTAAAAAAAAGTATTTATATGCTCCCCGTCGACCGTCGACTATTAAAGTATAAGATTCATAAGATGAAATAGTTTACATAAGTAAGACATCTCGTAAATTAATGGACTTTTCTCAATGAACCCCAAAGATTGTCTACGACGGACGTCTTGATCCTTAAGTATTATACATTTAGGTAACACAGGAGTCCCCGTGACGATTCATATTTCTAAATAATCTACGAGTATGGAATCTTGGAAACGAAAAAAGTTTAAACACATTTAGTTGTAATATAACCATGACAGTTTAAAAGGATTAAGGCTCACGTATAAACCATTTTACATGTAATGCAACTCAAACAGGCTTGTTATTATTTATGAAATGGAAGCGTGCCACCTGCCATCATAATATTTTAAACACATCTGCATCGCATTATGTGACTTAGTAGCATAACCATAAAATACATATTTTGTTTAATATCTTATGTAATGTATATTTAAATTGATCGCGTATACCACGAGTGTCACGTGTTATATGAGGCTCATAAAGTACCTAGATTAAAAACGTAAAGGAAGTTTCTTTAAAACGCCTTAGATAATCTCTTTACGACGGATGAAGACGGCTGAATACTTAATTATTGAATAGGCAGGTCGTAAAAGCTTTTTGTATTCAAAAACAAAAGAAAATACGTTCAAAAACAGTTTTTTCAACATCTTCGAAAACATATTTAACTATCATTTTACCTATCATAAAAACTTCATACTCATTCGAAATATAAATTTCCACGTAATATTCCTTAATTTCACTTTTTACTGAAGTAACATTTTCTTTTGTAACTTCAAAAGTGTAAATAAATTAAATATACCTACACCGCAATAAAAATTAAATTTAAACGTTACAATTTTTGAAACATTTATTTTTACAAAAAGTGACGGAAACGAACGAACTATTTTCCACTTATAATGAAATAGTAATGGATTTCGAAAACGTGACGAGCGACGACATCCTAGACAACACACGCTTTTGACGTTCTCTATATAAAGACACTTGCTTTTCTGGCTAAAGAAGCAAGGAGTGTGACCATTGATACATAAATAGTTCTGACTATTTATCTTGCATTGTTTTGTTTAGCGTGATTCTGACATACCTACGAAACTCCTCTACAGTCTACTGTGAGATTTTCACACAAGTAAAAGAGACGTCAAGTCTGTCTGAATACTATTCAATGCCATGGGAAAGATACGCCTCCATTGTTTGTATAGCGCGCACGAACCCATGCCTACGAGGATTTTCAGTACCTTATGAATTACTTGAATAAATTCACATGAAGAACAAACCTAAGTTTAAAAATAACCATTAAAAGGGTTCTAATAAATTGAAATCTGAATAATTTATGAGTTTCTAATCTTCTTTGGTAGGGTTTTCAAAATATTAAATTTCGTAACTGTTATCAAGACCGTAACGTTACAGCGAGTGATAAAATAATTATAAGTCACCACTCAACTATAAAGAAATATAATTAGTTACAAAATATATAATACAAGAGTTACTTACCAAGTCTGTGTGACAAGCCGATAGTCTTATTCTCCGGGTCGTAGAAGGTAAGAATCTCGTGTTTCGTCTCTTGTACGAGGACATTAAGCCACACGCTGAGGTTTGTGCCGACCATGTGCATCAGCCCAAATCTTGCAACTATCTTGTGTTTATACACTTTCATCTGTAAAAGTAACAGTAGGTAGTTAAATAATTATGAACATTATTATAGCTTCTTACAACGAATATCTTGGCTCCTTAGCCAAGATATTCGACTAATAAGGCATTTATAAATTATTCTAATTAGTTCTAAAATTTATTCATGCTTTATAACTGAAAATCTTTGGTATAATTTTTGTCATAAGTACATGTTATACAATTTTAAAATATACGAGTACTTATTTAAGTAAACGTTGATAGAATTGGTTATAACCAACCTCATTGTTCAGAAAGATAAAGTACATCTGGATGAATATGAATGCCATTCTGGTGGCGGGTGTCAGCGCCAGAAGCACGTTGTGACAGTTTGTGTTCCGCTCCAACTCCCAGTATTGACCAAACTCTAGACCCGAGTAGATCATAGATCCGATGCCGAAAGCTGAAAGAGAAATTTATATTATCTCAGTATTTTGACAACTTTTGGGGTACTAAATGAAGGGAATAGGGATTTGGTTACCCATCGCGTACGGTACTCTACCAATGGATCTGGTGACTTTCTAGTCTCAGTAAAAATATAAATCATATACACGTTAGGTCAAGGTTGATGGATTCTAGAATTCGGAACCCCATTTAAATAAATTAATATTATAAGTAAAGCATAGCGATTACAATAATAATATAGTTACCATGGAGCATAACTTTGTCTCACTTGGGAATTCTATTGAATTACGTACGTCGAAGCTCTTAGTGCAAAGTTTGACAACTAATCCTTGCCCCGATACCGTCTTAGTAAACAGGATATAGTTTACTTAGCAAAGCAAATTGTATAACAAAACAATTACTTAAATCAGTTGCCGTGAGATTAACTCGAAATATCGTAGATTTTCCTCGACCCTTATATTGGAATAACTATAAAGTGCATCTATGAAATAAAAAATCTGGTTACGAATTATTTAAATTAAAGACTTAAAAGTGTAATTAATGTCCTAGTAAGTTTTCCAGAAATAGTTTTGCTAAATTTTTAGTTTTTCTAAATCATACTTTGGTAAATTGATGTTTTTATACTATAACGAAACGGATAATTATAATTTTATTTTTATTCTACGGAGCTGGCAGACAAGCACACGGCCCACCTGTTGGGTAGCGGTCACCGTGGCCTATGGACACATAGTATAGTTGTAGTAAATATATACAAAAAACAATGTTTCAAAGCAGGTGTTTATGGATCAGCCCCCTTGCCTTTACGGTTTTTATAATAAAAACATTACGCTTATAAAGCTCACCAACTGCTCCCATCCTTAGGTAAAAGCTGCCGTAGTGGTGCACCCGAGAAGCAAGCGCGAAGCCAAGCGACAGGCGTTTGGCAGCAAGATGTGGCGGTAGGTGCGCTGCGGTGGCAGTGCTTCGCTCCGTCCGCGAAGAACATGAGTCCGACTCAGAGGGTGATGAGCTTGAATCAGATTCTAAAACAAGGTAACAACATATTTATATTAATCTTTAGAAATCATGTTTGTTTCCATTAAAATTCTATAAATTAAGCCCGAAATCTCGAATTTTAATGTCTGTAAAAAATATGATTCAAAATAGGTACTCATATCCCAATTATTTAAAAAAAAAACGGCTCCAAAATAACCATAATACCAAGGTAAGACCAAGGTATACACGGTGGACTTTTCACCATCATCTGCGTAATTCAAAAGTACATTATTTGTTTACCTTCAGATTGTCCAATATTCCTTTAACCGAAACGGAAGTCAGATCAAACAATGATACATTTTAATAAAAATGAAATATAAACATAAAGAGCCGTGAAACTGAAACAAGCTAGAACATTAACTGCCATGTTTGTCCGCCCTCCGTTGGATTTTCCGCATCATTTAAATAAAGAAATACGGAATCGTGAGGATGAAAAGAAAAACAAAAAGTTAGGCAGTGCGATTCGCATTCGCCTGCGTAGGGTTCAGTAGAGAAAAAAAGTAGATGACATTACTTTAAGTTGGAAAATAATTATTCAGGACTAAAACCTTTTTATGTTTTGTATGTAAAAATTAAATGATAAGTCCGAAAACTAAAAACATCCGCCAGCGCAAACCCTTAAGTTGTTCAATATTCGTCGTGGTCTCCGCCTGAGAAACCTTCCGATACGAATCCCTATAAGTGAATTCATTCCGTCTGTTACCATGGCAACAATCGTGAAAAGCAAAAATAAACGTAGGATCCGAATAAAAACAAGGAAAAGTAGGTAAAAACTTAAAGTGTGTTTACGTTCTAGGTATATACCTTATTACACGACTGTACCTTTTACGGATCGAATAAGAATGCATTTTGTTCCTTATTCGGGTACAATGTGTTTGTGTTTTACTGTATTGTACACTTTCTAGCAAATGAATAATGAATCAAAGGATTTTCAACAATATTATGAACATCCTTTGTGCTGTTCGCATTGTTTTATGTTATCAAACGTTGCGAGATTTTCTTTTGTTATTATTCATAGTATCTATAGACATTTTCGTAACTGTATGTAGGTATAATATTCCATTATGCTATTGACTATGAATGAGCCAGAATTTAGAGCTACTAACGACCAACCAATTAAACTTCACTTGTGCTCAGAGGTTTACAATAAACTTCTAAGCTAGGTTCTAAGTAGGTATCAACCGAATTATAAAATTGCAATTGTTTTGTTTTTACTTCGAACGACTTTTAATTGGCACATATTGACAGAAAACTATTGTCATGATTTACATTACGATTTATTCAGTGTTATTGTATTATTTACACTGATCCTGACGTTGCGGAAGCTTTTTAACAGCTTTGGACAGGGACCACCAATTCAGTTACAAATATTTCAATAGTATAGGTAGGTACCTACCTGGTAGGTACTTAATATTCACATTAAACATCTGACAACATCATACAATGTCTAAGTTTGGTGAGACTTTTACACTTTCATCGGACCATTCGTGGGAAGTGGGTAAGTACTATAATTTTTTAATTAATAAAAATTATGTTTTCTATCCACATAATATTAAGCCGTGTTAAAGATAACGTTATTTAAAGTGTCCGCGACAACACTCAGCTTTAGATACACAGATAAAAAAGAAATAAAATAGAACATGATTATGTTTCAAGTGTTACTCGTGTACTTGTAAACTTGTATAATAAAAGTGTCTCAGAACATAGACACAGCAAGCACTTCTATTCAAATAAATAAAATTTGTTGCTCGTTATCGCGCCAGAACTTATAAGGCACTTTGCCGTCACGCTCGCAGACGTCAGTGTGCCCATTTTATAGTGTTTTACCCCACTCTTAGGCAAATTGGATTTTAAGACATATACGAGTATAATATATATTTTTACATACGCAGTCCTATATAAGCTATGAAAAAGTGTCTGTAACAATTTTTTTATGTGGGACTGAACACGGTAATGTATTTCCACTCTACTTTACCCTAGGATAACAGATGGGCAGGAATGTTGGGACTTTTCATCGCAAACTATTGCTTCTAGGAAAAAATACCTGAAAGATTTGACATATTACCGTGAGTAATAATAATAAATGAGCATACGGTTCTCTGTAGTAAAAAATTGCAATTTATCTGCAGTGCCCGTAGCCAAGTGGCAAAATTATTCTATTCGATCGAATCGTATCGAATAGAAACGTTTAGGTCGACCAATCACACTCCAGCTCGTGATTTCGCCGCGGCGCGCGCATCGTACGCCGGCGACGAGCTTGGATGTGATTGGTTGACCTAATCTATTCGAAACGATAGCGATTTACGCTATGACACTTGTCTACGGGGGCAGGTATAAAACTGACACTGAAGATTTATAAGAGAGGAGTTTTCTGCCCAAAAACCAAGAATAATTTAATCTAGACGATGGCAACACTATTAGAAATAGGTACACTTGGTAATTTGGAAAGAAACCAAAAAATATCGTTTTCTGAATGAATGAGTGAACAAATAAAACGCTCATGGCACTTCAGGGGTTTGTGTTTAATATTTGAGTTGAGGTAGTTCGTGACGGTTTCGCTTTGAGGTAATAATTGTGTAATTTCAACTTTTTGAAAGAAAGAATAATGCCGTTTTATATTTATGAAAGTTTGTGTTTGAGTCTAAAGGTACGTCAAAGAAAAACCATAAGCATTTAAAAAAATAAATCTATCCAACAGGTAGGATGGCAGGTATATTTAATTATCCTTCATAGATATCCATGTCTGATGGTAATGTGTAAATTATGATAGCTTGAGTTAAAAAAACTCATTTAAACTGAAACGAAGTAAGGGCGAGTTGCAAGCATAAATATTTTTGAATGTTACTTTGTGACTTTCTTCCTTATTTTTTCTGCCTAAAAAACGAGCGATCATATACTTAGGTAGAAATGCAAAATTGGAAATCTCCGTACCGTTTGACATCGTTTCGGCAAGTATCTCGTTGGTGATTGGCACGTTCAAGATACCTTCATCGATTAGACTGGAAAAATGGTAATAGTTTACGTCCCAATATTAAACCATATAAATGGCAATTAAGAGCGCTAGATTGTAAGTGGTCGCATTGTTTCATAATTCCTAAAAATTGCGATTTATAACTCCTTACGTCGCGTCGCTGTAAAACATGTTCAAAAATGTTAAGAAACCAGGGGAAACCTCAGGCGATTCGATTAACAGAGCGTTCAGGGATTTAAGGGCTGTTGTGGATTCAAGTCCACTCTAAATTTTGACGTTTTTGAATGAAAATTAAATGTTTCCATATTTTCCTGTCAAACAACAGCTCCATCTTTTGCTGCCATGGTGTCTTTCAGGCAATCCATCCAATCTGTTTTAGATTTACTTCACCTTATACCTTCCAAACCTTCCTTCCGGTAGATACGATATACAGATAGATGCAAAGTTCAACTTACTAGGTAAAACGGTGGTATCCGGCGCAGACTTTGACCTATCTCTTGCCAGTGCAGCGTACATGTACAATAAAAACACCATACTGCCGATGTACAGGTAGAGATAGAAGCCCTGGGGACAATAATAATGACTGTTATATATTATTATACTAAACAAAATTATAACCGTACAACGAACACAGTATGGTTATTGCATAGACTCGTGGCAATCGCGCATTTCCAACTTTATAAAAACCTAAAAAAGTAATAAAACAGGCCAAGTGCGGTTCTCGCTTTTGAAGGGTTACATCTCTTCATGATCCATAAAATAGTTTACGACTTTTTGCCTCAAATGTACCTACAGAACCATTTTGCAAACAGTTACGAGCGTAATAAAACACAATAGCAAAGTGTCCTGAATTAACAAAACCAACAGAGTAGGTACGTACCATATCCCTTGTTCACGCACGTTGAGAAAGGCCTATGTCCAGAATTGGACTGCCAATATGCTAACTGATTGATTGGCAGAATACAACTATTATTGCAAAAAAATATTGTTTAGATGAGTATTGGGGAAGTCAATACTGGTCAATGTGTACTGGGGACAAATTTTGACAAAAAATATAGCAACTACACAGCTATGTTGAGAAATGTCTGTCCGCAAATCAATGTGTTATCAATATAGCCCACTTCTAAGTATAATATGACATTGGTGATTTGCAGAAGCGACTTGTAAACTTGTACTAAATAGATGGAGATAATAATCTCCTATCACAATGACGTCACATAGTGACGCAGACGATTTTCTTTAAACCCATAAATAGATTAACTTTGAATATGGAATAGTGCGTCATAGCTTACTTCATAGAAAGAGGGTGGAATGTATGTGGAGATGACCTCAGCCATGGGGAAAGCGATGCCCATCACGACGAGAAGTTTCCCGTACAATGCAGACAGGGTCGTTGCTAATGCGTCGCTCCTGTACAAAAAAAATACATAGTTAGCATAATTTTAATGTTTTAACTAGTCTAAATGTGCTTAGACTGCCAGTTTTTATTATGCGTTATTTTAACCTTACCAATAACAACACAAAGGCCAACATATGAATTGAGAAATCTATTTCAAAATTAAAATAAAATACTACGTTTAGTGGTCCTAGTTACACAACTCATTTAATTAAGTATAACAAGTATGTATCACAATCAAATCGTCACGACACCCTCCGTTTTCAGTAAACTTTAGTATAATGTCACTTACATTAAGTTGAATTCATTGATACGATACCAATGGTTTGAAACTGTGGGATCATTCTAAAGGAAATGAAAAACCAGTGATCAAAGTAATATTATACGTAATACAAAGGCAAAAGTGTACAAATGGATGAAAGGAAACAAAGAAAAACGTGAAATAACAAAGTCTTATCCAGACTTTCGGTCTACAAATAAATAATTTGTCCAAGTCGAACATTGCCCCAGCACCTTCCGAGCCTTACCTCGGGATAATTTATGGAGTTCCGAACAATACCCGGTGGGCAGAGTCTAAAGACGTATACTATTTGTTTTACGAGCAGCTGGACCTTGGGGGAATTAACACTGAGACAAACTAAAGCCTTGTCTACTAAAAACCTTACTTTATACAATGTCGTCGTCGCGAAAATTCCGTACAGGTTAATTATTTAACTACACGAGTGTAAGTAATCCTATTGGGTAAAATAAATTTAGCTTTATAATTAGAGTTCGCAACAATTTTAATAAGTTACATTAGGTATGTTTCAAGCTACGTTCATGCCTGACTGTATAGTATGCCTGACGATTGTCTCACCTAAATTAATGATTTTTGCAGTCACTTAATATAATATTCATAAAGTTAGTTTAAAATTCTCGTTCTTATAATTAATAAAGAAATGGGTTATAATCAACTTCAAAGAGGTTTAATCACAGAACAAAGAAAAATCCTTAAGTTTTTATATGCTCTGTGGCTTTAATTAAATTTCTTTTTACTTGTGTCGTGTCGTTTTCATTTATTGTCGTTTGTATATTAACATTTTGGTTTGTAGATATATTAAAATTGAAAGCTCTTTCACTGGCAGATAACTAATATATTATAAGGATAACTTGAGTAACTTTATTTTAGAAATTAGAATTCTGTGAAAAAAAACCTCAGATCTAACTCCACGCATTTGAAATCGTGGGAACATCTAGTACAAACTATCAAAACCTGGAACTCTTTACCAGCTCACGTGTTTCCTTCCTCATACGGTCCCGGGTCCTTTATGCGGGGCGTGAAGAAACATTTGATGAGGCCGTCAAGCTGAGTGCCACCATTGTGGCACTATCGGTGTTTGCAATGGTGACTCCCATTCCAGAGACTTTGCCTTAAGCTTATTATCAGGTGAGGTGAAGTCATGTTGATGTCACCGACATAAAAAAAACTTCGATGGTATACCAAATGCAACCATTAATTTATTTTACTTTCTTTAGCTTAACTTGGTTTTTACAGGACTAGCTATCGACTGAGCACAGGCTTTCCTCATGTGATGAAAGCCTGCGCTAGAACCTCATTCATCAATTACTAGGTGTACCTACCTATCTGCCAGCAAGTGCAATTATTGACTTAGGCTTCTAAGATCTTGATGAAAGTCCACGGCCCATTGCTAAGGTTTTAGGTGTATAGACCTAAACTGCTGATAATACATATATGCACAGTATCATAACAATAAGACTATGTATACACACTCACCTGAATTGGCGGTATTTCAATATTTGATATGCTGACTGTACCTAAAATACAGTAGCATTAAGCCTACATCTAAACAGTTTACTGAAATAATACTATACCGACATGTTATTAAGGGGGAGTGCCAATATGTATCATTTATCAATTACCTACATGTCAACAATGTCGAGCGAGGTTCAATTACAGTCCGCAGCCAATCTATTATTTAGGATAGCCTCCGAACTAGGCTATATCTAATATATAAAAATCAATGGTTGTTTGTTCATATTCCATTCGCTACCGTATACCGTATCATTCGATTGCGATTTGTGGTAAAATTTCGACAACTTATTGTTTGCTTAGTATAGACATAGTTTAATACTTGTATGTTACTTTAATACTGCGAATACTTGTATGTTATCAATGAGTGTATGCATGACCTGTGTCCTTTATTTCTGACTTAAGGCTTTACCGTGAAAAACAGGGTCTAGTTGTTTTCAATTGTGAAAAAGTAAAGTCACTGTGAGCCTTATTAGATACGTACGTACATAGGTACATTGAATGTGTCAAAAAAATTATGATAGGTAGGTACACCACAAATAACAATCAAACTCAATACTGATTATTAATTCTATGCATAATTCATACAGAAATACAATTCTTATAATATTCATAGGCACAACTATAGTGTTGACAAACTAGACAACAATTGGTACTCATAGAGTGAACCCTCCTAATTTGGGACCGCCAACTTGTTAAAATTCAGGAGTCCGACACCGGATGAAACCAAAATCAAATCAGTCCATAAGCGCCCGCTCTGTCATTGGGGCCACAGGGTACAAATATTATAATGATTTATGCATTTCAGAAATCTAAGATAGACTTTTAATTGCGCTATCTTTAACAGGTTTCGCCATGAACCTAAAAAATAATTGTCTATTACTTTTGACGTTGTGTGAAATAAATCACTAGCAATTGGACAGAGTAATTCCATAAACTTAACTTAGTTAAGCAACATAAAACTTCAATATTATATGCACTTTATGGGGTAGTTCAAGACTCTTCAATGAAATTTTCGTAATACTGCAACAGAATAAAGAAAGAAAGACATGTATTTGGTGCAAGTAAAACATTATCTATGTTTCGACGTTCTGTAATAACGTCTGGCTCTATATACCGAAGTTTTAATTAAAACATGTCGTATCGAAGCATTTAGCAGATGTATCCATACTATCCATATTGTAACCAAAGTTATCTTACACGCATAAATGCCGAATATAGGTTCTGACTTGTGCAGAAGCCACTACAGCAATAAAAGCTCACGTAGACTATATATCTGTCTTCATTGAATTTAGGGCTCAGTGGTTTGCATGTAGTAGGTACTACGAGGAAGTGATAATTATAAGCCTGCGTTCAGTACGCAGAATGCAGTTTGGGAGAAATTGTGAGGTTTATTGCGACTAACTGCACTTAGAACTATAGCTGTGTCTAAAGTGTTGCAAAAAGCTGTTGCTGCCATCTGATAATTAAAATTTCTTCGTAAATTTAGTACAAGAATTGTTTTTGTTGATAATGATTTCTCATTTTTCGTAACACATATTAATATTCGAACTTATATCGGTTTACACTACATGTGCAATGAAAATAAATTCATTATGAACAAAATGTATTAATTATGAAAATGGTAAATCTCTTACTCATGATGGAGTATTTCACATGAGTTTCGAAATAGCCCTCTCATTATGAAAATCAGTAACAACTCATTTCGTAACTTATTAAGTTAAACTGAAATCAGCCGACGCCGCACTAATTACTCCATATTTACAACGTAATTTAGCATTCGCTTTAATTTTGAGCTTTCATTAAAGCGGCAGTAATTTTTTGCGCTCAATTTTAATGGGTTGTCGGTGGATTTGACGGCATAAGTGTTTTACGTCGGAATTTTGTAGCGTAAATTTTGCTATTATGTAGGTATATCAGACATAATTAAATCTGATACCTAGTATCCGAAAGCGACACCATTTTGTAACTAAATTTTCACACATTTGAAAAAAAATGTATATTCTATAATTTTTTCCGTAATGTCTCTACTTTAAGCCAATGCTACTTCAAGGATGTTGGGTACCTATACTTCAATCCTATTAAGGTTTTAGATTTAATATATAAAATAACATAAACTCACGCCTATATCCCCGAAGGGGTAGGCAGAGGTGCTAGCACCCACATTTCACCAGTTTATGTTTAGGTCCCAATGTAATAGGTGGCGAGCCTATTGCCAATAATATTTAATTTATATTAAAATAATTAAAATAATAATAAATAAAAAATAATAAGATTTAATAAGCTTATAAATTAGTTCGTGTGTTTAATATTTATGTTTGTTCATCTATCCATAAAGCCGTTTGTCCCTGTCTTTATTACTTTTCATGTCACGCAAAAGCGACTGAATGTATTTCATATTTTGAATTCAAAGCGTGAAACAGCTTAATGACACGTCATTGGATAGAATACCGTAATCACTCTCAGCGACAGAGGACAGACACCGTTGGAATTCTATAAATTCAGTTCTGCCAAATCTATAAACTAAAAAATAAATAAAAGAAGTGAAGAACTAAGCCCTTCTATTTACTGTCCTAAAAACTATTACAATTTGTTTATATAAATTAAATTTATCATTAAAAAATCAACTGTGGCCAACATTTTTCATATTTTCGAACGTAATTCTTAGGATTCGAACCTAGGACCTATCAATCGTAAGGCCGCGGCCGGTTCCTTAACCAGTAAGCTAAATTTTACGTGTATAAATATTTGAATATAAAAATCCCTCACTTTCCAAATTGTACATGTTTATAATAATTACTTTACTAATGAATAAAAGGAACATAAATAAAGGTAGGCAATATAGATTTATATACTACTGTAAAACCTCTCCCTACCAGCAACCCGGATTGAAGTAATATGAAAATGGGTTCTTTTATTGGTTTCTATAGATGAATCAATGGGGGCTCCCCACAAGATATCTATTTTCCTTCCCTTGTTAATGGCTGAGTTCACCTAGTTTGGGTTCACAATACCACAAATTAGTGGTCCACAAAAGATTTAAAACGTGATGTGCATGAGAATAGAAAACGTACAAGTAGAAACATGGTTACTTTTTATTTGATAGAAGTGTACAAGAGAATAATAATACCTATTCTTCGCGTTCTGAATTCATATAAACGTGTCTGAGAAAATTAAATCGGGAAAAAAGGAGTCACCGTAGCAACTTCATGCTGGTGATTAGCTGGAACATTTATAGTCCAGCTCCAAGATATGCACTCTTGATAGTAGGTACATAATATACCTATATCACAGAACAGGATTCTTCTGTGACCTATATCAACGTAACGCGTTGAAAAATACAACTGACGACATTAAATCGGAACGCACACTAGTCAGCCACTACGCGGCAAATAAGCCGATAGTCAGTTTAAATAGCGAAATATAAAAATACAGCATGTCTCATGTAGTGAATTGTATAAAAATCATAGTGACGGAAAGACAAAAATATTCAGAAATCACATTTCAATCAAATTTGGATGACACATTGGAACCCAAAATACACTCACAAGTCACACATGCGTGTTCAACGCGTGCCGTCCATAGGTACCTATGTTCTTTTAGGTTCACGAGCTAAGTCTCGGGCTAAATCACGTTATAGTGGGTGAATCTATTGCTATCTACCGGCCATGTTTCCTGATTCTGTGGTGCTCACTGAGAATATCCTAGCAGGAAAACTCAATGCAAAATACTTTCCTCCACCCACGATCGAACACAGCACACGCATGAAATTATGACAAAGACTGTTTTTATATTTACTTCTAAACAAAAACAGCCGAGGAATTCAATTCAATATTTATTAACACAAAAATTTTCTACTTTGTGTGACGTTGACGTGACGTGAAACCTGCATTAATAATGGAATATTTCCTCTTTCATATACAGTCTTACAAGACTTACCCAAAAACGTTTTATTAATATTAGAAGCATACATCTCTACACTGAGACTTCTACGTGGGAAGAGCATTTTTTATTATTAAATCGAACATTCGGCTATGAAGATACTGAAAGGTACTCAATTTAATGAGATACCTTCAGCTCAGTCGTAATACCTGATGAGAATATGATATAACAAGGTAGCATTTTGAATATAACGCCAAACCTTTAGTAATAAATTATAGCGTTTGTCAAAGAATTTATTGCTTTCAAATCCTTTGAACAGGTATTTACCTACATACTTAGAATTTCTTTGCCTACATACATTTTTATTAGGTAATATAAGGGATAGATATATATAGATGCTCTCAGTCTTCCTTAATATGATTAGGTATAAAATACACACACAAAATTCTTCACAAAATACCTACTTCGTTAAGGTTGAGAATGGGTTTATGTCAGTAGTGACGTACTGTCACTGAGCTATTAGATTCATTAGCCATTGTTTCTTCTATGTTTTTATTAATTCCATAAGATTAATACATGTCCTTAAACTCCACGTATCTGCAAGGAATACCTACTAATGATATTCCTGTCAGAGGAAACTATTTGCGGACAAAATAGCAGCAGTAAACACATAGGTTCCCCTCCCTGCGCCAAATTTTAACGAGATCCGTTCAGCTGATCTGGCGTGATTGATTAACAAACATCTATTCATCTAGTCAAACTTTCGCATTTATAACAGTAATATCTAAGGTAAGATCTTAATTCGAATAACAAATTATACTACGTTTACCAACATCTTGATTAACAATCATCACTTCGTAAATAGATTAGATAGATATACCTATATATATCACAGCGCCAACGTTGACTGACACCGATCTGAAAATCAATAGAGATATGGAACGCAATCACAAATTCAAATTCAAACATAATTTGAATTCTGAAACCAACAACCAGAGTGGTTCTAATCAACTCATAACATTGAGCTTCACAGAAGTTAAATCTAATCCATAGCTGACAAACGATAATCGTGATAGTACTATATCTTAGAAAATACGTCGAAGTACAGAAAAGTACGTCCAAGCTTATCCAAAAAAGAATGAACCCTCTCTCTCTCAACTTTGAATCAAGTTCGTCCGTTTCTCTTAAAATTTGCTTTTGAAGGAGATGTCACGGTTTTCTGGTTTCCGTAAGTGCTCGGTCCTTTGGGGAAGGGGAACCCTCTCGAGCACGCACGGTTGCCATAGTAACGGCGTGTTATTGGCTCCCCACAGCGATCGTCAGTACCTACTTACTGTTGCAACGGTTCCGTTGTCGACAATGATATGCCTCCTGTTCATAGACTAGCTAAAATTATGACGTCATGGGTTAAATGTAACGTCACAATGGAGGGTGTGTCATGCACAATTGTCTTCTTGTTTTTTTGCAAAACAATTGTGTTTTGAAAGATTACTGCAATCTATCCACGTTTATTATGTTGAAGTGCGTTTTAGGGTGATACAGTATCATGATATATTTCTGTGTAGGTACTGTTTACGTAGAACCCGTTCGCAGAGTTAGCTGATTAATGATTAAATAGATTTTTATGTAACTTTGAAATGAGTATAATAATACGCCTTATTACATTTGTTTTATGTAGTTTTTAACCGACTTCAAAAAAGCAGGAGGTTCCCAATTCGACGGTGTATTTTTTATTTATTTATACTAGTAGCAACTTGCTATGAATAATAATTTATTTTGGCGTCTCCGCCATTAACAATATTATATAAACATTTACTGTATTGTACTTGACATTGGCGAAATTGCGGTATTCTGGCGAGGCGTCTGCTGTAGCTATTAATAAAAAGAAGAAAAATAATTTGTTTTACATTTAATTCCCGTGTCACTAGTAGCACAGAGTTTAGTAAATAGCAATAGGTATACTACATAGTAATATAATACTTCAACTGGGTTAAATTGGAATGAGACCACACGAGAAACCTACAAATGAAAAAAAAATCATCAAAATCGGTTCACCCAATCGAAAATTCTGAGGTAACAAACATATATAGCACCTATTTATATACTTGCTAGTAGCAAGTATAACGGCGAATATAGCAAGTTGCTACTAGAATAAAATGCAAAAAGGTTAATAAAATCGTGATGTCTTAAATTACTGGGCCTGTAGATATAATAATTTCAAAACAGGAAAGGAAGTTCGTAAAGTTTTTATAAATAGAAGCAAATGACGAAATGTTAGATGTGTACGAGCAAATCCGTAGATTGTAATAGATTTATTTTTATGTTGACATTATATATCCGTACAATGTGCATATAGAAAACTTATCCATATACATAATGTCCTGTACATAGATAATAGTCACAATAAATAATTTGGTCTTGAGACAGTTTTTAAATTTTTTTGTATCCCTAGATTAACCTTCGAAAACACTTTCAGTAATTACTTTACAGACTTATCACTTGCTTTGCATATATTAGGAGTTAATTGCCTTAAGAATCGATACAATTTTACAGATGAAAGCTAAACAACGACTAACTAAAGACCACCAACTTTGTGACCAAAGTTATCTTATTAATCGTCGAATCGAATTCACTGAACACTAGCCTTTATATAGGCACAATACATTATATTTAACCCTAAAATATTTGAATAATGAATGCGCCAATTATTCAAACGACCGCGTTGTCAGCGTTTCGCAAATTAGGCCAACTGTCTGAAAGCAGTGAAAGCACACTCCTACAGTCCCCTACACTTCATTGTTATACCAACCACTCTTTGTAACTACTTGGATATTCGTAGAAATGAAGATTGTGAAACACAAGAGATTGAATCGAAATTACTTTTTTAAATATTACTTCCATTCCATGCAATTTTTGAGAATTTCCTTACAGAAAAAGTCAGTAACCATCGTCCGACGCAGAGTCCTTTGGCGTTTCTAAACATGGAATGTAGGTACCTACCAAAGCCGAGCACAAACTGCTTTGTTGCCTAATTCAGTTTTTCTTTACACTTTTTTTTTATTTATTTATTAACATTCACAAGATACAGTTTCAATAGCAAACCATAAGCTACTTGAGCTTGTCTGGAATGCTGTACCTTTCTTATAGGTAGGTACCTATACAATAATAACACTTTACAGTAGCTGTTTCAGTT
Source organism: Lithosia quadra (assembly GCA_963576445.1). Lineage (NCBI taxonomy): Eukaryota > Metazoa > Arthropoda > Insecta > Lepidoptera > Erebidae > Lithosia > Lithosia quadra. The sequence continues at coordinate 11,725,350 of OY754878.1, read as the reverse complement.
CCTTTTTGGTATTGAAATTGGTTTCATTTTATTTAAAAAAAAAAAATTGGTTGCCTGTAAAGTCGGTATACGGGCGAAAGTTTTACGTGACAACGACTTTGAGTGGTAAAATAATTTTTATGTCTGTCTCTCTCGCTCTTAGGCGGGCTAACCATGCCCGAGTGGAAGGGACGCGTGCCTCTCACTCGCTCTCATTGTGAGCGCATAACGTGAGCGGAGCGTAACGCAGTTTCTTGAAGTGTCACCCGGCAAACCAATTTATAAGACGTTGTCACGTCAAAAATGTATTGTATTGATGTGAATAGTGTCACTTAGTTACAGACTACAGAACAAAGAAAAATCCTTAGGACGTACAAACGTATCTAAGGAAAAGTAATCGGATATAAATATATCAATATGAAATCGTAGTTATAAAAAAAACTCGACTCAACTGACTCTTTATTTCTTTTATTTTTACCCATGCAAGCTACATTTTACAGATGCATCCACAAGTTTTTATGGGCTCAAACTTATTTTAGTCGTTTCTGTAACTTGTGTCTCGTCATTTAAATATTAAAGTTGGTCCTGAATACATTTTCCGACCCTGAAATTAGAGCCGATTCATGTTTTGAAAATAATGTATAAAAACAACGTTTGTTTGTTTTTGTTTTATGCACTACTTACCGTAGCGCACTATATGCAATTTCAATTGCTCATTGGCTGCAATCGGGTTTTTCCGTGCGAAGGAATGGTTCTGGAATGATGATTGATGAGTTTTTTACTCAAAATATCTGTCAAAACCTGACATAAATTCTAAATTTTACTTCTTACACTTAACTTTCACAATAGCATAGGTATATAGCTAATTTTTACACTAAAATTACACTTGTAGGTATCTACTGATGGCAATATATTCAAATGAGATTCAATTAAAACAGCTCCTTTACTCATATACTCGTAGCACCTTAAAAAACATTGAATAATCTTACAAAGAAAACAAAAACGAACTATACAGTTGTTTTCTTCAAACGGCACCGGAACGCAGAAATGTTTTCCAGCTTTGTGGTACTTAACTGTGCACAGTGCACATAAATACAACACGGCCACTCAAGAGGTCCTATGTAAATGTGTACCTCTGTTAATTTCCAAGCACTAGAGTACATTGTGTCACCGCTCTGAGAGCTTTTCATTACAGTGCACATTCAGTGGGGAAAATGCAATTTCCCTTGCGAGCGCGAATTGTGATTTTAGTGATGGGGTCTTTTAGATGTCGACTTAATTTAATTTACGTAAAGAAATATTCAGTTCAATAACATACTACATATTTCCTTCCCTTCTTCGTGCTATATAAAGCTGGTTTTTTAAGCGGAGTGTGAAAAGCATCGTCGAAGCCGTTTAACTAAGGATTGTCTTTAGATTTAGGATTGATAACTTTTGGAAAGACAACGCTAAATATGCAATGGCGTATGTTAATTATATTTATAGTCATTAGTACAGTTTTTTTATTATTGATTAAGTACGGCCCTCAAATTATTATCGGCCCTATCCAACATGGTTTTATGGTTCACTAAAAGTATTTAATTCTATTCAGTAAAATACCGATATTCCTTGTGTAAAAAAGTTCTGCACTCAGTTTCAGAGGGGGACATCGAAAGAGCTCAAGCAGGGTTGCAAGCTTTTACGTATTCTTGTAATTTATTACGCCACCGCATTTTCTCCAGCGTTCTTCATTGTGCTAATTTTACCGCCTCGCCAATGATTGGTTCGAGCACATTTTTTCGCCAGCCCTCAAATTCAATGGTCATTTATTAACTCAAACGCAGCACACGAAAAATAAATGATGTGAAGTTGTGGGGAAAAAATTGAATTCGCATTCAATATTTTCGACAGGGTTTTCGAATTGAGAATTTACCTATGAAATAAATATGATAAATCGTATTTCTTTCTTTATCAAAATATTAGTTGTTGCTATTTAAAAAATACTACACAACGCAGAACTCTATCGATTAGATTACAAATAGATTCGACAGATTTTAGAAATATCCGCATCAGAATCGGTTCATTAGTTTCGGCACTATAATGTCACAGGTCACAGACAATGTTATACTTATAGATTGTAAATTAATTAATCTGTATCTATATACAGATTAATTAAACATTTCTTTTTATGCTTCGGGTGTTAAAAATTAATGTTAGTATTATTCTGTATCCCATATGCAAATTGGATAAAAACCTTCCAGTCGTGTAGGAAGTAGGTAATCCTGACAAATTGGCGTCGTACGTTTTGAATATAATTTCTAACGCACTGCCTTTACATCGAAATAGTTCAGATAGACTGCTTAATTCCATTTGAAGGTGATATATGAGACGTATCTCGCGACATATTAAGTCATATAATTTGTATTAACTGGCACAAGCCTCTTCGGATTGGTGGCGAGTCTTCGTTTTTACAGAAGCTAAGGTAAACCAAATAAAGAGAAAAATGATAGAAACGTCCTTGGCCGCCAAAGTGTAAGTAAAGTTTGTACTTACGCGCTTATTACGTGCATGTGCTGTATTGCAGCTGATGGCCTGGACAGTCGTCGGGAAGGTGGCAGCGGCGCGTGCGGTGGACCACCGGCTGGCCCGAACAACATTGGCTGCAGGGACAGCGACCCTCCCAAGGACATTGACGGTGGACTTGATAACCTGGACAGACGAAAATAATATAAGAAAATCTTACCCATCAAAGGCTGGCAGTATCTAAATTTACACATGCGGCTATAGTTATCATAAGCCACCTGGGTTGCGAGGGTAATGTCTTTTGGACTACCTCACACCTCAGTGCTTGATGACCCGAGACGGCGTGTAGTTTTAGTCGGCTCAATTCCGACATAACCGCCCCCGGCTGCGGATATGATATCTGTGAAGATTTCCGCACGAAAAAAGTGAATCAGCTACATTCCGTTTTCCTTTCTTTATTTTCCCTCATATCGTACCTAAACGTTTAGAGACGATGGTATCCGCTTATCAATAAAAGCGATGTTAGTCTGTTTGTTACCTTAGTAGTAAGATAAAAGAGATGAGCTGAGCCTACAAATTCGAAGCACGTACGAACGTAACAAAAGTTACGACACTCATGTTTGCCCAAAACTAGATTAAAACTAAATGAATTAACAAAAGTTCTTTCTTTACTGCAACGGAAAAAGTTGTAACTTAGCAGAAATAAATCTATATTATCTCATTACGCAAGTCGGGTTTTCACTTGATTAGTTTTGTTTCCAACGCAAAGCAAAAATAACGAAACAAACAAAGAACTCCTCATTTTGTCCAACCCGTTTGCTTCCTTCCATATCCTAAAATGTTAATTAAATTCTCAGATATTATGTATATCGTATTTACACACATATTTTACGCTCGGAGTATGTTTTAATACCTAAACTTTTTGTCTGGAAAAACTTTAAAAATATGCATATTATGTCCCTACATTTATAGGTATCCCACATAAAACTTAATAAGTGCCGCACATAGGAGTATTTACTCAATAAACCTGGAGACAGACCTGGACAATATTTTAAGTGCAAAATGGCGGACGATGGCAACTTATGATGTAAATACTCCTATATGCACCGGGAAAAATGTAACTTAAATCTTTCCAACCATTTCAACTCTACTTAAAGAGCGACGCAGACTTGAAGAGTGAACTACACAATTAACTACAAGTGAGTACTCATATGTAGCTTAGCCAGATAAAGCCGACAGCGAAATAGTACAAGTCGGTAAATCTCTGACAGAAGCTGGGATTACTTACGCGAATAAAATATTAGTACAGCGAAATAAAACCTGCCGACACTGCCAAGCTTCCAAGTATTTAAACACGCATTTCTTGTATTCGAGTACTTAATGTATTTGTGTATAATACATTTTTATAGTACTTAATTCGATGGATGAAATGAAACAAACACACTGCCTCCCTTATAGGTAGCGATCATCGAACCCTATAAACAGGTCATCAAGATGGCTATCGAAAAAATTTAAGTCAATTTAATCTAGTATAATTTAATACAATAAATATTATCTCTCTTCAAAGTAGTGCTTTGTTTCTTTTCCACAATATTAATTAATGAAAACACATTGCCAAGAAATAAATCTTTGCATCGAAAACAATTGACAAGTTTTTGCAATTAATTGCTTTAAAAAATTGGATTATTTGTGATTTATTAAAACTGAAATAACATCTGGTTCCTCGTTGCACGCGTTCACAAATACTAATACACATATCCCTATACATTTATTAGTGTAAGATATTACCTACATTTAATGGGACCCGCTTAAGAGCAGTATTATTCAAATCAGGTGAAAGTACTGATGAATAGAGCATTAGGATGAGGTTAACAGTTCACTGCACTAGATAAACACATGTAGGCGAACTTCACACAACTTACTCTAGCAAGTGAGAGACTGCGAGTTCAAATCCCACCTAGTAAACGGTTTAACTAAAACTTTGGTGGTTAATCTTATTGTTCATTCAACCTAATCCTAGATACTACCTAATATTATAAATGTGAATGTTTTTTGTTACTATTTTACTCAAAAACCGCGAATAAATCTAGATGCTATTTGACTCGGTCTCGATTGCATATATTATATTTATTTAAACTTCTTATAACCTCAAAATAGGCTTGTGTGTTGCAAGAAGCGTATTTTTTAACGTATTGTAGCCAACACCTGGGCTACAGGAATTAGAATTTAAGCTTTACTCTAAAAAGTAACGTTTTCAAAGACCTATTATTCTGGAGCACCTAGTTACACAGTGATGGTACTTCTCCACACTAAAATGTATTGAGGTATAATACCTAACTTGCAAACGTAATATATCAAGTACCTTACGTCTTAAACCAATTTAAGAAAGCTAAGCCTAACAGCATTGCACAACGTTACACCTTTAATCCTCATTTGTGGCTTCGTTAATAAAACACACTTGTCCAAACGTTTATACTGAATGTGTGCGCATATCACATTACTTCTAAATCATTTCTATGCGGTTAAACTACTGACATAACACTACTTTGCCGCTCCGACACACTCAAAATCACAAGATATAGATAATATATTATAATCCGTATCTACATATATGTATACTCAAAATTAAATAAATATTAAATTAGCTGATAGCCGCGGATCCTCCCGCTTGCATCAGCTAGTAGAATTTAATGTATAATTTTACTTGATTGAACCTACAATTTCCGTGGCCGTGTCTGTGGACTTCATTCCCAAAATATACAGTAGATGCATTATTCTAGTAAACAATCTATCTCCATTTTCATCCAAATTTGTTCACCCGTTTTACATAAAATAAATATTGACAGTTGTACCCACTCTAGTGTCTGAACAACATCTTAGCAAAATATCTCATTAGTTATGGTTATGGTTGGCTTTTCTATTTTTACTTATTACTGAGAATTGAGATCTGTACACTGCATTAGGAAGCTACGAATAGAACTGGTTTAATTATGAAGCTTCAGTAGTGAATGAGATCGATTTCTCGGACACTGTAAGTACGTCCTGCATATTTTATGCTTGACGTTAGACAAATGCATTTTGTATCAATTAGGAAATAATAGACTCGTCCTTTAATAAGTACGTGGTTCCAAAATGCCTATTAATTACCCCTACGCTGCACCAGCTAAATATGTGACTAAAACCTTGCCGGCTACCAGTCGCCAAATTTAACATTTTGCGGTTGGTTACTTTTCAAAGAAAAGAGTTAGTTATTCGTGAACAAAACGTCTAGTTTAACGTTAGACGTAGTAAACATCTAGTTTGGCGTTAGGCTTAATAAACGTAGTATTGTAGACACTTGTGTAACCAGCACTTAAATAGATTTGGGGTTAGATAACTAACAAACTGCCCAGATATTAGGCCATCACCATGTCTGCCAAAAAGTAACTGTAATATCGGGGTAAGTGCAAATGATAAAAAAATAAAAAATTAATCGAGTTAGAATCCGTTACAATAATTTTATTACAATAAAAAAGATTGACGTTGACTACGACCTGATATAGGAAGGTTTTACTTATGTCTAAATTCCTCTTAATTGGGAACACAATCAGTCTTTTTGAAATGTTGTCCAGTAGAGCTTGTGTCTGATGATTAATGAGAGCACTCTTACGGCTAAAAGCCATATAGTTAATCATCTCACTTGTCATATTTTTCCAGCCTCTAGCTTTATTAGCGATTAGGTAGGTACTCACATTTCTCTTAATATATAATGTAAGTATAGCTAGGTACTACAGCGTAGTTTTACGAAAAACTTAAAATATGTAGGTATGTATTTTACTAACTGCCACCACCTGAGGGTTAATTCCCTTAATATGATATGTTTAAAATTCAGTTCCGATCTCATCTCGATCTCAGAAAAATATCGAATCGTAAAACGTTTCATTAGTATTATAATGGGTACCTATCAATTCAATCAGTAGCGTAATATTTTCAGCTCAAGATACGTAAGATATCTAGACATCTTTGCTGACCCATACGTGAGTTCTATAGAAATACTCATGTAGTTTGCTGTAGAATCGCGTTTCCGTGTTTCCATGGTTCCATAGCACCAATTAACGGCATGAAAAATAGATGCCTTAGTAAAAGAACATAATCTACCATAGCCACTATTAAAATTTGAGTTGACCATAAGTTGTAATCTATGTGCTAATTTTCATACAGATTCGTTCAAACGTTTTTGCGTGAAAGAGTAACAAAGATCCATTCATCCAAACTTTCGCGTTTATAATATTAGTAGGCTTATTTTACCATCAAAATTAAATGTAAACTTCATTATACCACGTATTTAATTCTCAACTCATACAAATGAACCTGTAAACAAATGGTTTTGAAACTGGAACAGGCTGCTCCGTGTCTCCACATTCTGCTCTAAATTTAAACCATTAAGCGTTGAATGCCGCAAATGAAGAGGGCTTTGTGCTACCTTATTTGTGATTATAGCCACTTAGCCTCTACCCCTTTTCTTTTTTATTCGCAGAGCCTGTTCAGTGTCCGTTTAGTTTGTTGGTTCATGGTTACAAAAATAATTTAATTGCTTAGCACAAATTCTGCCGTATCTGCGGTATCTTAGTGCTTCTGCCATCCTCTGTGAATTTCACTAATGAAAATTAAGATTTCACGTTTTAAACCGACTTTATAAGATGTTTCATTATTTAAACTCTATGTTTGTATTTATGCTTATCCGTGATTCTTATTTTAAAGCGAGGTAAATTTCTCATGAACTGAATAAATAATTACACAATACCTCATAAAATAATTAGTGGCGCCCATATCTATACGTGATTTTTTACCACAATAATAATTAACAAAATTACGGATTTAAACACCGAGCACAACAGACGTACTGATCCAAAGGTTGGAAACGAATTTGGGGAAGGTTAGACAATTTGGAATTTTATTACAATAACATTAGGTATATTATTGATTTTAATGAGCCGCCACCCTCAAAATCGAGTCCATTCCATCAATGAAATAGCATTAAAATCTACCACGTGTCAAACCCAAAACGATTCATTTCATTAGTCAAGGTACTTGAGACTTGGAGAGGCACGTGTCTACAACTAATGCCGTGCCACGGGTAGGTGCAAGAATTGAGAGTCCATAAGAGAAACAGCATACACTGCGCAGCTTTCATTAGTCAAAAATTAATTACAGATTAAAAATACAGAGCATTTCCCGATACAGTAACTACAGGTTACTGTATCGGGTACTACTTAGGTACTCATTTTATAGTATTAGACAAGAAAATATAAATAATATAACGTACAGAACGTACCTACTAAATCTTACAGAACTTAGTCGACTCGTGGCCCAAGACGCTTGAACATGTCCCAATCCAATTAATATCACTTAGCGAAGAAAGTTCTTGCTCCGCTCAGTTTTCAGCTAAGCACTGCCAAGCGTTATAAGGTCCCCCGTACGTGAATAAGACATGATGTGATTAAACACAGCACTTTATCATACTTATCAACGATTAACTTAAGAATAAGGTGTTTGAAGGTTCCGTACCACAAGAATCTCAAAATAAAATTGAAAGGTTCTAAATAAGTTCCATCCATTATATTGACTTACAACTTGTATTTTGCACTAGCCACAATATAAAAATCTGTCCAATCCGGGCTGCTGAATAGAAGTTTTTGAAAAATTCTAAATAAGTATTTTATCTTTACAGGTGTTTGAACTTTATACGTAGGTACAAGTAAATGGGTTGCTTTGAGCAAAACATCCACTTTATAACCCATATCGACGTACTCGTAAGTAGATCAACATTTTTTCCACCCTTCCTTACATATTCATTTTTTTGCCTCCCGCCTCCCCTCTGTAGATGCCAATATGCAAGTTACTTCTGGTGTTATAAATATTTACAAGTCACGGTAACCGCTTACCATCAAGTGCCACTTTCCATGAAGCTTTCCGCTGCCATCAAACTCGGTAATTATCGATTAAATGCGTTAGCTCCTATTATATCAATAATCTTTTGAAATTTTCTCATTAGTCTGATATTCGTTGTACAACTGTAATATATTTAGTTATAAATGGGATAATAACTATTTGTTTTAATCGCTGACCTATTACAAGTCACATCGCACACTAATGAAACCTCATCCTAACTCACTAACAAACTTTCACAATCATGATATTATTAGTACCTATGTGTAATTAGTTTCTAAATACGTGGGCCGTGTAGTTTAGTGACTCACTTAATTATAATGTTTAAATTTGTAAGAAAATGAAGAAAACTATTAGTAGCTATACGCCGATGTTTTACGGCAATTTATTGTATTTTAATACAGGTTTTTAAAACATGGTCTGAAACTGGTATTTAAACGGTTACATCTGCCATAACCGTTATCTTAATCTATTTGACAAAATATCGATATTTAACCTAAAGTTTTACCAAAAGTAAAAAATCAGTTGAAAATCACAAGATGTCTATAGTGCTGTCGTTGCATCGCGGCAAATGCTTCGATACCACTATTTAACCGGTTAGGCGCCGGATTCATTTTAAAGAAAAGTGATAACTAATTGATTTTGATATCGTTATACATCGATATAAACAACGTTAAAATTTTGATAATTGAGTCCCATCAATCAAAATGCTTTTACGTTACTGCATACCTAATGTTCGAATTAATAGCTGTTGATTGCTGTAAGTTGGTACAATAACGTTAAATGTTATACCTTAAAGGCGACTCCAAGTGCACCCGATGCGATGAACACGATGGTGCTGGTAGCTGGTGTGACGGGTGCGGTGGTAGAGGGGGAGGACTGCTATGTCGACTCAGAGTCTCTGGTGAAACCAACGCAGCACCCGCAGAAGCCGGGCTAGGTAGCGGCGGGGCGCTTCCTCCAGATATCTCAGAGTCCGCACCCCCGAATGTCGTCCGAGATACATGGGATCCCCCAGACATGTTGTTCGCTGGGATTGAGTAGCAACTGTAACAATGAATAGAAGAATATTAGAAAATAATGAAACATATTTCTATAATTATTCGCTATTGGCTATCCATATTATCATCTATCATATTTTAAAAATATTAGGAATGAAACCTACATTACTGTGAATCTGATATAACGAGGGTTGTATACTCACTTACTAGATAAAAAAAATAGTAGTGAGACGGATATATCCCAGCCGATCACCCACTAAGATCTTCGAGACCCAAGTCAAATTCACTTGCAAGACTCTATGACAGACACTGTCCACTCAGGGTTGGAGGTCCCTTCATAAAAGCTAAAGTAAACCAAATAATAAAAAGGAGAAGTAGACTATTTGGTCGAGGTATATTTGGCTTGGTATCTGAACATCTTGATGCCCTATACAGGACGCAACTTAAGACAGGCCAAAATTTAAAAAATCACACGACATTTAGGAGACGTGCCTAGACATAAAAAAGGTTTGTTGGTAATAAAGTGAAAGTTTGCGTTGTTCCTCCCTAGACTTAGCTTAATTAAAGTCGCTTCCTGTCGCCATTAATTATAACAAACTTTTCGCCCAACTCCTCCTACATATACGTGCAGGGCAGCTTAAGATCTGTTGTACTGAGATATGGCTGGTAATTATTTTTGTTCTTAAAGCCAAGCTTCCACTGAAATGGAGAAGAAATGTGTTGGTTAGAGTAGTATATAGTAACCTATAAGTACGCGGTCAATGTCATTAAAATTCAGTGAATATTTCCAATAGTCCTGGACATTTATTAAACTTTCTTGCTTTCTGTTGTGTCTTTCTTCTTTCTGTACCTACATGTAGAGTACCTACATGTGAACAGAAAGCAAAAAAAAAATATTTTTGGAAATCTGTCCATATTTTTCTAGTACACGTGTATGACCAAACCTAAAACTAAGAGGAAAAGCAAAATGTATTCAAAGGATTTTCATAATTGATTTTAAAGAAAACTAAAACTGCATCATTAGATTTTTGAAAAATCAATACTCCGCCAGAAATCGAAACCGTTGATTTAGAAATAAAACACTTTGTTATCAAAATGTTCTTACGAAATTGCCAAATGAGATCCTTCCACTTTTTTATTGATCCCCAAAATAATAGCATCATTATAGTCAACATTTTCATCCGATATTTATCACTTTGGCGAATAAATATTAATGATATACCCGGGATATGCAAAGTAGGCAGATATTAAATTGAAGCACATCAACGCCAACGTTGTGCTACGTCAGCGAAAATGGAGATGCAATTCACCAAATTCATCACACAATAACATTTCCACTGGCAGTTACGAATTCCCGAATATTTGGGGAAAAATTCAACAAACCATCTATGTTATAGACAATCATGACGACGTTGCGTGTTCAAAACATTAAATTCAAAAAACGTAAACAGTTCGATATGATTCGCGAACGGATAAATGAAAAGATACATACATCATACTAGCTGTTGCCAGCGGCTCCACCCGCGTGGATGTCGAAATCCGTTTCAAAAACTATCCTATCTCTCAAGTTGGATCGAACTGCACATGGTGTGCGAATTTTATTATAATCGGTTAAGTGGTTAGGATTCCATTGAGGACAAACATTGTGACACGAGATTTATATATATTAAGATTACTTACTACGAACTTCAGCGTTCCTAGATTTATCTCCTTTGAAATATACCCTAGGTTCGTTGAACTTTTAATGCAGTTAGTTGTTTTCGTCTGGCAACACTTTCAATTTGCCAAACTTTTCTTTTGAGATTCAAACTTTATTTTAGTTGTGTCGCGTTCATTTCCCAATTTAATTTTAGATTTTTGAATAAGGTACCTACTAGTGGCCCGTCTCGGCTAAACAAAAAAAGGCCGTTCAAAAAGTCAAGCTAATTGATTTTTTTAATGAAACCTAATGCTCGAATTAAATTAAAGCCTATGTGTTAGTCTGGAATAACACATAGGCTTTTCCTGGAATAGGTTCCCTTGGGTACCGGAAACGGGAACAAAATAAGAGGACCAATTTTCATATATCTCTAACTATATCTACGCTTGACAATTATTAAGTATCTATCTACTATTAAATAGACCAATAAGTACGTGCTCATATTTCCGATACAAAGTCCATAATACTAAACAAAATTGTTTAAATATTCAGAACACATTTTGTACAAAACGAGAAATCGGAAACATTATACGCACACACACGTACGCCTGCAGAATTGCAACAGTATTATAACTGACAGTAAATATATAATATTTGCAAATGGATGCTCTGGCTGTGGCACGTGACGAGCATCCGACATCAAACAAACCAGCACACCAGGAGTTTATGAACTTTCAAACCATCTACCTTCAAGAATCCAAGTTACATCAAGTGTTCCTGAGCTAACCGTAAAGGAACTTCGCACTAGTTTGTACTTTAACTTGTACGCTTGTACTATTTTGAGTGATGTAAAATTAAACTTTGTGCTTGAGTTTATTAAGTTTCTGATTCACGTGCAACGTTTACGTAGTAGTTCTTACATTATAATGTACCAGGTGTTGCCAGCGTAAAATTCTCATCCTGTTCCCGCTACACATGTACAACAATAGAAGTGTGTTATTCCAGTCTATAATCTATCCCTGTATACCAAATTTCAGCTCGTTCCGTTCAGTCGTTAGAGCGTGATTGAGTGACCAACATCTCACAAACTTTTACATTCATAATATTAGTAGGATATTAGTAAAAAGTAAGATTCTATTATTATATCTGTTAAAAGGTAAACAACGAGAGCACCTATCATCTGGCCCCCAAAAGCCTTGTCCATCAATCAGATCGTATGCCAGCTTGCAGGTGAATTTAACTTTTGTTCTGAAGATCTTGGTAGAGCCCCATACACCCAGTTAATTAAAACTCATCCAAGTTATAAATATGTAATTTGTGGATGGTATCGAGTCTTTAAATAGGTACTTTACATAATATGGTTTACTTGAATGCTAATATTGCCGATAATAATCTACAAGTGTAAGCAAGTAGGGAGGGCGTGTATGTAATATGAAGTACTTACAAATGTGCCTGTTTTGATTAAGAGATAGGTAACCTCATTAAAACAGGTTATATGTAGCAGGTAGCAAAAAAAATAAAGATTTGGGTTTTATGATTACATATTTAATAGATATTATAAATAAATTGTATTAAAAAATGTCAACAATATTATATATTACATTTTATACCAGTCGCGGTGTACGAAAATCCAATACGCTCAATCAATGAAAGGACCAAACGACACTAAAGACGGATAACCTAAATGTATTGAACATTTCCACAAATTCTTCATTCCTCGACATCCGAGGTGCCACAAATTGAATAACAGTCCGTCTCTGGCAGTAGGTGGGCGCCAGTCGCACATTTCCGCATCCAATATGGCCGCTTTCGATTTCCTGTCTCGTCTCTCCCGTAAACGGTTTATCACGGATTACACAGAACGTTTATTTTAATCAAACCAATGTTCGTCTCTAGTGCAGATCACGGGATTAAAACTGTGTCCGTCTGGATCTCCTCAAACCGCAGATACAGTGGGCGTAAATCATATAAATTGATCTTGTATCAAAATATATGGGAGCATCTGGGATTATTCGGGTATGGTGGCGATATATCAGTCTGATTGTCTGATTTCGCCGATTCTTTTGTTTTGGCATGTGTTATTGCTTTCAAATAACGATTTCAGCTTTTTAGACCACATGGTTTTAAATCGATTATTTTTAACTTTCAGTGTTCATAATGTTCATATCAGCAGCATTAAAATCCATAATCGATTTTTCACAGTCTAATAACCTGTGATTTTGAATGCGCGCATGTCACCTTCATTTCTTGTCGCTTTTCATCATATATCTGAGAATTTGACGAGGCACGTACCACACCTACGAAGTAGATAATACCTATATGGTGAAGAAAATGTGGAATCTGTTTTCGTACACCAATTTTCTAATATTTTTTCATTTTTCTCTCAAACAGGTCACCTGACATAAGTGAGACGGGAGAGTGTCGACTATTTTAGCTAATTATGTTATGAAATCAAATATTTGTGTTTTGTAAATATAGAAAAAAAATTCTGAGTTGAAATCACTTGTTTTGGCACGTCGAGTAGCTTAACTTTTATGGCTTTTATGTGAGCCATTTGACCTTTCAACCCCCAGAGGAAAACCTGTGACAGGGTCTCGTCTGTCAACCAGCATACCAGGTTACTTGTTTTGAGTACAAAAACGTTAACCTGCCTCTAGAAATCTTATTACACCTACCTTCTTCAATATACTTAATATCACAGAACAAAGAAAAATCTTTTAATGTTCTGTGCTTAATATAATATATTAGGAAATAACTTTTCAAAAATACAGAATTTCGCGGGTCCGTTTTGGGTAACTTAATTAAAGAAATTGAATTTGCTTTGGATGTAGAGCAAATTGTACCCTGTCGTCGGGTTGAAACGAAATTGTTGAGACATAACACATAACTAGCCAGGACCATTCGGTCAGAGGGTTGGAGGCATAATGGCCTCTGTCTTGGTGCTGAGAAGTGGTGCGATGACTCTAAATATTCAATTTTGAAGACCAATTTTGAAGACCACCAAGATGAGACAGCGGAGCGCAGCATTTCGCTGTATAATAATGTTCTACGAAACATCATACAGAGCGCATTTTTTATAAATACATACATACTTCAAATATGCACTTATCGGTAATAGAACCCGCGACTTCATCTAATTGAGCAGTCAAGCGCTCTACCTCTAAAGATAAAAATAAGTTTTGAAACTGCTGATCCTGATCATAGATTCATTGTGATATGACTTTCAAACTTAGCACACAGATATCTATAACCAATAATTATACAAAAATACTCTGATATATTTGGTATAATAGAAAAATAATATCGTGCTACAATAAGTCTTTATGACGAAATTTTCAATATTACCGCGCGTCGTGCAAACTGAATTTAGTAACCCATTATTCTATAAACATTAATAGTAATATCAGATCTAACTTATAAACAATTTTTATTGTCCTCACTGCTACTCATCAGTCATATTCAAATCGCCTACATTTCCCCTCCTGTTAACTGTCATCTATAACCTTCGCGCTACCTACGACTACTACGAGTCCATATTAATATCACAGTTTTGTCTCCAACTCTTAAGCACGATGTTCTTTCAGACAGATGAAAATGCTAAATGAATAAAAATATAATTAAATCATCTTCAAAAAGACGTAACATAACATTATGAAATGCCCGCTAGAAGACCAGTGAATATACCTACAAGCAATTCTAGTTTGATGTCTTATGGGATGCAAAGCGTGCCTACGGTCTCACTACCATGGATGCCTCAGACTTCGGGCTCCAAGTTAAAAGGAAAGGAAGCAATCAGGACACTGAATGATGATGATGATGACAAACTTATTGTTATAAAGTTGATATATAAATTATATTACGCTGGACGTTTAAGGAATATAGATAAATATTGGTTAGAAACAGACCATTTTAGATATCGATGACATTGATTAGAATTCATTTATAACACAAAATTGATTTTGTTATGTGTATCATGTTTGGATAGATAGATTTAGTCAAACGCCAATTCATGTGTAAACAAATATACAAAAATATCAATAAGGTAGGTACCTACTAAACCTAACTCAGTTGAATTATCTAAACCCTATCCCATTTAACACAGGAATATTCTTGAGTGAATTGGTACGTAGGAGGTAATTTCCGAACCCCGTTACGACACGACATCGTCTGCATGATATCAGCAAATGGCCAGTCACATTGAAACCTTCACGATAGTATATATTTTAAAAAATCTAACTGTTATCTTAAATTAAATACATACCAACTCAACCATACTCAACGTTCAACGCTTTCACATTCAAATTTAGAATTATTTTATCCAAAAATACTTTTTTGCTACTTTTTCAGTAAATACTACACCAAACATAGCTTGATGTGTTAATCATGCATAATTATTTTAATTAAATTAAGGATGTGTTAATTTAAGAATAGATGTCTATATTTTATTTAAAATCCCTGTTAAAAACATTATGACACAAGGTGAGTCCATTATGGATTCAGCTGTAATTTATAATCGAAACAATATAAATTCACGGTGTAACAAACTATACATCGCTTTACTGTTTCAATTCAACAATTTGTTTGAAATTGCCGACGTTATTGCTATTTGAAGTTTTTGTTTATTTTTCTTCCATTTCAACCTTACTAACACGAAAAATATAACGTCAAAAAAAGTAAGTTAAGGCATAATATTATTTGGATTATTTACGTGTGTAAACAAAGATATTACATAAATTACCTAAAATAATCTAATATGACTTTATGGCATTGGTCTCTATATAAGCTTTCTCTTGCATGGCGAACATGGCCGTAAACTTAACTTCTGTGATTTACGTAATGTGTTATTTTATGTTACAAGGAAACCAAATTATGTTGATTACGATGTAGAGAACAAACTGCCTGGCTTCCTTTTGCTATAAACAAATTTGTTTCATCGCTTTCTACAAATTACAATCGTCGAAAACTTATTCATCGATATAATCAAACGCAGGTGCATCTGTAGATAAGAGGAAATAGGAAGCTAGTATTTTACGAAGCACCACCAAACAATGAAATCAAACAGTGCTCTTTAAACCTTGCCAATCTTCGAGCGCCTGGTATAAACATTGTTAGCTAGACGCTACACGTTTGTACACATTTCTAACCAAACGTCTTAACCACCAGAGCATGAACAGACAACATTGCGCTCTTTGCTGTATTATATTTGCTTCAAATTCGACTAGCAAATATGAAGCAGTTGAACGTTTTTGTGGTTTTGGTGTAGTACGAGTGGAGCGTTCGCTTTCTTTGGCAGCCCGCCCGCCCTCTGATCAATGGGAGTCTGTACAACCAGACTACTTTCACGCTGAACGTAGTTTTGGAATACTTTTTCCTTTCAAAAGGTTAACGTAATCCGGTTTAGTTCATTAAGTAAACTGTTTGTAGTAAATTCTTTTGAAGAGTCAGTGTGTAACTTTTATTTATGGGCTCTCTAAACAAACTGGTAGATTAGGTGAATTTTAGGAAGTAAAATTTTAGTGGTTAGAATACCGGGGTGAATGACACTTTACTTATACATTTTGTTTGATGTGAATTCCCTGTGATATTAACATTTTAAAAATATAATGAGTTTGCAAAAATAATAACGAGTAGGTATGTGTATAAAGAAGCGAAATTCATGAAAAGAGACCAAAAAATAGAACAAATTTTATTGTTCCCAACAGCACGACGGGCGCCTCTTGTTCATACTCATACATACGTGTAAAAAATGTCGACAAGCCTGTTTTTCACACATTTCTCGTGGCTTTTTTCGTTCATCATACCAACGCAACCTCTGTCTTTTTATTTCGAAGAAGACACAAAGAAACTTTTTCTGTTTTTTACACATGGAAATGTCCATAGGTGTAACTTAGATGAGTTCGTTTGTACAGAACTGGTAGTAACCGAACATGAAGGATTTTTGGTTAACGTGGCTAACACATTGGAACACTCTGTGATCACCTCCGTAGCGTTGTGTTTGCGGGTTCGATTCCCGAACCTTTAAATGATGAAGAGATAAGTCAACGATAGTGATAAGAGTTTGATCTAGAAAGGTACAAATTTAAAAATGATTCATCCTCCATCCATTTACATTTACCATTGTCCACGATACATGTGTGGGTTAGATGATCCCTATAGAGGTTTAGTGACGCTATGGTTAGGTTCACCCATAAACACGACGACAATAACATTAGCTTTGTTTATCATTAATATTTCACTCGCTTGCGTGATCCAGTGAATATTGAACGCCATAGATTCAGTTTGAATAGATAACACACTGTAAGACGGTATCGGTACGACTAACTTGCAATCATTACTTCACTCCATTAATTAAAAATTAAGTTCATACAGAATTAAAATAGCAGAACTAAATGTATAATACAGCTACATTATAGAAACATTATTTTACATGGCAAGACAAGAATTCTAATATTTACTTTGTTTTTGTTAAACTGATACAGAGATAATGTCAGACTTGCCACATGTAATATTACAATAATATCTAACAAAAATCTGGTAGTAGAAACTCTGGTGGTACTATCTATTTATCATTAATCTATGGCGGTAAACGTTTTATTATTCCACGTTCTAGTTTAACACAATTAAATGGTTTCTTAACTCACCATTAAAGTATTGTTTATGTATCTCTCAAAATATTTACATTAATTTTTAGACGTTATTTAGAACAAGTGTTAATTGAAGATATGTACGTTAAATTGAAGAGGAGAAAAATGTGCTTGTCTGCTACCTATGTGGTATAAAAGTTGATTTAAAGCTTGACACATTCTCTTTCTCTGAAGATTAACAAACACTCTGAAGATTATATATTATTCACTGATTTATTTCATTTTGCTTTAAAATCCGTATGTTTCTGGTGGCATTCTATACTTATGCAATCTTTTTTCAAAGTTACAAAGTTTTAAAAGAAAAATTATAAAGGCGAAGTTTAAATTTCTTTTTAATATCAGGTAAGATGGTCTTATGTTATGAATATTAAAATGTTTGAAAGGGCTTTTCTGAAGGAAGTGCAAACTCGCGGAAGCCCTGCGCCTTTTAGCATCCCACTTAAGATCTTATAGAACCCAATTAATATAGAATCTGGTTAAAAGGAAGCATCCTAAAAGCGACGTTTCAGTATTCGATGAATTGGGTAACCAATTTGAAAACAAACGCTGAGTCATCGATTTTAAGACTGTCCAATATTTATCCTGTTAATTTCTATGGGGTGAAGAAAATACCAACATACCGTGTACTTACATTATAGTACCTAATTACAGATGTAATAAAATCTAGCAAGTATTTAGTATACTTATTAGCAATATCATTCATTTACTATAACCAAATTACCAAATCGCTTACCAGGTTCAATTATGGTTCTCACCTACATAAAATACATTTTTTTTTATTCTACAGAGGTGGTAGACAAGCGCACGGCCCACCTGATGGGAAGCGGTCACCGTGGTATATGGACGTGTGCAACACTATATTTGAAATTGAATCAAATCAGGTAGTCTGCAGGTAAAATTTTCCAGAATAATAAATAATGTTTCTGACTAAACTTTTCTTTTCAAAGCATCAACAATATGGTGAGTAGGCATATCTGTAGGTATATTTTTCGAGGTTAACCCCAAAACCGGCGACTCTGTATAAAAGGATTAATCACAGTAGAGAAAACTTGTGGGGTAGGTTTATAACGGCAAAAGTATATACCTAATTTGCGGCGCTGTATCTCTGTCTACCCAGAATATAGAAAAGCGTGAGTGTTTTTTATTTCCCATTAAATAATCTATATCACCATACGAGTACCAATGTCATTCACACGGCAGGAAAAGCTAAACGTAAACCCAGTCTAAGCTCTCAAGGATGCAAATAAAATCAAGCGTATTATACCGAAGCTAAGTAATACCAGCTAATGAGGTTTTAAAACGCGTTTCCAAACTGTATGTAGTAGGTACCAGAGATTACTTAATAGCTGTATAACCTAACATGATATTTATTTACATGCACGCAAAAATAACATTAGTCCATAATACTAAGGATCGGGTTGTTTTGCACTACTAGCTGGTAACATTTTATAGCAGTTAGTAAAACACTACGTCACTTAACGTTACTTCCGTCACGCAAAGACTTACCTAACAACCTAACAATAAACTTAAGAATAAACTATTTTACGAACCTACTCAAGACAAATGCAAGAATTTGAAAACTGAATAGATCCAAGCCGTTTTCGACAGTCCCTCGTCCTACTTCCTGCTGTATACGTATATTCTTTTAACTTTATAAACATTGTTCGTCCTAAATACCCGGGTCACTGACCTCGTGCCGTTGACAGGGGTGGACGACGATTAATTTTAAAATGCAATTGTGTGTGAGTGGGACACGCGAACGTATGTGGTGATGATAATTCATTTAAAATACAAAATGTAAATTTATTTTTAATGAAATAATTATACATGTTTGTACATAATTAAGATTGTATTTGGAACAAAAACAACTCTGCAGCAATGCAACTGAGATAAGATAGATTATGGTGTGTGTAGAGTAAATAGACAGATAAATTAACCCCTGGCTAGATAATTTAGCCTATATCTGTATACAAACAAATGGAATTGAAGTATCTGTTTGTAATATTATTATGATAACAGATTTTAAGTAAGGCAAAAAGGGTAAAATCGCGGGCACCGCTAGTTTCTAATAGATAAGGTCACATTACAACTCTAAGGATTTGCACGTTAAACTCTGAGGATTTGCACGTTACTAAGTCTATGAGGGCATTTTGTATGCTCTCTGAATTATGTTTTTTATACATATTTATTTACGAGTTTCGTTATATTTTTCTGTATTGTTGTAATCATGGAAAGATGTTGTCTCTGCCTACCCCAATGGAAAAAGGCCTGATTTGTATGTATGTAAGTTGTAATCATGAAATCCTTTCTTCCTTCTCCCTTGAAACAAAAGACCGTAACTATGGAACATACTAAAACAGTTATTTACAATTATTTAATACTACTCTGTGTTCAACCAAATTATCAACTTTTGAACCCCTCGATCAATTTTATTGGACGGTGTCAATTGTTTAGCAGTGAACAATGATTCGATTCGATTTTATTGATTGTTAACAGTGGACGCACCTCTAGCCCATTGCTGCATTGTAAGTAATAAATTACGGGTAGATTGCCACAATATATCAGTGAAAACTACATTCTAATCCGTTAAGTCATTCCAGTGATTAGCATGCACAAACGCACAGATAATGTGACATTACAAGTACATACTCAAATAACTGCTATCTGTATCTACTCGCTGGCTTAAATATATTGCATTATCTCAAATTTGCTTGTAATCTCTCAAATACGACAAATAGAAAACGACAAGCTACATCCTTGATCTCTAAATCCATCGAAAGGTGAAGGGGTGCCAAAAGCCGCAGGTTCAATTCAAATGCTGCCCTGATAAACTGCGAAGGCTAAAAGGCTAAACCAGAGATTTCGGTACAGTAAGGCGCATTGTTCCTTTCTTGTAAGTTTAGAACAATAATAGTCTCGACAACAATATAATTTCACTTCCTTTGATCCTGGTACCTATACTTTTCGCTGTCTTTTAGTTTCATCGTTTAAAAATATAAAGCAATGTTACTATATCTTTGTCACATGTTTTCCTATTCATCTTTTTTTTATCACTTCGCCCTCACACCCCTCTCCTCTGAAGCGTGACACAATTTTTATCCGAATAGCATGTCTAGTATTAGTATTTTGTATTAGGTGTAGGAACTCGTTAAAAGTCATGTGAAATTGTATAAGCCCAAGGGATAGCGGTCACAAATTACACACGCAAAGGCGAAAATGTTTGTAGTTTCAAATATTAGCTGACCGCTATGTGTACTGGGAGTCACATAATTTGACTGGGAAAGTTCGTGTGTGAAGTTTAAGGTAAATGATTGAGTTTCAACCTACGTCTGAAAGTGACTTACGTTTTTTAGTAGCGATAAGTTAGTTTTAGAGTTAGGAGCCAGTTCAACTTTCCCCTTAATACGAAGTTATATGGAGAGCTTTAGATTAAATTTAAGGACTTTTAAGAAATATCTCTGAACGATTCATAATCCTTGGAACCTTTTACCCGACTCACTTGAAGTCAACTTTCAGTCTAACAACAAATCTACTTTCTTCTTCACTTCACTCTATGTTCGATATCGTTTGCGAATACTTTTTCACTACCTTTCTGACTCTTTTCTTTAGACAGTTTCTTTGCACTATACTTTTCTATTGCATTTGATTTTCTATCGCACCAGTTCGTACTTTCCCCTTAACACGAAGTTATATGGAGAACTTTAGATTTAATTCTAGAACATTTAAGGAATATCTATGAACAACTCATCGTCCTCGGAACCTTTTTCCCAACACATTTGAAGTCAACTTTCAGTCGAACAACGAATCTACTCTCTTCTTCACTTCACTCAATGTTCGATATCGTTCGCGAATACTTTTTCACTACCCTTCTGACTCTTTTCTTTAGACAGTCTGTTTGCACTATACTTTTGATTTTCTATCGCACGATGAAGTAATAATAAACACTTAAATGATTTTCATGACCGAACCTTAATATTTACATAAAGTTTCTGAACCCAAGTTTGGTTCGTTTGATCTAGTAGCGGAAATTTGTTGCCGATATAGCGCTCGCTAAAATGTATATTGAAGGACGGATTAGTGAAAGCTTTTAGGGAAGTTTAACCACAAAATAAATAGGTAGGTATAAGGACGCAAACTTCATACCGTCGCTTAAAAACACGCAGGAGTACCTTATAACATACTACGAGTATTAGTTATTCTGTACTTATATATCGTAAATACGAAAGAATTCACAACTTTGTTGTAATCGTTTTCAGAATACTTACACGAGTATTACTTTTTATTATTGGATACGTCAACATGAGTTCACCTAATGTAATAATTAACTAATATAATATCGCCTGAGGGTATTAGCTAATCGTCGTAAGCAAATTGAAAAAAACATATTGTAATAGAGCATTTCATACTCATTTTGTATAATCATTACTCATTGAAATATTCAGTGCAATTTATGTTGAAACTTTTGGTTACTTTTAACAAGCAACTTCCTTTACTGACTGTACTTTCCTCCTCACACAGTTCCAAACTTGATATCGAATAGTTAACTCTTTTTATAATTATAATTTGCAAATGAAAATGAGAGACTGGATCTACATGTCTTTGTTAAGTCTGCTCATAGATAAAACAAAACCTCAAAAGTCAGAGCTTTCAAAAACAAATCCAGGACCAGTTTTAATATTACAGACAAGTAAAGGCAGGTCGGTCCCCAAACAATATGTGAAATACACAATTTAGTTAGCAGAGCAAATAACGTAAACTGTTTTATACGCCCCAACATGCCCAGCTTTCTCGTGCAAATGAATTTACACGTAAATATGCCGAAACCCCTTTTCATTCTAGCAGAAATTGTCATGAAAAACAAACGTTTGAAATAATTTCGGTGCAAATTCAAACACCAAGTAGAATTTTGTCAAAGTATTTGCATTTATTTTATGTAAATGCGAGAAACTTCTTACCTCTCTTGCGGCGGGGGTGGCGGCGGTACTTCTTCATTACCATTGACTAAAGATTCCGTGATCTTCATTTTAATGTTCGAATCCAAATTCAATCACTTCAAATTCCGTGAAAAATCGTTCATTTTAACTTGTCACTGCCTGGTATTTTGAATATATAAATCTGCTAGGTTTCACATTCAAAGAGTGAAAACAATATGAAAATTAATTTCTAGATTGGTATGGTAGATTTTTATCCATGAATTAGTTAGGTATCTTTCTATAAGCACATTGTTAACTTTCTCATTAATATCATACAATAGAAAAATAGTTCATAGTTGGATATTTAAAAGGACACGCAAATTCGTCCCAAACGCCGTACGGACACTGAGTTACCCGCCGTCAGCCCGGGGATTAACTGATCTAACTCGATGATACTCGCCAGGATTGCAGCAATTTCGTACTTCCATTATTGCAACCATGAGGGCACGACCGACTCTCCAACGAAATTAGTAAATAGACACTTGATGGAACTAAATGGACAGTGCTATTTGGAATAATCCCGCCGTTTATACATATATTGTATCAATTTAAAAATGTCGGATTATGACTTTAACTAAATTTGTATAAAAATGTATATTAGTGTAAAAAGAACTTGAGAGCCACACATTCGGTTGATTTATGTAATTACCTTAGTCATGTTCATTGACATTGCCGGTTCTTTTTTTACGGAACTAATTCCACCCTCATGCCCACTGCTGTAACTTCCATACACCAGGGTCAACAGTAGACCCACGAACACTTCCGAGTAATGTACATTCGGTAAATCCCTGGGAACGTGAAACTGTAATTCTATATTACCAGTTCTATAGAACTTTATTTGTAACTAGCTGTGCCCCGTGGCTTCGCCCGTGACGTTCTTCGTCCCCGTGGCAGGATAAAAGTATCCTATGTCCGTCTCCTAGTTCTAAGCTACCTCCCCACAAATTTTCAGTCAAATCGGTTGAGCCGTTCTTAAGTTATAAATAGTGTAACTAACACGACTTTCTTTTATATATAGTTTAAGTTTTTATATTAATTACACTCATCTACAGTCTACAGTCACTAACTCGTATGTAAACTTTGAGCAGAACCAAAGATCTGGTAAAGGATCGTATTTTGCATCTAAATTAAATTTATTTGGGAGTATGATGTGTAGCTTAAGTCCTTTGATTACTATGTGCTCATCCTCGTTAGAAGTTGAGTTTCGAATTCAGTTTCAGTGCTTTGATTAACACATTTACAGACCTTTGAGATAAGAGTTTATTGCTGACTCGATAGTACCTATGCGACAGATAAAATGACGAACGAACAAACGAACGACGAAGATTATAATTAATGTATTTTATAACATTTTTGTATTTATACTGGTTCCGTCAATATTATATATTATGTTGGCCACCAAAGTGTCATCACATTCAGAGAAATTTCAGGGAAATTGAGTTGAGGCAGTTTACTTGAGGCACCAAAAACACATTCAATTTTCTTTCCGCGCTATTGTATATCGTTTATATAAGTACCATAGTATGATGCTAATAAAGCTCACGCAGACCTCTTAATGTTTAGGATGTACCTACACCTTACAATGTTCCATCATTTGAAATCTCAAGGTTTCTTAAGACTTTGAAATGCTTCAAGTTAATGACTCCTTCCAAAAAATATGTTACCTAGTTGAGATACAGGTTTATTCAATTTAATTGCTCTAATATTATTTTACCGACTGTAACCCAGCTACATGAATAGCTATCACATGTTCGAATCATGCGGAGTCGATCGAAGGCCAATGGGGACCAGTAGGGGAGGCTGCAGGGAAGTACTAGAGGATATTGTCGATTGTACCGGAGACAGCGTAATCTGCGTCCGCGCAATAAATGTGCAGTCAAGAGCTATTGGAATTATGCAAAGCCAATGTATAGAGGTTAATAAAGAGATTGTGGGTTCGAACCACAGAACAAAGAAAAATCCTTTCAAACGTTTTGTTGATATTATCAATTTTTTATTTTGTTTATTCTACTAAACATCTGAATATCTCCACAATCCTACACATTTATAATATTAGTAGGATTTAGGAGGTTAACTTATAGTACAACTGCACGGCTTAGTCACAAATTATTAGTTCCAATGTGATAATGTTTTCGTGGGTGTAATGGCAATACTGTAAGTGGCAGAGGAAGCACAGATGATGATTTATTATGCATCAATGTTCTAGCGAATTAACCATGAAATTGCCGAGATCGTGAGTGTCACAGTGGCATATTGTAATCATACTTATCATGGACCTATGGGGTCTGGCTTTTACGGGAAAGTCTGCCGTCTGATACCCCCATCTCTGCAAGAAATACTTGCACCAGAGCATCATCAATCACCAGGTGTACCGGATCACAGGTGTGGTTAGCTTAAACCCTGATGATCTTGCATCTTAGAAATTATGAGAATAATGTGAGATTATGTTAGTAGAAGTCTTTGAAGTAAGAATCGTATTTGCAGTTACAGGATACTGTCACAGATGCTCCGTTTTATCCTGACGTAACGTAACTGACATAGCTTAAGCAGACTTATTCTGAACTGTTTAGTGGTACAATATATATAACTGCAATTTGTTACCTACCATTTGGAAAGACTTACCCCGGTTTATCGTAAGTTTGTCATACTCATGTTAACCTAATACACCAACAATTTTGAATCGAAAAAGTCAACATCTAGGACAGGACATGAACTCGTCACCAGTTCTAGACCAGACGAAGGGACTAAACACTGGTTCAAGTCCCACTGATTAAGTGACATTTTCTGATTTACCTACATTTATAGAAAATGTAGCTTAGTAATTGCTTTAGAAGTTCATTTATAATACACCAAATACCGGCTGAACGTTTCATGGTTGTCTGTTAATCATCAATGATCTTCAAGTAAGGATGTAATATTTCCTAAAAGAAATTTTGATTTAAATATAGATTTATG
This sequence comes from Lithosia quadra, assembly GCA_963576445.1. Lineage (NCBI taxonomy): Eukaryota > Metazoa > Arthropoda > Insecta > Lepidoptera > Erebidae > Lithosia > Lithosia quadra. The sequence continues at coordinate 11,699,729 of OY754878.1, read as the reverse complement.
TCTGTATGTATGTATGTACCTATGTATGTATGTAGAAGTCTATTTTAATCGATGTTACATTTAGGCATTAAGTGAGAATTGATTGCGAAGGATTAGCGATCATTCATCTAAACCTTAAAAATTGCGTCGTTGTTCCAGAATAAGGACATTATACGTCAATAGATGTTTTATAGGGACGTTGCATCCTGTTCGTGACGCTCACGTGGACACAACTGCCGCGTGAGGATGTTGCATGAGCACGGCGCTGTTTAGTTCGCGCTCATTCAAATATATCTGCAGCATTCATTCTGTGGTGTCTTTTATGCGAGGCAAAAACACTGTAATAAACAAACGTTACTGCTTAGTAAAAAATAAATACGGAAAACGAAAAAAAACGGCGCGGAAAAGGTATCACGTGGGCAGAGCCGCCGGTAACAGCTAGTTTACAAATAATCACAAAGTAAGCGCTCTATGAACTTAGAAATTACTTATCTATGAAAAATGGCGGTACAGATAATTTTTGCCCGCGCTTAAATATCTGTGAAAAATGGCAACAGAGATTTTGTTACTTTTGCCCGAGCTATTTAGTCGTTCTACATATTAAGTTACTCGTATGTGTAAAAAAGATACTAGTGAACCTACCATACAGTTAAATATCAAAAATGTTATAAAACCACGTTAATTTAATGATAACAGTAAGGAATTTAATACATCAATACTAACTTACCCTAACCTAACAAGTTTACGAGGAATGGTTGTAGCCAGCCTCACTTGTTTTGACAATGACTTTCAGCTCGGGATTGTGACGGTAGCCACCTCCTTAAAATCCAACGACATCAATTATAGAAAGTAGGAGTAGGAAAGCGGACCCCAGGCTCCAAAATGCGAATCAAATCCTACACTTACTATCTAAAAGGTTTTAAGTGTACATCTTTTCGTAATAAAGGTATATTCATAAATCCATAGAGGTACGTAGCTAACAGCCAATATTGAATTTGTAAAGGTGTTTCAACTTCTAGGATGGTAATCGCTTTGGGTCGCTCAAAGGGCGACAAGCTGTCTCTTTTGGATTTAACTTTAACATTTTCAACCGTATTTGGTGCGACATAAAGGTCTCTACTTGATAAAGGACATGATTTAGCAAACTCGCATAAATCGCATCGTTTATCGTCGAATGGACGGATGTATTCGTTACGAGAGTAAGCGGTTATTTACATAATTTGCCCACTTGCAGCATCCTAGCGAGATCATATTAGCACCGCTACTACTAGTGGCAATTAGGAAATAGTGATCTTAAGTTCATCCAATTTCTATAAATAACACTGAAAGGTCTGTTTGTACTAATTACAATAACAGCTTTTTTAATGACTGCATAATGCAAAAAGTTGCCTGGAAGAAATCAGATTTTTTACCGGGTTATCTCCGAAGTGGCTGGTCCAATTTTGACGTAGTTTGAAATAAAAATTGGATAAGTAGATGTAGCTATACCAAGGATTAAATTTTGTTAATATTTTTTAGTATAAATCCTAGCAGATTATATTTAGTGAAAAGTGATACAGGTATAACGTTATAAGCCGTACTACAAAACTATCAACTACAATATGGTATAGTCATAAATGTAGAGAACGTTGTGATGTCTCCAGGGCCCTCAACGTCACAATAGCAGCTTGCCAGACAGTCTGGCGAGGCTTTATACCTACGTACATTGTGTTGGGTAATGACTACATACCGTAGAACCTAATTAGGAATAGCCTTCAAAGGACCAACTATGTCTACGCGTAATGGGTATCTCGGAGTAAGTATTTATTTTAAAATAAACCTAGGGCATTTTTTTCTAGAGACACTTTGTATAAAGATGACGCAAAACGAGGTAAGTGCACTTCACATAATTCTTATTATAAAATATGCGTATAATTCTTCAAAAGAATTACCGAACTTTTAAACAAAACACTACGGTATAGGAGTATTCTAATTTCTGTAAACGAAGACGAGTCAGCGAATCAGTAATATCTGAGAAAAATATAATTTAATTATGTATAAAAAGTCAAGATCCCGTTCTGAATTACACGGTCTACATATCTATAGCAATACACATGAATCTTTTGAAAAATGGTTTTCATTTGAGGGATCGCTTTCTAAATGTGGATAATTTAAACCTTTACAAGTTAAATATACAAAAACATATTGTAACTAAAGTGGTTTTCCCATAATGACAAATAGAGCAAGAAGCTCTTAAACATCCTCATATTTCAATTTATTTTTAAACTGAAAACATATCACGAGAACGAAAATAGACATCTCCCAATCTGTTCCCTACACTTGAAGTGTTATCTCCCTCGCATATTATTACTCCCTATTTTCTCACGTGAAGAAGACATCACACATGTGTGCACAATTAATCAAGTTTACACCGACAGCACACACGTTTAATAGCAGTACCTTTGTCCAAATGTCAATTAGGAAGTCGTTAGAAAACTGATAACAAGACAAGATCGATGGTCACGTATAAAGGAGCTGTCTGGAGGTATAGCAGCTGTATAGAGAGGTCGGTACAAGTTATCAAAGTCGATGTGCATTTTCTAAACTGACGAGAACTTCCGTATTTGTAATTTGCGATTTAAAAGTGACAAGTTAGATATTTTGCAAACATAACAGTGATGGGATTTATAGCAAGCAGTCATTGCTTCCTGCAAGATAATATGGCATCATATAAACTTTCGCGTTCCATGGGATACTTAGGTATTAAGCGGTCATTAAGCGGAGCTCATTACAGCCAATCAGTAACTGCCTGTGGCTAAAACAGCACTAGTATAGACGTAGGTAATATAACTTTAAGATATATTATATCGTGAAGTCTACCTCAGATTTTGGTGATAGTGGTAATCTATAGTTAACATTGTTCTTCCAACTGACAACATCGGTAACGTGCTACGATAAAAAAAATATACTTTTAGAGTCTGACTCTTAAAGTTGATAAAGAAGTACTATCTGTGCAGAAGACGATGAACCCCTACCAACTAATAAATACAATACATTTGTTGCTGTACTTATGTTTAAATGTATCATAAATATTTAACATTCAAAGTATCACGTAACACATCTCCCATCAATCGCGACGTGTGATCTCTCAAACATGTAACTGTTAACGGATGTACACATTCACAGTACAAATCATTATCAATTTCACAACCAAAAGGGATTTGTCTTTTACACTCTCATTTTTCACAGGCCATAAAATGTCAAAGCTCAACATGTAACGTTCTTACCAATCGCTTGTTTACATTTGACCCGGCTCTTGTTAAAAGCTGTCAAAAAAGAAAAAAGATTGGTAAACACAATGACGTATCCATAATCTTGTTAAGGGTAGGAGGGCTGTGAGGCTGTGACCTTGTTTGTTTCCGCGTTGGAAAATTGAAATGAAGTGCGGCTTAATTACTGACATTGAATTTGCAGCAGAAAAATGTAGTAGAGTAGTTTCTCTGTCTCATACATACACACACACACACACACACACACACACACACACACACACTCGCACATACACATATCATAACACTACTTTATTGAAGGCGTTTAATACATGCTTACATTGCATACCTTTGTGCGAAGTGGAGGAGGAAAGTCGGAAAGCGGAACCCGGACTCCGAGGTTAAAGCCTCGGATGCAAATGGGACTTAACGCTGAGAAGATGATATCTTACCTTGTATTAGGTATAATACTATAGAGGTAACCTACTAGTTGGCAAACCATTATGAAGTGGCGTGATTGAGTAATAATCCAAACTTTTGCATTTATTGAGGTGAGATACCTCTTTATTAAGGTTATCCTCACCTGATATATATAACAATAAAAAGTTATGCGTCAAGGAGGGTCGACATATAGATGCCTGTAAACACAGCTATCTACTATAATAGCCCGAAAATCCAGCGAGACCCAAACTTATAATTGAAAATTTTATGCAGGGAGAATTTTATACAGGGGAAAAATTTGATGGGGCTTAGAAGAGGATGCCTGCATAATTAACGGCCTCGTGCTTCATAACTAAGGATTTTTCTCTCTGTTTTCCACTTCGTTCTTGTACACGAAAAATGAAACAATTTCGTGTAGGTACATATTGTTAATGCCTTTCATTACCCGTGGATATTCTCAGCTCACACTTGAACACGAAATGTGGAAATAGTTACCAGTTAGTTGGAATTTTATCATCTCGGCTTTGATAAAAAATTAGGTAACCATGTGGACACTACCAAGGTCCGCTGAAAAGTGCTCACAATGGACTTAGTCGTTCGTGAAAGTGAAATTTTTAGGTGGTGTTAAATGATTTTTATCCATTTTAACTCTTCTTTCTCCCTGTCTCTATGTTCTTTTACCCAATTTCTTTAAATTTAATTCTTAAAATTCCTTTAAAATAGTAGGATCTTCGATTCAATTATAAAAGCTAACATACTCATAAGCGTTGAGCTAACTCAATTTCAATATTACAATTCAGAAACCGGCTGTAAGTCTGTAGAATACCTACGCAAATAAACAAAAACAAACATAAATATTAATATTGAGTTAATCTCATTAGACTGGGAGTGGGGAGTTTAGTATCAAAGACAATAACGCTTACTCTAAACGCTTAAGAGGGCCGTTGTACTCTTAATTACATTCCTTTGTTTCGGAAAATACTCAGGTGGGCATCTATAAAATGGCGTCGAAAAATCAATCAGGTTATGGAAAGCGGCTATTTGTATCAATTATATTATATGAGTGAAACTGTTAGTAGGCAAAGTTAGTTATATTTATAGGAGTCTGTTAGTTAACATAGATTGTAATCAAATATAGACTCATTTCTGTTTTTGTTTAATACAAGAGTAGTTACAATAGAAATCTCTGTACGTACCTACTTAAGTTATCAACCGAACAAATGACTGTATTAACCATGAAAAGTTATATGGTATTAACTGACCCTTATAGGTCTGACCTAAAGTTGGTATGTTTCCGTGAAATAGGTTTTCAGAGATTATAACTTGCACTTATACGTATACATTATAGGGATTGCAATCCCGCACTGTTTCCAATCCCACGGGATTTTTACTGATATTGCGGGATGCCGCAGGCCCTAAAATCATGCTGGATCGACGATTGCAATCCGTAGTTAGTAGGTAGGTATCATTATTTATACAAGTAGATATATCTAAAGCATACCTAAATATTTAAATACTATAGAATAAATAACTCAATTCAATATAATTTATACGGAATCTATTGATCTTTCGATTTTTCCGTAACTGTCACACTTGTTAAATGTTTAAGTACTTGTCGTTAACAGTTACGACCAATAAACTTAACTAAATCGAACGTAGAAGAGTAATCGATTTCAGTAAGTGATGTGGAAAGCTGAGATAAAAGAGAGACAACATTGGCCCAATCATTTTAAAGGTGGGGGGCTTATTGTGACACCTTATCTATAGGAACATCTCCAGGGGCTACCGGGAAGTAATTTGTCGAAGTCGTAAAATTGGAAAATTCAATTTCAAGCAACATATTGTCGATATAAGTATGTAGGTCGTAATACGGACTTTTATGATACGTACCTACCTATATTATTGTTTTTTTGTTTGTACTTATGTACATAATGCTTTCCTTTGCTTTCATGTGTGTAACATGCCAGTAGAACATTTTAACTATTACGTTAGAGGTCGCAAGTTCGCTCAATGCAAATATTTGTATGTGTCAATATGCCTGCTGTATTGATCTGTATGTTCCTATGAATAATAACATGTCTACAAAAATAAATCTTAATATATATAAATCTCGTGTCACAATGTTTGTCCTCAATGGACTCCTAAACCACTTAACCGATTATAATAAAATTCGCACACCATGTGCAGTTCGATCCAACTTGAGAGATAGGATAGTTTTTGAAACGGATTTCGACATCCACGCGGGCGGAGCCGCGGGCAACAGCTAGTAATTATATAGATTCGCAGAACCCATATTACAAGCTCTGCTTAATTTAGGTCTAGATGAGTAATACTTATATCCTACGAACGAGTGAAATAAAATTACTTTTATCAAAACCGTTCTTACTGTCACGTATGTGATGTAATGTCATGTATACTTAATTAAGTCGTAATATGAATAGTGGGTGTATAAATTGTAATGTAGAGCCCAACCCACTTGTTTATAAAAATGAAAATGAACACATGTCTGAATTGAACGAGTACCTGCTAATAGTGAACACAGACGGCTCAAGGCCACACCTCCCCATGTACACCGAAGCACCTTATTAAAAGTTAATCATGGTTCCCTAGGGCCTGGTCACGGGCCAACGTAGTGCGATTGGGCGGTGCCTCTTCACCAATTGCACGCAATTGTCATAACGTAATGATGATATCAAAAGGGAAGTACATTAATAATAAACACAACAATACCTACTTATATGTAGGTAAGTACCATAAAAGGTACCTATTCAAAAGAAGTAGTTTATTTTGGCACAGAATAGATCATAGGCTCAAAGATTCAAATTATAATAAAATCGCTTCTAAACAGTAGTTTTCCCAGACAGTTAAAAAATCCTTTTATCCATCGCTAATTACTGTGAAGAAGTTGAACATAATTTACACATTGGCTACTAATGGTTTCGTGTGACGTGTCGTTTATAATATTTGAAAGTTTCCATATCGAAGAGATTTCAGGGCACTTTCGCACAATATTCCGTATTCGACCTACCTATCCAAATAGATCCATTCTTACTCGTATGTATACGGAGCTCAAATCCATAAATGTTAAAAGCTTTCAAGAGTTGTCAGGAAAAGCGGAAATTCTGTTATCATTAGGAAATTGGATTCGGATCTTGTCGGAAATCAATCCGATTACAGAGTATAAACAGAACTCTCCTTAGAGAATATTCTTAGAACGCCATTGGTATGGAATGACTCATTTATGTTTCGAAGTTCTATGAAATGTTGTTATCTTTACGTAAAACCATTATTTAAGGCCTTTGCCACATCCGAATCGGGTTCTTGAATCCCACAGGAAGAATTCATGTCAGTTTTACTGTTAAGAGGACCGCATTTCACCACTGTCTCACCTGTTGGTTAGTGATGATGTCGTCTATGATGGAACACGCTCGCCTAGAAGCTAGCTTTTATACTACTTAGGTGCGAGATAAGCACACTGCCCACCTGATGGGAATCAGTTACCGTGGTCTCATATGGAAGTATGCAACACCAGTGGCGTCACACTGGCGCTGCCGACCTTTTTATTCCAGGTTTGAAGATTTCTGGCAATACCTACTACACCGCATTTTCGGGATATAATGAAATCCATGTAACACAGATCACTGATTCAATCAGAGAATCTACATATCTATCTTTCAATCTTAACATTGAGAAAATTACATACATTTAGCGTAAGTTTTTCTCCTTCACTCGTTCACATCCACCCTTAATTATTCTCCTCAGACCAAGGGCGTAGGTACCCTATATATTAATACAATGAACGACGACAGGCCCCACTCGGCGGATATTGTCATAATCAACAAGATTTGTGAAGTACACAGTTGCCAGAGTATTATTGTTTGTTACATGCTCCACTTAACACACTCGTGTCAAATTACTTTCTAACCTACTGTTAACGTGCAAATTTATTTCACTACTTAGGTATACATGTATGACTGAATATTAAATCAATCACAAATTAATCAAAACAGAGCCACAAGTTGAAATTGTAGCATTTGATGCTTTTACATTCTAAGCATCTACAAAGGAAGTATTTTTGGAAATTTCACCCTTAAGAGAAGTAAACGTATTGTTGGACGTTTGCTGGCATGGCATACGAGTCGATCTTTCCCTGAAGGCGCGTTTGACAAATTTTCAAGCAAATTATTGCCTTAGGCTATGCCTGTACGAAAAAAATTACTGTAAATGTCGATGAAACATAGAAAACATTATTTTATCTGTGATATAAATGAATAATTAAGATCAGTAACGCTACATTACATCTGAATGAACATGGTATGAATTAGTTTTTATTTTCTTTATTTATCCCATCAATATGACTTCACCTCGCCTAATGTTAAGCTAAGGGTAAATTCACGGAAATGGGGGTCACAATATCAAGGAAATAAGTAGTATAACGTACCGACAAACATCTTAATAAAAACTATTTCATGACTAAACTTTTTGCATAAAACCTCAACAACAAAACTGAAACTAGGTACGTTTTCTTAAAAGTTTTCATAAAGAAAACAATAATTACGAACATTAAGCTACTTCTATTCGCTTGTAAAGAAGGCGGCTGTGCTCAAACAATGAAAATATTACCTATATACTTGTGTTTATAGGTATAGAAAACTGTAACGCAGCCGTGGACTCAGAGGGCGAGTGTATTTCCGCTACGTAAACCAGAGGGCGCCTCCATCGATCCACCCGCTGTGTTGTAGTTACGAAGAATGCTGTTGGGATGTGGTAAAATGTGAGGCTTTTCGTTGAAATTTGGTGCGGTCATGTAAAGATTCAAATAAAATGTATAGACAAGGTATTCTTTATTGAAACTTAAAAAGAATTCACGAACAATTTTTCATTGTGTCGGTATTTCTAAGATATGTGCTGATGAAAATTTCGAATAATCTACTTTAAGTAAAAATGTTTTAAACAACGGCGAAGGCAAGGCGACTAAGTTTTTTTTAAGTTCCTAGCTAAGTTTGTTTTAGTTATAACAAGGTTATAAACTGCGCGGTTTATATTCTATGCCTAAGTACTGTCAATATTTTGAAAACGATTTATTAGGAAGGGCGTACCTAGCGCTAAAATTTTTACCTGCTTGCATATTTTGATGCTTGAATATGTATGTATAATTGTATTGGTATGGGTTTTCCTACTTAGGTACCTATATATTTATACACAGAAAAATGAATCTTAGTAGGTACCTATGTTTAATGTTTATATTGCATTCTACAGAACTCATACTGCAAGCAATCTATTTGTGGGTCTATATTATGATTAATCTGTCATTTAATATTCATTTATTTATTTATAAGCAACTGTATATATAAACAACAATTTAGCAACTCCATTTAATAATGTTTATTGCCAATCCTACACTATTATTACCTGTAATTTGTTGACTGTAATATTGTTCAAGTTGCGAACACTGGTTTAATCAGTTAAGAAAATATTTGCATACCTGCAGGAACAAACAAGCACGATTTGAGAGCGAACAATGCAGATTCTTAACTACTTATACCTATTTATGTTAGTCAGGTTTACAATTTACTTTATGAATGTATTTTATGGAAGACTCTTTTTATACCTCTTTGGGTGTATGGGACTGTACTAAGAGCTTCGAAGCCAAGCCAACCTCACCTGAGGCCAGTCCAACTGCTGATTGACGGACGAGGGTCTGGTGAAAGGTTTGTTCTTTTCTCAGATGGTACTTATTAGTACTGGTGTCAGTTTGTCCCATGAAACTAATGAGATTGGGAAGCCAGACGCTAGCTCGATTCCATAAAAGTCGTATATAAACCAAATTAAAATGAGGAGAAGTAAGCGGATCCTGGGGTCTAAATTAGAAGCCTCGAATAGAACCGAAAACAATGCTACGACTGACGATAGACCTTAAACTTCACAAGCTACATTAGGTTCAGCACCTCTTTTCTTTGCCGCACCTAGAATTCTCTACCAACGCACGTTTTCCGTCTGCCTACAATCCCGGGTCTTTAAGCGAGGTGCGAAATAGCATCTATCAAGACCCTCAAACTGAGAACCACCATTTTAGTACGGCTCACTGTTCAGTTGGCGTCTATAAGTGTTGGCCTTCCCTCTATACATTCACTTACAGCTTCTTATCCTCTAGCGAGGAGAAGTCATATTGACGTGGCATTTGATATAAAGACTCCCATGGGAAGTAAAAGTTTCCCTACACTTAGGAGATACTACATCAAATTATGTAATCAAATTAATCAAATTTGTAGTCCGTTTATGTTTTGAAAATAAGCGAGCAGAGTAAAGTTAAGAATAAAGTGCGCCTAGCACTTTCAAAGACCGTCGTTGCCTTCGTAAGATTTAAATGTAAATGATATAATGACGTGACGAGAATCTTTATAACACAATGCTTATACGTGTTGCGTTTGTAATAAAAATGCGTAATAGATTATAAAAGCGCTTTTTTTATTTATGGCTTCGTTGTAAGACTTGTAAGTAGTTTAATGGAATGGAAATTACAATAGACTTTTTATTAATCATCCTTAATTACATACATCTAATATTTTATTGCCAATAATCCTAGAGCTTTTAAGCTCTACGATTTTTGGCAATAAAATAGTTCCGAGGTTAAGACACTTCAATGAGTGTAGTCCTACTGTAAACACATAACCAAAATCATCAGTAGGTATTATCGGAAATATCTTTTCGCTATTAGGTATTTCTCTATAAGCCAATTGAATAATAAGTTCTATTATCATAGTTCCAATCTATGGAGCGTAACAAGATTCTCAAATTATTAACATAAAAGCACCCTTTTTAGCTAAAGCCCTCACATAATAAGTGTGTACCAAACGGCTGAACGCATAACATGAGCCGACCCTAAAACAACTTTTTATTGCGGGCACAATTTCACTATATGCCGTCCGTAAACATTACTGGATACTGCGGATAAGATACAGAGAAGTAAACCATAATATTGGCCCGTCTATAGATGCGAGTACATAATAATAAAATCGTAACGAAGAAAAAAACTGTACATTGAATATTTTTTCAAATAAGTTCTAGGTGCAATACCGATGCCCTAAATATGTTTTCTTTTGGAATAATCACTCGCTACGATACTGTAAGCCTTTCGCGTCTTCTACTTCTTCAACATTTATAACTCAAAGACTACAAAGACAGAGTTTTGTAACGATTTAGCACGAACGATTTGACATTTATATTCTTCTAGTTCCTTCATTCTTTTGATTTCACTCAGGTAAGTATAGCTTCTTACCATCTGACGGGGTGGAGATCTTCACCGGAAACCACATTAATTAAATTATTAATTAATTGGTAAAGTCAAAACTAAATCATAAAAACAGTATTAACGCTCGCGAGATATTTCTGCATAGTCATGTGGTATAAATAGACGCTTCCCCGCCCCCTAGGACCATTAAAATATATGATTTATGACCCGTGATAGCCTGTTGAGTAAAATATTATGAAGGCGGTTCTGCATTGGGGATGAACGAATCGTTACCGTGAAATGCACTAGAATATTTCGATGGTGGTGAGTAACGGAATGTATACATTACCGGCTTATTCGTAGTCGCGGACGATAAAAATACTAGAGAGGGTGAGTCTTCTGGAATATAAATGGGTTACCATCTATTTCTTTCATAAATTACAGATGAATCTATCTCAAAACTAATATTTACTATAACTAATTTAATCATCATCAACATCATCGTTGCAGCTACTTTTTATTTTGATTTGACTGATCCGTCACTTTTAAGAATCTGAATAAATACATTTGTTCATAATACGAGTATACCTGTTTGCATCCCCTGCTATAATACGACAAATTTAGTTATAAAAATAATAACATACATTCGTTATAATTTGTCGCTTTACAAAATAGCAACAGGAAGTCACGCGTGACACAATATATTCCAATGGGAATTAATTCAGAAGCGATGAGTCAACGAAAGTCAAATTTTTCTTCGCAACGTATTCCTGTCCCGTCACGTGTTCCTCACCGGTTTTATTTAGTCCACATTGTAGAACGAAGTGGCTTCCCTTCAGGATTTTTAATTACAAAGTCGCTATCCAAAATTAGCTCGAAAGTAATTTTCATCCTGCTTAGAGCAAACTGTTGAAAACATTGAGAAATAGTATGGTTTTATTTATGACTCCTCAATGTGATCTCCGACTGGTAGTAAACTGTAGAATTGAAGTCGAAAGAATTAAGCTTTAAGAATCAAACTATGTCAGCTTTCTTCCGTGACTAAACCGTTACAATACATTTAAGTAACATTTAAATATACCTAATTTAGAATCTCACATTAGCTCATTTCCTAACACGATTAAGACAAATTGTTTCTTAATAGGAACGATGCGTGTGGCTTCAAGTAAGCCAATAAATTACTTCTTGATGTAAACGTTGTCAAACGGGCTTTCGCCGTCATATTTCTGTGTTCCGTATTCACTGTTTTGAACTAAATAGTATTTTAATATTCTTTCTTATTGGGATCGAGCTTCAGTGGGTTTTTTTTCAGGCATCTATCAGATAGATGGATACACTTAGAAAACAAAACTTTTTCTCAATACAAATTTTCTTTAGATGATTTTTTGAAATAGTAGTGTAGGTACACGATGCTAGTAAATAATAAATTTATATTTAGAAAATAAATTATTATTGACAAAAAATAAATTCTATTTGAATAGTTCTTTTAAGAGACAGATAGCATCTTCGCTATCATATTATATTAAATATTCAGCCAAGAAATTGGCTAACCAACCTGCTTTTATTGAGCATAAAAATGACAATGTTTGTCTTGCGACCTTGGAATCTGTTCCAAATAAGAGTGACAATGACAATCATTTAAACTTAATTCTAGGACAATAGAAGAAATCTCTAGCAATTTAATTTTAGCGCCAAAGAATAAATCTATGTACATGAATATTATTCACCAAAATATTGCTGGCTTTTCTGGCAAAGAGTTAGAACTGGAATTATTTTTAAATGAAATGCATATTCATGTACTTTGCTTAACTGAACACTGGTTAGAAGAACATGAACTGTTAGTTAATATTGATAATTTTAAAATCATTAGTTCGTTTACTAGAGATTCCGCTATAAGAGGTGGATCATTAATTTTGATTAATGACAATTTAAAATCTAAAGAAAGAAAAGATATAGTAGCACTCTCAAGTGAGCGAAATATTGAAATATCATGTGCAGAGCTCGAGCAATTCATTATTGTTAGCGTCTATAGACCTCCCTCTGGAGATTGCCACCTGTTCTTATCTATTATGGAAGATATCTTAAAAAAAATATGTAAATGTAAGAAGTCGGTAGTTGTATGTGGCGATTTTAATATTGATATTTTAGAAAACACTCAGAACGCGGTAAGGTTCCTCAATCTTTTTAAATCCTTTAACTTACAAAATCTCTTTTGTGAACCAACTCGCACTACATCCACAACAGCTACCTGCTTGGACAATATTTTTACTGACGGCAATGTAAGTGAGAAGTCTAAAATAAACTTCATAAAATCAGATCATGAAGGTCAGTTAGCTAGATTTGAGCACCAACATGCTCCATTATCCAAAAATATTGTATGTAGACCAATCACAAATTATCGATTAGAAAAATTTAAAGAAAATATTGACAATAAAGTGCCTCTTTTGGAGCCGCGTAATGATGTGAACCCGAATGATCTTTACAAAGATCTGTTCGGAGTGATCCAATACGAATTTGATAATATTTTCACTAAAAAAACAATAAATATTAACCCATTCAAAATTAAATTTAGTGATTGGGCTACGCCTGGAATCCATAAAAGTAGAAAGAAATTGTATGAGTTATACGAAACAAAGGCATGTACAAGCAATCCACAAGTTATTGAACATACTAAAAAGTACTCAAAAATGTTCAAAAAAGTCTGTTCAATAGCCAAATCTAACTATATTCAAACCAAAATACAAAAATCTGATAATAAAATTAAGGCAACCTGGAATGTTATTAACAAAGAAACCTGTAAAGCAAGGTCACGTGATCGATCCTTCGAATTAAAAATAGATGATAAACACATTAATACTGATGCCGCAGTGGCCAATGCCTTTGAATCCTTTTTCACAAATATTCCTATTACCACTACAAGTAAATTGAATTCTTCAAAAAATGTAGCCGCGTCTCTTCTTGAAACTAGTGTTGAAAAATGTAATGTTAATTTTGATTTTCAGTACATTGACCCTGTAACCATTCTTAAAACTTTTAAAGAACTAAATATTAAAAAAACTGAAGATCTTTGGGGCATTTCAACCAATATAATAAAACCAGTAATGCCCACTATTGCGCCTTATCTTGCATTTATATTTAATCAATGTATAGATGATAAACAGTTTCCTACTCTCATGAAGTACAGTAAAATCATTCCGTTATTCAAAGCAGGGGAAAAAAGTGATCCATCAAATTTTCGGCCTATCTCCATACTCCCAGTCCTCAGTAAAATTTTTGAAAAAATAATATTTAACCAACTGCTTTCACATTTTACGTGCAATAAGTTACTTCATGATAAACAATTTGGTTTCACTAAAGGTAGAAACACAACGGATGCAGGCGTTGCACTCATTAAACATATATTTGATGCTTGGGAGGAGAAGCAGGATGCCATCGGTATCTTCTGTGATCTTTCGAAAGCTTTTGATTGTGTTGATCACGAGACTTTGTTATTAAAATTAGGTCACTATGGTGTTTCGAACGGTTCACTTAGCTTGCTTGAGTCTTACCTCACTGGCAGAGTACAAAAAGTCAACATTAATGGCACCAATTCATCTGGTGCCCCATTAGTCATGGGAGTACCCCAGGGCTCGATACTAGGACCCCTTTTATTCTTGATATATGTAAATGATCTTCCTTACTTCACTGAAAATCTTTGTGAAATAGTATTATTTGCTGATGACACATCATTAATTTTTAAAACTAACAGGCAAAAGCTAGTATTTGACGATGTAAATAATATTCTCTCTGAAATATTGTATTGGTTCACAAGTAATAACCTGCTACTCAATGCTAAGAAAACAAAATGTGTAAAGTTTACGATGCCTAATGTAAAACAGGTAGATACTCATATTGTAATGAACGATGAAACTGTTCAAATAGTCGATACCACAGTTTTTCTTGGAATCACTCTAGATAGTAAACTGCAATGGGGTTCTCATATCACAGCCTTAGCAGGAAGACTCAGCTCAGCAGCCTATGCGGTTAGAAAAATAAGATCACTAACTGATGAGGAAACGGCACGATTAGTTTATTTTAGCTACTTTCATAGCGTAATGTCGTATGGTCTGATGCTGTGGGGCTCAGCTGCAGATATTGAGACCATTTTCATATTACAAAAACGAGCGATACGAGCTATCTATGGCCTCAGACCCCTTGACTCGCTGAGAGAACTATTTAAAGAAATTAATATTTTAACAGTTGCTTCTCAATACATTTACGATAATATCTTATATGTACGCAAAAATCTAGATCTCTTCCAAAAAAAATCGGACGTTCACAATTATAATACGAGAAATAAGAATAAACTTGTAGTGCCAATGCTAAGGCTTCATAAGGTTGGTAATTCGTTTGTAGGTAACTGGATAAAAATGTTCAATAAAATTCCTCAGGATCTGGTTGACATGCCACTTAATAAGTTTAAAATTGAAGTAAAAAATTGTTTAATGAAAAAAGGTTATTATAAATTAAATGAATATTTTGATGATAAAAATGCATGGTCATCCTAATCTCTTGCTCGCTCGCACTTTAAAAATTGTATTAAATAAAAACATAAAAAAAATATAAAAATAAATAATGGATAATCGTGTTCACTGAGTTTCTTGCTGGTATCTTCTCAGTAGAACCAACATACTGAACCAGCGGAAGAATCATTTTCTAATGATTATTATTTATTGTATTTATATTTCTTGACATATTTTTTTCTTACTGTAAATTTTTGACGTTCATATGTGCTCCTTGTGTGCCTAAATTGAATAAATGAAATTGATTCTTTGATTCTTCTGTAGTACCGCTAGTACGTACTACTTATACGTAATACCTCTAAGAGCAAAATGATTTTCAGTTCATGAAATGTTCTTCGAAAATAAAATACCTAGGTAATCATGTCCTTTGCTGAATCCGTCCAGCCATTTTGTATGATTGAGCGACAAACACAGGCGTTGGTGGAGCTTTATATTATTAGAAAGATTACCCTAGTTTTATTGTAATCACCTACCATAAAAATATGCATCACAATTAGAACTCATAAAAATATAAGCCTCAATGCAATCAAAACGAAAGTCATCAACTCTCAAATAATTAAATTTCCACGTTCAATTATTTATTAATGGAACACAATATATTCAATTTATTGCAAGACAAGGCGTGGTGTGAGGTCTACATTCTGTTTTATATTTACCTACCTACCTACTTATCTACCGCATTTCGTAAACGGCGAGAAAATAATTTGAATAATCGCAATGACGTCAGCTGCGTGCAAACCACGACCAGGAATATTATGATTAGACGCTGAGCTCTGGTACGGTAAAATCGGCATTGTAATGGTAATAGTGATTACTATTAGCTTCCGCAGTGCGATTCTGTAACGTTTTCATTCTAAAATTTGAACGTACGTAAGTAACCTAGATTTCGGCAATCTAAGGTTAAAGGGTAGGTACTTTATTATGATGGTGTAACAATAAAGTATACCTATTCTTATCTATTCTATTCTACTTTAGATCGTTGAAGTTAGACTGATATTTTATTTGACTGGACAACAAGGTTTGATTGCAGAGTAGTTCCTTTCACTAAAGAAACTGTTTTCTGTAGATCTTGCAAATTTCATGTCATGTGCAAAGACACATAAGAAAGGTGTCCCTTTACAGTTTTTATTCACTCAATAGAGAATATAATATCTGTCGTGTGTCTAATACTGATATGTCCATTTTTGTATAAAGTTATTTTTCACTCATGTTGTTAAGATATGACATTATATATTGCTTATAACCTAAAGAAGAACATTGAATGCTACCTATTTATTTTGAAAAATATCAATATCCGTATTATAATAAATCCCACGAGGAGCCGCAGGCAGCAGTGTAATACTTATTTAATAGAATGTTTAACCAAACCTATCCTAAACATTTTCATATCCGTTACAGACAGAGGTATTACAGGAAAATGATATAAATGTAAACGGCATCTGCTAGATAAACTATTCATTTTTAATACGTCCAATAAAATATCTAATATAACGTAAATATCTCAACATAATGTGGCAGCTGTTGGCGTGTTCTTATCTATCGAAGAGCCCGGGGCCCTCGGGATATTATGCCTGAACGTAATATTGAATGTTTCCCTAGCTAACACTGTCATGACGTGCTATATCTCACGAGAAAAGAATCGGTTATTTGGATCTTAGCTGAGCCTTCTTGTAATCCTCTAATTATAAATTTCGAATAAAAGGAATGAAAATATAGCTTTACACTTTTTTTTCCCAAAGAAACGCAGAGCTGAAAACAAAAATTCTTTTTTTTTGTTCAATATTAAATTACACTCTGTTCAGACTACAGATCCTAAAAAATATAGGTAGCTTGTGCAACTCTCTTCATTTCTCGTTGTGTAAGAATGAAATCAGTCTTAATTTTACTCTTTTCACACGAATGCGACTTGACATAGTTTCGTATAAATTGAATATTGATAAAGGAAATGCCTCCTCTCTTTCAACCGTTTAATTTAGCGGTCGAATTGTCGATGCTAAAGACAATGGATGTGCATTGTCAATCAGCATCTACACTTTTAGGTAAATACCCAAAAGAAATTAACACTCCAATGTTTTTTCATTAACGTTATTAAGGCCCCGTAAACCTTGATAAATAGTTGAAATATGACACAACTTTTAGTTCTCCACCTATATATATCTAGTATTAATAAACGTGTTAAGATTTGAAGAAAACTTTACAGAATTGTCTCCGGTCTTTGTAGAGAACGGCGAGATTAGAGGAAACTTAGTTCAGTAACTAGTTTGTTCAAAGTTTCCCTGCGCCCCACCCTGATAGTCTATGCTTGTATCGTGCAAATAATAGAGATTAATTTCGTGGACGTTTCCTTTTGTTGTGAAAAAAGAAAGTTAGCTGCGGATTTGGGGAAAGGTAAACGAACCGTTATTCGAGGGAGAACATGCGACTGACCTTTTCGCAGGTTTCGAAATAACTGTAGTAGTTAACAAAATATTTGAAAAAGTAGTTGATGTGAAATTCAACATGGATGAAAACATATAGGTAAACCAAAGATTTTACACAAAATCACGTTATCGTTGAAGTAGGCTAAGAGACGTTGATCATGTCCAAGACTATACTCCTAAGTCTGGAATGAAATTAATGCATCAAAGTTTTGGACCCGTGCCAAGTTTGCGGTTGAAGTCAAGCTTGGACTTCAGTTTTCCTGTGAACCTAAGATCCTGAATTCGATGTACGAATCGGGCAAAACGTTATTAGGTATGTCTTCCTCATTAACTACATGGAGTCAAGAAACGTGTCGGGCAAACATGTCTGCTGTATAACTGAAAGTTATTTATATTTTTTTAATAATCTAGAAGTTTTTTATTTCAGTACCTTCCCATGAAGCGTCATTAAATTCATAAATTATATCACCACGGCAATATTTAGTACTTAGTACGCTGCAACATTTTCGCGACTGGTGGCAGGCGAGAACCGGCAGCCGGCTGCATGTACATAAAAGCTCATTATATGTTAATGTTACGTCGGCAGCAACTATTTGTGCAATTTGAGCAGAACACTTCGAACGAGCTGCGAGACCCAACTAGTAAATATTCATGGTTTGAAAATTGCTGTATGAACAGCGGTTTTTTACATAATTTTGCGTCGACGGGTAAGAACGACGGAGATTTATAGTCAGGTTTTTATAGTTACTGTGCCTACTTAATTCTGTAGATATCATAAAGGACCTGAATTTTTCGAATATAAAAAATAGTGGTTGAACCAAATCAAAACCAAACAAAGCTACCAATTTGTGGAAATGTTAAATTCGGGATACGTAATAGGTATCTATTGATATGAACCAGATACTTCAGCTTCATCGTCGCTTAGTGTTTTATAGTTACTTAAGTAAGGAGTGGACCATACGATTGAAAGTTATTTGGATCTAAGCCTGGTCATTACACTATTACCGACGACTTCTCACACAAACAATAGGTTAGCTGGAGGGGTTAGCAGGAATACTAGTAATTTCGGTTACTCCTATTCTTTAATAAAATATATTTAAGGTAGATGGCATGAACATAGTAGGTATGGTATGGCATGAACAAAGTACCAAACCTACGAGTAAGTATATCACCGAACAAGACGAATTCTTCTAGCAGGTAGGTACTTTCAATATCATTATTACAGAGTGCGGTGAAGCCTAAATTCTTAGGAGGGTTCTGTATTTCATACACATTTAGGTATGTGTATTCATCCCTATTTCCTATGTTCCCTCATCTCATAACTACTAAACAGCATCGATTTTGAAGAATGATAAGTAGGTACGACGACAAATTTTTCGTTATTGCACGCGTGTCACTGGGTGTAAGGGTGAAATAAAACTATTTTTAACGGATTCTATCACGATTTACCTATTCGATAGTAATTATGATTGTTAAAAAAAGGATTTTGCGGTTAATATCAACTTAACATACTTAGTAGGTACATTACCTATAGTAGGTAGGTACTTATCACAGATTAAGGCGAAGATTATTATTTTGCTTGAAATGTCCCTTACGATAAGTAAACGACTAGGACTTTAGCATCGTATTCAACAACAAAAGAAATAGATAAACTAAAATACTACATGACATATTATCATTCCTATACATACCTATTGTATTGCTTTGACCCTCGTCCGTGTAACTAAACATATCACGGAGAAATGCAAAAGGGAAAACGTAAGGTTTCGCATAACATGCGGCGGACCGCAATAAAACACCTGCAATCCCGAGCTTCTTTCTTTTAACGTCTAACCCCCCTCCACCCTCATCTACCCTTACTCCCTACTTAGTTCCTAGCGTGTCGCGTAAATAGGGGAAATTTGAACAAAGAAAATAGGTACGAGAACATTACAAGCCTTTCCCACAATGAAGAATTTTGCGCGGTAATTGTTTCAAAGTTCGCTGAAGACAACAATTACTTCTGTGTAGCTAGATATTAGCTGTTCTTAAAGGTACTTTAGTACGTAAAATTAACATGTCATGCCAGTAATAGCAATATCGCTTAGGTAGGTAAGTATGACGTTTGTTTTCCATAAAGCAATTGTGTCTATTGCAGTTTTTTACTGAATTTAAGCAATCTTTTGTTTGTTTTGTAATGCAAATTTAGCAACAATCTACCTAATGACCAAAAAATTAATCAATAAAAGAATTTCTATTTTTAGTGTTGACACTCATGCTTAGGTAGGTAGGTATATTTTCAAAATTATATTTTTGATAATGTTCATGCACCGAAACACATTTCACGTTGACATTGAAACTCGGAAGCTTAAGCAGAAACAAATGGAGGCTTATCCCGGGAGAGATGTGGGTGATTATTATGTAGGTATGTTTTTATACATTTTGACGCTCCCACAACCTTTATATAGTAAATATATTTTTCAGTAACGTATACCAACCCATTAAAATTTAACAGCCACCTCCAATTAAACTCGAAATGTAAATCATCATGCTCGGCACGTCATATCGTCATGCTAGTATCAAACGCACTTACGCACAGCATAACAAGGTGATTTGAAGCGCACTCAGGGATGCGAACCACCGTGAAATTAGCAGCCTCTACACCAAACTGCCTGCAACATGGATATATACCTATATACGATCACAGGTAGGCATTCGTCACTTGTAGGGTTACGACGAACTAACAGTTCACGCCAAATAATAAATTCTTTGGCCGTAAATATACATGACTCAATTGGTTGTCTATGTATTTGCAATCAACTAATAGATATAGCAACTAGGTAAGTAGTTCTCAAGACTCCTGATAGACTCTACGAAAAGTATTCTCAGAAATATCAATGTTACAGAAACATGTAGGTATTTAAGGATACAGTAATAAGTACGTAATGGTTACAGATATTATCTACCTGCTGTGCCCTAAGATCTCTTAAGAGTACCTCAAAATATACCAATGATGGACTTAGAAAAATATGTTCTTGTTCCTGAAATCCTGAAATTTTGAACACAATTGGTCTATTATATTATATTGTCTGTTATTAGGTAGGTACCTACCTATTATAAAAAAATATAAGTATTTTGAACATGTTGTGATAGTTTAATGTTTTCCCAGTGCCAAGCAATGGGCCGAATCGACCTGAGAAGTAAAAGTTAATCGTAAAGCTGAAACAACTTCGAATAACATTTTCGCCTAAAACAAAACTTAAGCACCCGGAACAAAACGGCAATGTTTTATTACTGCGGTTGCGGTCGAACAAAGGCCCTTTACCTATAAGTATAACGCGATGAAAAAATGGACGTGTCACGTAGATTTAGGTTCTATGGAACTGCAAATAGTATAGCATTAAGTATATTTTTTTATGCAGTTTATTCAGAATTTAAAAGGAAAAAGAAAACTAAATAAATTTAGTCCCTAAAATGCAATGTTAATGACTTGAATTAAAAAACGATATTATTAGTGATTTTTTCTAACGGGAGAGTGAGTTCTGTTAGAAAATGCCCTTTTGATCGTACGAAATTTCACGCAAATTTAAATGACGAAGTTTTTAACTAACTACGAAAACGATGTTTACGTGAAACCAATAAGCGAATTTAGATACTTACCTACAAAACATCAGACTCAGTTTTAGGTACTATAGGGCCTGTGCGTGGTTAAAGTTACACAGAAGCTTGTTTGCCCTTGTTTGTAACTCTAAAATGACGGAATATAATAAAATGTAGGTATTTTATACGGCGCATGGACCTGAAAACTCTCAATACCTAGTTATTTTGATGATTGTGATAGGTAGGTACGTGTATTGTTGTATAATTTATATTATGATGTAACTCTGACTCACATCAATTATTATATTGATTTTCACGCATTTCTTTGCCCGTCCCACCAGCACCTGTCATAATTAATTATTTTTGCAAAAGATCTTTATCGTCGGAGTACCGAGAAGTCAGTAGCTAATTTTTACCAAAACGAAACTGCTCCGTTATCATCATATCCTTAGTCCTGGGTTACATGCACAATACATACAATCATGAACTTTAGAAACCGTTTCTTGCTATTTCTTTTTATTTGGTTTATCTTGGATTTTGCAGGCTCCCATCTAACCCTAACTACAGGCACTGGCTTGCAGGTGAGGTTGATTCGGCCCCGAAGATTCTTGTGGGACATGGACACTGCTAACCATATTTTAACAAATTTATAAACAATGAAACCTTTCCCCACTAGGATGATAATTGAAACATTCATTCTTATCCTCGTGGTCACAAAGAAAAGAGTCTAAAGACGGGTAACCCGCTTACCCCCTTGTGGTTTCTTCACAGAAAATTTATGAATGAATAAGTCAATCAGATTATAAATTATATAAAGATGATGTGCATATTTATACATAATTAACTTTTGCCGCGACTCCTGTACAGGGCTGACTGGCGACTGCTCTGTATAGAAAACATTAACACATTTTGCTACGTCACACTTGCTGAACAAGCATTTCCCTTTAAACACGCCCTTCTGATTTATGGCTATTGATGCGGACACAACTCGAATCGCCTGATGAATAAAATCCTGATTGATCAATATTTTTATAACTTGTGATAAAAAAAATTCAAGAACTAAAATTGTGTCAAATTCGACCTTTAAAAAGAAATATTTTGTAAAGTAAGTATTGGTAATTAATTATGTCCCTCTTCATAATAATGATGGTTAGTAAACTCTGAATTGGCTGTTATACTCTGTTACTGTTAGAAATAAAACCGAAACGAGTGTATAATAAAACCCTTCCCGAATGATTGGGACGGAACGACAAAATTATTCAGTGCAAGAGACGTTAAAAAACTCATTAAAGGGACTGCAATTCACGCTTTTTAATCCCAGCGACGACGGTGGTCTATTTTGGATCGTTTTTTTATTATAATTTCGTACTGAAATCTGAAATGGAAGTGTTAAAGTATCGTTTGAGCAAGCTGTGCGTTGCTGCGTCGCTTCGTAGCCTCGTACATCGTAATAATTAAATTATTTCTGGAGGGGAAGCTTGCGTACTAAGCCGTGATGCAACGATGCTTAAAATTTGTCTGTAATGGCTGAAATGTGGATTACTAGGTAAGCATTTCGTTCTATATCCGGGGATACGGAATATAACGCTGTCGTGGTAGTTCAGTATCTACGCTCGCGCTCCATATACCTACCTACATTTTCCGTAAGTACGCCAAAAATGGATGCCTAGAGGCACATCGATTACCGTTGAATTTTATTACGATCGTGAGTTTCCTTTGAATGACTTACTTTGCTGTTTTGGATGATAATATTTCAAAACGATCACTTTACGTTTGCCAAACTTTGTATTGTATAATTGTTGATTAGAATGAAGCATCAAATTTTTGATAATAGGTACAATTTCTTTCCTAACCATCTTATATTCTAATGAAAAGCGAATATAACACTTACAAGGAAGAGTTTTTTATCTTGTAACTAGTATCTTTCTATGGTTTATCATGAAATAGATATTTTAAGCTCAGTTTCATTTGTTACAAATTTTCAGGAATACCTAGATGTTGTCTAGATGTTTGTGATGTTGTGATGTGGACTGTGTTGTAGATGGAGTAGAGTAGATGATGGGTTATGTCTATTATATAAAGCTAGTTCTTTAGATTTGAGCTAAGTACCTACCTACCAAAGTAATAAGAAATCTTACACGAATATAGTACGTAAACTAGTTTATAATAAAAAAATAACAATATCTACGTTACAAAATAAAAATAAAATATCAATAAGTAGGTACAAAACTTTAGTCTGCCGTATAGGTTGTTACATGTACCTACCTATTATGTTAGTTAAAAAATAATGTAAGTAGGTATAAAGAAATGGAAGACCGAGCGTGAAGCTATAAATTAAAATAGACGATACCTTATTTCGAACTTCTTTGTTTGAGCAACTATTTCCAAGAACACCAGATTGGTTTGACAGACATTAGTCACTATAGTACGCAACCACACGACATGTGGTCTCTGTTATCTGACCCGGGGTGTTCGAGAGAAAGCCCTGTACAACCCGTCTAACGGGTGCCATTGACACACATTTGAAGAACCAAGTCCCGGTTCATATCTGTGTGCTTTACTGCTGCTACGTAATATCTTTGACCAGCTATAATATTGCTCGCTTAGTGTTATTTGTAAACAACTTGGTGAATGTATTGTTCAAACAGATTGTGTCCTAACTCCTAAATCATCCAGTTAGTGAAAATCGATCAAAACAATTGATTCCATCAATTTCAATGTAGGTATCCATTCTTAGTTTACCTACTTTATGTTTAAGTAGGTAGGTACAGTAAACATATATTACATACTACATAATAATCTATGATTATGTAGATACACATAATTTCTGATCTGCGTTGATACCTACTTTTGTGAGCCGGCTACGTTTTGTGTCGTGCTAGTTGTTGTGGTTATTTATATTTATGCCTTAGGTATAAGTGCACGTACCCTCGCAGAAGACACCTAGGTACTTACAGCATGGCGATAGCTTAGTGGTTAAGATAAGGTGGTTTGCGATCGAAAGGTCGTGATCGAGTTTACGATTGCCCGCCTTATGTCAAATAATGTTAATAGAATAATAAGATTTTGTTAAAATATGGGTAGATAAACCAATCTTGAAGGTATTATCATAGTCAAATGAACTGTTTCCACTGTGGTATTATTATGGTTGTTCAGTTTCATTGTGATGTACTCTAATAATACATCCTTCCAAAATAATGTTAGATACATACTGATTCGTAGACACATAACTTCGAAGAATAAATCGATCTGTTTTTGATCAAATCTAATAAGACAAAATATATAGGTACCTACAGTACCTACTTGCCAGCTGCAGTAATGTCAACACAGCACAAAGTGCCAAGGGCCACGAAATCACGTTCACAAATTCCATATTCCGTCGACATACCTACCTAACTATGCAGGTTAGGTAGGTATGCAGGTACCTATAGATACATATCTAACACTTAGGTACCTATGCCAGACGTCTGAACGATCAGTCTAGCCGCAAGACATACCGTCTCATGTCCCACAACCCTGCTTGTTTATAAAGCTGTGTATACACTGGCAAATTGCAATGCAAATGTGTTTAACAAACCGATCATAACAGAACAATCGGCATGGGATTTGGTGCCAATTGGCGGCATGTGTAGGTATTATTAGGCGATAGTTTTCATAACAACACTTTACAATATTGGTGATAATTTATAAAATAGAATATAGCTGCCTAATAGGCAGATAACTTTACTTTATTGATATAGGTGCCTATTGTTAACTGCAAAACTAGATGACGGCAACGATTTGGATGATTTTTTCGTGATGAACAAGGCTCATATTAGCGGAAATTTTTGTAAACACCCAGAGTCCCGGGGGACGAACAGCTAGTTCAATCAATCAATTAGCCTGTCGACGTCCACTGCTGGACATAGGCCTCTCCCAATGTGCGCCATACCACGGGCGGGATGGACTGGATGCGGATGCTTCCGCATCCAGTCCATCCCAGCTACCTTTTTCAGGTCATCGGTCCATCTGGCTGGGGGGCGTCCCACCTTCCGTTTGCTAACTCGTGCAACGTGAACAGCTAGTTACGAGTAAAAAAAAATTTGGTCCCAGTATTGTACCCTGTGGAACACCGATCGAAACCGCAGATTCACACTGAACGTGCACCGTTAACATCGACCCTCTGATTTCTATTCTTCAAATAAAGTCGAACATTGTTTCTCATTCCGTAATATTCTAATTTTATAAACATCTAGGTACTCTAATTTTGTGATATATAAATCATCGAAACCTATCGAAAGTCCCAGATAAATCACAGAAAAAACTTGCTTTTCCTGCCTTTAATTACCTAATAGAAATACTTTCTGTCAGCATATTGGTTACTTTGGGGTGTGGGATTTGCAATCGATATGTTGCGGATTTGAACCTACATAAATATCTACTTAAGTAGATGCATACAACACATTACCGATGCCAACCCATCCATATGGCATCTACATTATGTTAACTTGTTAGTTGATTCAAGAAGTTCTTGGTGGTATAGGTACCATACCAAGAACTTGTAAACCACGTTTCTTAGTTAAACACTAAGAAAAAATTTAAATATATTCCAGTTTGATAGAAGCACAGATTAGGTATAATAGAAGAAATTTAATCTTTTTTTTTATTTTAGATTTATTGTCCTCCTACATACACTGTCAGGATGCTCTAAGTTTGAGTTACCTACCCGGGTCACCTCTTAGTTTGGTAAAACTCAAAAGTTATAAGTACGCAATTCCAATGTAATAAAAATATATAGGTAGGTACGTAGGTACTTACCTACCTAAATGTACGAAGGATGTAGTTAGCTTAACATACCTGGGTACTTACGCTAGGTAGGTACAATAATAGGTAACTACTTATATAGGTAGTTAAGTGCAACTAACCATGGCAGCTCCTTGTTTTCCTCGAGACCGGACGGCGTCGCGAGAGTGTCCGCATCTCCCTCCGTGCGCCCTCCCGGATGTTCAGGGATCACACGTTCAATCGTCGTCACCTCTTCGATGTCCGAGTCGATACCCTGAGCGAAGTCCATGTAAAACGACTCGCGGGAATCGCTTGAACCCCGTCGCAATTTAAGCGACAGGTCTGGAGAACTGTCATCCATTTTCAAACACTTTTATCTCTTCATTTCTCACTTAAATAGTTCAGTCCATTTAAAACCTTTTTCTCACTCCCTTATGCGTCATTTTACGCCGTCAACCCATTTTGACTAAACTACCTACTAATATATTTATATCGTGAGCATTCGTCATTAGCGCCTAATTTGTAACAGCTTTCATACAAACGAAAATTGAAAAGAAATAGTACCTAACTAATGTCTTTGGTGCACAAAAAGCTCGCACACAAACAATAGCAATTTATCTTGCCGCGCTACAAAAAGGTCGGTTCAACGTAAAAAGAACAATGACCTGTGAACCGTTCCTAGTGTAACCTTCCCTAAAATCGACACCGCTTCCTGTGCCACTAATAACAGGCTATACACACACACAAACACGCTAGCATATGACTACGGACGCGTAAAGTGTGTGTAAAGCTTCTCCGTAGTAAACCATAGCATACTGTCGTATTCGCATCCTTTACGATGACTTATACGACCGCCAAATGTTTCATCAATCAAGTCAGGACGTTTTATGTAGCGCGCGAGTAATGAATATGTATATCCTGCGATACATTCAGGCCCTCATCTTGGTCAGTGGGTTTAGAGTGCAAACAGCCAGTGTGCCGTTAAACAAACCGGATTATAAATATTATTAATGTTAAAGCCGACCCCTATCCATGTTAACTGATCTCGGAGCTGATTGTGTCAAGATCTTTACAACAGATTCTAATAAGAATACAATACAAAACTTTGGATCGAGCAGTTGCCGATTCATTCCTACAGCTTCCATTGATAAAGCACGTCTAATATTAATATTAATACCACATCCGTGAGCGATATCAATCGCCACCGATCCCTCGGGAACAACAACAATGCCCAAGAACAAACATATTCATTTACACGCGACAGCCGATCTAGCGATCCGTATGCTACACACGCATCGCACGACGGAGGCGTATTGACACGGAATAATTCAACGGGCAGTCACTCACACCGATACACGATAATATTGTAGTGGGGTAAGCACGTGACGGAGGAACGCGACGGGCGACAGCGGCGCCCTCCCGCGGCAAAGGTTGGCGCGCGATTGCCGTCGCGAGTCGAACGCAGCGGTGTCGCTCGCGGGAAGGGCGGGGGATGCACCCTCGGACTATACCGGGTTATTATGCCGGGATCAATCTGAAGCGATCCTACCTACCAAATATTCGGCAACTGAACTACATTATCGGGTTCAGGATTATCAATGTTCAAAGGTGTTCAAATAAAACAATGATATTAAACCTATATAAGTTTATAACGTACTTTTCTATTCATATCAAACAGTGGTTATACTTACATAATTCAATTATACACTCAATATCACAATACTTTTAGTCTTTATTAAATAAATTGATTGGTGAAATTATAGTTAAATTATACAAAATAAATTTATTTATAAAATTCATATTGAAATAGGTACAGTCGACATTAAAAGTAGAGATGGAATCGTTAAAAAATTTTATTTGTTAACGTGCATGGTAATTTATGTTTTAATGAAAATACTGTTCAATTCTTTCCACTCTTAATTTTTTTAAATATACTTAGATGTTATTTCCAAACTTATTCTTCATTTTCAAATCTGTGCAATCAATATCTACTATCGACGCTGACTGTACCTACCATAAAATAAACAACATTTTCATGAATATTTCTTGCGTTGGCTATTTTTGTCTTGTTTTGAATAGTATGAATGTTTATGTATCTATTCTCCAGCTAAAGAATGGTTATCTTTGATTTATTACATAAATCAAATAAGAGAACAAGAAAATAATAAGACAAATAAAAAAAATACTAAATTTGCTCTATCTGAATCATTATCTTAATTTTAATCAACAACTTAAACAAAAAAGAACCAGTTAAAACAATTTAATGTTGTAAGTTTGGTGATATCAATTTAACAATATGAAAGATACAATATATAATATCAATTGATGCAAAATCATAACATAGATTAGATATAAAACAATAACAAAAAACAATATGCATTTATATTATAATAATTATAAATTATAATAACGCAGGCACTTTGCTAGTGCCATCAGTCAGAGGTGCCGCAAGATTGTGTTATCTCTGTTACATTAAAAAAGCCTAGTGTCATGAAGATTTCTCACTAGAGTTAGCAAGCGAGAATTGGCACTTTTGGGCGGCCGTGGCCATTATGTTTAAGTTTGGCTGGGCATGGTCCAAGCTCAATACATTTGCCCATTCGCCTTTATTCAAAATAGGGCACAAAATTGATAAACCCACATGTCATTTTATTTCTATTTAAACACTTCGCAAGATTTTATTTACTTTGAAATTTTGTAATAATATATTTCGCACGGGAAAATTTCGTAAAGAATCCTTGTTTTGTTTCAAAGTCAAGTGACAGCTAATAACACCAGTGCTATCTGTCAGTGAATGTCCGTTCTGTCAGTCAAACAGAGAGGCACAACATGTTTTATTGCATAAATTCAATTTGCATTAACCAAAATGCCAGATATTATCTTAATATTACAGACAATTCAATTTTATTTATTATTTATTATACATTATATTTTTGTTACACGAAATTTTATAGTTTATAACATAATGTGTACAGTCAATGGCAAAAGGAACTCTACAAAGTTCACCTTCGCTCTCAAACCTGTTATAAAATAATAAAAAAACATGAAATATATATAAACTTCTTCCTCTTATAGTAAAGTGTTAATCAACTTCTGTTGTTGACTGTACCTATTACATGGTTTTCCTGTAAATTTACAGGCGGTTGAAGAACAATCTAAAAAACAGTGATACAAAACACGTAGGTACCCAATTTATACACCAAAAGGATTGACACTGCATTGACAAGACTGAAATCAGTGTACCGCCAACAAAATACTTTTTACCTAGCATTAATTTGTCAAGATTTGCAATATTTTCCTAACTTCACACTCACACGGTGCTATCAATTTGGGACAGTAGTTTGGAGCAAGACGTTTTAGAAAGTTATTTTGTGTATCGTGTAAATAATCACAAAATTAGTCACTGTGACCATAATCCAAATAGATGTTAGCCACGATCATATCGAAAGTATTTCGAGTGTTCACTTAGTGCGAGTGTTAAACGTATGAATGAATATTGGTTCAACGCCATCTAGTGGCGAATTCCTGAAATATTTGCTTTAAAGTTAACATGGAAGTGTTTATGGATACTAACAAATAGGAGTCGAATTCTTAATGTGGCCATTACGCGAATTACTAGAACCATTGGTGCTTAATTGTTAGGTCATTCGCTGAAGTCTCTATCAGTTAAGCGCATGCTAGAATAAACTAAGCGTTTTACATGAATTTTATTAGTATGCTAGCTTTATAAAATTTTATCAGAAGCAGGTGCCGATTCTTCTAGAAAGGGACTGGTAACTAATACTGGTCCCATCCGTCCGTGGTTGATTTATTACAATTTTGTATATATAAGCTATTTTTTTGCTTGAAAA
Source organism: Lithosia quadra (assembly GCA_963576445.1). NCBI lineage: Eukaryota > Metazoa > Arthropoda > Insecta > Lepidoptera > Erebidae > Lithosia > Lithosia quadra. Next base: position 11,669,654 of record OY754878.1, on the reverse strand, counting down.
AAAATCAGTTTCTTAATCCAAGCACCTAGCGTTCCTACGTAGTTGCCCCTCCGCACATTAAACTTTATAGTGACAACACTAACGCATCCGTGTAACTATATGATTATGATAACAATTGTTATAATGCTGGTTGTCTTGCCTTGTAAGTGGAATTAACTTGGAACAATAATATGAATGAGTAATTATTTTCAAGATTTCTAACTACAAGGTTGCTTGTAACTGCAATTGATTTCAAGTCAAGTTTGATGGGCATAATTGTCTGACTGATCATCAAAATATTATGTGAATTCGCTTTATTTCATTAATTTGCAATTTAGCCTCGGTTTGTGACGTCTAGAAATTATATTGGTCGATATACGTCCATCAATGTGAAGAAAGTATGTTTTAACAAGAGTTTAAGAATGCGTTTCCACACAAATAACTACGCGAACATAAATACAAATTGTGAAACATAACACATTAAGATAACTTACGTGTAAGGGAAGGCCCCGAGGTTTATCTAAGCAACTTAAAATTTACATAAAACACGTTTTGACATCGGCAAGACTTATTAGATCTTAGTGTAAAAGTAACAAAATTATTTTTAGCGGCCTTCAATAATTTTTTTCCTTTTTTCATATTTTGTGACTTATTTGGAGTAGAATAGTTACTACAAATAAGTACCGCGGTTGAAATTATTAGTCTTAAAAAATAAGAAGAATGAATGTGATATTTTTGAGGAATACTGTTACATATTACTTATTGTATAAATTTATGATTGGATGGAATAAAAATATGATATTGGTTAGCTCGATATAAATGTATCACTTACTCATAATTTTAAATCGAAGAAATTCCAATATTATCCACAATTTTATATTTATTTTCCATAAAAATTATTAACTTCCGTTTTTAAAGTATCATTCAATGACTTATTGTAAGATTGTATACTTAATTGGGCTCAAGACTCGTAATGATCACTAATTGTGAAGTTTAGACATGGATTGCATTACTCATCTTTATGAAATTTATGTATATAAAATATTACTACTTTTATATAATACTACAGTGTGTTGAATAACGTTGCAATTACTAAACGATCTAATGTCAGATCGAAAGATTTCTGCTATTGTCAGAGGTAGCAAATTTAATTAAAGTGTTGTGCCATGATTTGGTAGTCATTTGGAATATATAAAATCTAGATTTTCGATTAGATTGATTATTAAGTTAGGTCAACCGCTTGTACATTGAGTCTAATCAGAATTCGGCAACGTTCTAGTTTTGAAGTAATTGGCGTAATGGAGCGAGAATCTAATTTAAGTGTTTTTGTAGGGCTTCGTATTTCCTGACTTCGGACTAGGCATAGGGCGTTAAAATCCTATAACTTTATTAATCATGCCACTATTAACTTCTAAATGCTGATAACATGTCTAAAAATAAGTGATATTACATTCATATTTTACTGTGATGTTAAGTCTCTGCCAGAAATTTCGTCAAAATTTGGTTATTCTTAGACCTTGTCTTCGACGGCAGATAATGGTTACATACAAAACAAATATTTGCATCTGGACCAATCCACCATTACCTTCGAAAATGCAGTTTTATGTTCTTTAAAAAATAAATATTTCGCGATCGATTCTCGAAAAATCTAATGACAACTTAGTATACTACTAGACTAACAGTATGCGCAACTTTTTGTAGATGTCATAGAGATGACATTATAATACGGAGCGCTATGCATATACAGATAAGTCTCAAAGTTCATTAACTCATGTATCTAGTCTCTGCATATGCGGGACTGTCACTTTTTCAGGGTGAGTCAGGAATGGGGCAAGGGTTGGCCCTTCCCCCATTCCCGGTTCACCCTGAAACCGTGACATATTTTTGTTCTAAACAGCTTATTTATTGTACACACACAGTAAACTTGTCTAGTAGTTTACATAGTCATTGATTCATGTAATAAAATTATGTTTAGCTACGGAATGCCTGACTCAACTTGCCTGTGGTCAAAGGTTGACCACATACCCACACCTTAGTCGCGTTAATGCCGTGAACATAACCGTATACTCGTATAGGTAACAGGTACGCGAAAGTTAAGTCAATTCCTGAATACCAAAACTTAAATATTTCAACATTTACCTTAATTGGAAATTTTTTGGAGATGATATTTATTATATTATTACTTTAGTTATAAATATATTTTTCAATGTTTATCCAACACACTTCCCCCAACTAAGGCCGCCGCAAAACATCGCTCCGATAAGGTAGATTGCAAGACCAGTAAATACTGCCATAATAACGTACATTTTGACATTCTTCCAAAATAACGATCGCTGCAATGTTCTTGATGTGGTGCGGTAGCTCACAGACTGAAAGCATGCAAGAAAATTAGGTAAATAGTGGACGAAAACATGCCACCTCAGCATGTCATTCATAGACATATTATATTATCTGCTCTCTCGACCAATGAAATCGCAGAAAAAAGTAGATAAGTGAAGTTTAGGTGACGTTATGGGGACGAGAACTTTTTTGGGCAATTTCATTGGTGGATAGAAAATAAGACATGTCTATTACCATGCTGAGGGGGCTGATGAAGGGAACATTATGTGTATACACAGAGTTTGTATACATAGAGCGGGTCGTTAACAATAATTACAAGCCCTATAATGTAGGTAATGCATGATGCGAACACAGATGAGCAGCTGACGTCACGAGCACACAATTGATTTAGGTACCTATTTATTATTATAAGTACCTAAGTATGTATGTATGTATAGTAAGAATTATGAAGATTCTTTGGGCTGCTATAGTTCATCCTAAGCGCACGGGAGTGCGCAGGTCAAGTTCCAGCAGAAGGCCGCGCGCATATATACCTTTACGGTAGCCATTTACTATGAAGCGGACCGTATATTCGTTTTCATCTTAGTTGAATGAACAAATACCGTATGCCTTACGTTACAATTTCGTGAAGCAGAACATGTTCCTCCTAATGTCATGTATTTAAATTTTGGTAAGTGTACGAGTATAGATAAGTATATAATTATAATACTTACACTTGTCGCTAAGTTATCAGCCTTATTTACTAGTAATTCCAGTTTCTCGCCGCGCATTGCCATGTTATCTAAAAGTAATAAAAAAAAAAAATTAAATAAATTCAAAAAATCTACAGCCAAAATGTGTCGATAACAATATTTTAAGAATTTGGTATTTTAAGTATTGTGGGTCACATAAAATATACAGATAATCCGATTGTGGTTGAGGAGTTTGGATGTTTTTGCAGCTAATTGCTGTGAACCCAGAACGTTCTCTTTACAATGATACGACGTTTTCTAAAAAAAAGAATCCCAGTTTATCTTAGCATAATATAAACTCACGCTTATATCCCCGAAGGGGTAGGCAGAGGTGCTAGCACCCACATTTCGCCAGTTTATGTTTAGGTCCCAATGTAATAGGTAAGTGGCGAGCCTATTGCCATTAACCGGGCACTTATAAACCTGCGATAAATACACACATAACTTCGAAAATCATCGAAAAGTCATTGGTGTGTGCCATGGTGAACCTGGGATCGAACCCGAGACCTCGTCTCAGCAGTCCATTACCTAGACCACTAGGCTACCGCGGTCTTCTTTTTATCTTAGTTTAGTTTATCTTAGATCATTTTCTAATGAGTCAGGTGCTCGGTAAACGCGGTACCGAAAGCTTACGGAGCGCCTAGGTGCATTTGCGGCGTTCCAGATTGGTTCTGAATTCAGCTGAGCGGTACATATTCAGTTTACCACGTCTGTGCATGCATGACCAGTAGACGCCCGGCATTTCACTGAGCCGTATCCTGCTGCACCAACTTATCAGAAAACGGCCTTAGTTTATTAAAATAGGTACTTTTATAACAAATCATGTGATAAGTTTTCAGGAGCCCGTCCTCGGATCATAACGGGTTATCTTTATAGAAGTGGCGATAGCGCGTGTGAATCGCTGCATACGAAGTTAAGACCACTTTCAACCTTTATCATAAGATAAAATAAATAAATTGGATAATAACCAAGATATAGATGATAATTGATTTCAATTTGTAGAGAATTAGGTTAAGATACAAATAACACCTTTTTATGTATGTGAGTGACAATGAGAATTCATATCCTCTCATACTATAACGCGGTAGGTAGGTACACTTCTGACATCGCGATAGCATTGATATACTTAACAAGTACCTCCCTCATTTTAATTATTGGAATGCTCCGATTGAGAGGAAGCTCACTGAGGAGACTAAAATCAAACAATTTAAAAGAAAAAATCACCACAATTTTAGTGCGAATACATACCTACCTAATGACTTCGGCAAAATAGAGACTGACTCGCTAAATAGAATAGAAGAAACGAGTTAAGTACCAAAAAATATAAAACAATGCTAAGTAATTATATATAGCTTAGGTAGGTTTTATTGCATTCTTGCTCTCTAAAGTTACGTAAACACGATGGAAATACACATAAAATTATTGCACAACTTTAGATAATATTATCACGACGGAACCTATGGTTTAAAAAAAAACCTTGATCTTTATTATGCTAATTAAAATACATGCCAGCACAGGCACTTATCTTTATAGAATCTTATCTCTATCTTTCATTGCCTTATTTATTATCCTTCAATATTTCTGGCAGTTAACATTTAAATAAGATTACCTAAAAAATTGGTAGTCTATTAGAACATCTTAATACTCCTCTACTTACTATAATCGAAACTGCATTTGAACAACTAGGTACACGGCAAAGTTGGTCAAATGCGTTACTACCTACATAATTATATGTAGAAGATATAGCTATGTACCTAGTGCTCTATTAAGAACAGAGAAGATAGTCCCTCTTATTTACGAAAGACCCAGTTGTCCGTTTAGGAGTGGCGACTTAACAAAAATATTGACGACCACATTGTGACAGGTCAGAATAATATTATTGGATACTGTCTATTGTAGAAAAATTATTGTATTGTAGAAAATTGTAGAAAAGAAAGAAAAGTGTGGGCCCACTACTCCAAAACCTTGCCAAGTTAGATGCCGTGCACTATACTTGTTTATATGCGACGCATTTTGCCACATACAAGAAGTATAGTGTGCGGCATCTAACTTGGCAAGGTTTTGAAGTAGTAGGGCCCACACTACTCTAAAATCTAATTATCTGCAAATCAAAATCTAACACCGATTCGCGTGCAAATGTAGCACAATGATTCATAAGGATGCTTATTCAAGCGAACGCATGAAAACAAGTGCTCACGCATCAGAAACTAGATTACAGAAACTAATCATTTATATCAAACTGATCGGCTGCACACACAGTACAAAAACAACAGGCGGAATTATATCCATGGACAGAGGGCAGGATGCGTCATAGCAGGCAGTGTGATGTGTCGCACTTCGTGGACTGTTTACTATTTAGACTAATGCCATTGCCAACAGTAGTAAATATTATGTCAATATACTATGTGATAACATTTTACACCAACATAAGTGTACCAGTGAGTGTGTTCGGTGCATTTCGTAGCGAAGTTTAGTGGGAATTAATGCTAGTAAATATGATTTCAACCTTAATGTGTATTTGTTATTGTTATTTATCATTTACAAGCTTAGAACCCTGAAGAATGATTTTAAGTAACAAGGTTTTATAGGTAGTTTAATACCTAATATACAATCACGCATTCAAGTACTCTTGTTAGTTATTGAGGTCTCTAGTCTGTGTATATCCTTACGAAGGCGAAGCTTTGAATTTTGATTCATATTTGATTACTGCTATGCATGCTATAAAAAGTAATTGGACATACAGTCGGTTATAAAGTGATGTGCTACCCAGTCTGCCATCGGCTTTCTTTCTAGCAGTCCTGAAAACCCATCATTCCTATCTTCTAATGTTCTTAAACCAAACTTTTAATCTGATCCAAAGTTAAATAATTACTGCCAAAAAGTTATAAAATAATTACGTGTATGTGTATAAGTAAAAAGAAACTAAATAGCACTTTTAGTAAGGTTAATCACCTAGATGGCATAATAGCGGATGCTAAGTGCGGTAACCTCAACTTTTTTTATACCACTTACGTGGCAGACAAGTACACGGCCCACCTGATAGGAAGCCGGGGTTACCGTGGCCTATAGACGTGTACAACACCAGGGGCGTCACACTCGCGCTTCCGACACTGAAGGGGAGTGTTGGGGGAGAATTGGAGGGGGGTTCAGGGTTGAGAAAGTTTCTGTGCTGACAACACAGGAGACTGGTCTTCCCTTCAGCTGACTGCTCAATTCAGACGGGCGATAACGTCGTGTCCTACCTCGCATTAAGTCAATACTGCAGTTTATTGTAAAAAAAATACTAACTCGTTCAATTCTTTGTCAAAATCATATTGTTTCCCATTGAACAACATTTTAACCTCATTTTCAACAAACATGCATGACACATCACATACATAAACAAGAGATAACTGTACATCACATTTAAATATAAATAGTAGAGTCTGTGGTAGAGTTCATTTTATTGTTTCTTAACTTATTGTAAGAAAGCTGTAAGGACATGCTCTAAATTATTTGATTATTTATCAGTTCATTGTTCATTAGAATAATAGGACATTTTGAATAATTTGATTTTAATAGTTAGCGTAGCTTGTATTAGCAATAATACTAATGAACATAACAACAATTTTTTTTATAAAGGACACGTCATAATGACTTCACCTAGCATGATAGTAAGCTAAAGGAACAGTCTCAGGACCAGGGTCACCACTACATACACCGATAGTGCTACAGTGGTGGCCCTATATATATAGTGACGGTGCTATGTGAGAATTTTAAATATGATTAAGACTGAGTTAGATAAACTAATTATACTTTCTTTCTCAAACACTTTCTATGCTATCTATCTATTAAATATACATTATGCTATCACATGATAAGCTAATTGACATGCCCTAACGCTGATTACCAACTTACGTAGCATCAATACTTCTTGACCTAAACAATCCATTTTTTATTACTGAGTATCAAGTCCAATCAAATAGATTATTATCTGTATTTATTTGCAACAACAACAAAAGATGACGTCAAAAGAAATTCATGTAGCAGTTAGTAGAACAATAATTGCATTGCAAGTAATTTATTTTTAAAAGTAATCTGTATTATAATGTTTTACTACAATGAAAGCTAAACCACCTTCGTAATATAGCATGTGCCACCAAGTACCATCAACAGTATAGTCTTATACACTTAATTACCAATAGAAGATATAGCAAATAGCAATACACCCTTAATTTATAAGTAAATATAATTTGTAATTACTAAATAGACAGTCAATGACACATCGGTAGGTAGGTTTCCTACAGTTGTAATAAACGCCTGATAAGCTTTGTTTACATGAACAATTGTTATGAACCAGAAATGTAATATTGATTATTTATATTTTTAATCACAATCATTAATATGGTCCATTAAGGAAGCACCAGTAGTTAGGACTGACTGTAGAAAGTTATAATAGGACCGGTAATAATTGGGGGTTGTTATTTTCGCTAATATTGAATTATCCCTCTACATTTGAATTTGCTCATCTTTCTTTTTGTCCCTATTCTAATGAAGAAAAGAGTGATTGGTTTTGCCGTCTGCTTCAGAACTGACAAATAAACTACATTAATCACCCAGTTTGGTCGTCAGAACTACTCAATTACAGGAGCAGAGAGTTTGAATATTCCCAAAAGGAATTCCCCAGCTTTCACTGCTCCATTGACAAACTTAATCTTTCAAAAGTCATTGTGTGATTAAAATAATTTGTTTTAATCAAATATAATTAACTAGCTTCCGCCCGCGGCTTCGCCCGCGTGGAATTCGGTATTGCCACCAAGTCTATTTGAATGAAACGGCTCTCCACTTGACTTTCCACTCCGCTGTTCACTCCACTATCCACTCCAAACTCCACTCCACTCTCCACAACACTCTCCACCTCCACTCTACTGTCCAATCCCGTCTCCCGACTCCACCCTACATTCCACTCTTCACTTCAATCTCCACTCCACTCCACTCTCCACTCCACTTTCCACTCCACTCTCCACACTACTCCCACTCCGCTCCACTCTCCACTCCACTGGTCTCCACTCGTCTAGCCAAAACCTTTCGGATAAAAGTACTAAACGGATTTTAGTGCGGTTTTCTTGGTTAGACCTAAAATTTGGAGATAAGATCAAAAGTTTTTTTTTCCTTATTTATTGGTTTCACTTTACTTCATCTTTACAGGGTTCACCTAAGGCGACAGTGTGGACATAAATCTATTTTTTTGCAATCCTTGTCTGTTTGTTCGTGATGGACACAAAAACTGCTGGACAAATTTTGATGTCGCTTTTTTATTAGAAAGGTCTTGGTTTTACATAAAATCTGCCGTATGTTTGATTGCATTTGGTTAAGTAGAACCGGGGATATGACCCAAAAAACGATTACCAACCAATCGACTCCCACGGGCAGAGCCGCGGGTATAAGCTTGTATAAAAAGTAGCCTATATATTACTCCAGACTATAATCTATCTCTGTACCAAATTTCAACCCGATCTATTCAGCCGTTTTTACGTGAAAGAGTAACAGACATACATCCAGATATCCCGACTGATCAACTCCATGGGTGAAGCCGCGGGTATTAGCTTGTATAAAAATTAGCCTATAATTATGTTATTTCACACTACACTCTATCTCGGTACCAAATTTCAGCCAGATCCATTCAGCCGTTTTTACGTGAAATAGCAACAAACATAATATTTGGACATCCCGACCGATCGACTTTGCGAGCGGAGCCGCGGTATTAGCTTGTATAAAAAGTAGCCTATATGTTATTCCAGACTATAATCTATCTCTGTACCAAATTTCAACCTGATCTATTCAGCCGTTTTTACGTGAAAGAGTAACAAACATACATCCAGATATCCCGACTGATCTACTCCGTGGGTCGACTGATCGACTCCGTGAGCGGAGTCGCGGGTATAAGTTTGTATAAAAAGTAGCCTATATGTTATTCCACACTTTAATCTATCTCGTTACCAAATTTCAGTCAGATCTATTCAGCCGTTTTTACGTGAAAGAGTAACAAAGATATATCTAGAAATCCCGACCGATCGACTTTGCGAGCGGAGCCGCGGTATTAGCTTGTATAAAAAGTAGCCTATATGTTATTCCAGACTATAATCTATCTCTGTACCAAATTTCAACCTGATCTATTCAGCCGTTTTTACGTGAAAGAGTAACAAACATACATCCAGATATCCCGACTGATCTACTCCGTGGGTCGACTGATCGACTCCGTGAGCGGAGTCGCGGGTATAAGCTTGTATAAAAAGTAGCCTATATGTTATTCCACACTTTAATCTATCTCGTTACCAAATTTCAGTCAGATCTATTCAGCCGTTTTTACGTGAAAGAGTAACAAAGATATATCTAGAAATCCCGACCGATCGACTTTGCGAGCGGAGCCGCGGTATTAGCTTGTATAAAAAGTAGCCTATATGTTATTCCAGACTATAATCTATCTCTACCAAATTTTAGCCAGATCCATCAAGCCGTTTTTGTGTGGCAGAGTAACAAACATACATCCAGACATCCAGACATCCAGACATACATTCTTACAAACTTTCGCGTTTATAATATTAGTAGGATTCTCATTGATAAGTGATGTAGGTATTTTTTTTTGTATTAATTTTCTTACAAGCCCCAGATCTGCTAATTATTTATCCTGTCTAGGTTTGGAGTAAACACCTGTCAGGGAAGTGAATATTTTCTTACCTGCCAACCCTGAGAGACTAGATAAAAGAATGAACAGATACCAACAAAAATATGTGCCGACATAGCAAAGTTTTTAGTAGCGTAATCTGAATAACAGCTTTGCCATTTCAACTTTATTGTTACATACACCATACATCCATACATAGTCCAGTATGCATAGAAACCATTGTTTAAACAAGCATAAATGTGTCCAAGTCCCTTCATCCTTAAAAAATAAGTGGTTACATTTCTATTTCCTAAAAGGTTTTTACTTTTAGTATTGTGTGGGTATAAGGCAATCACATTTTAAATGTGCCTTATAAACAATTCTTTACTCTATTAGTGAAACAGTTGTTTACAATACAGATACTCACCAATGTTTTTGACCATGATATTCTTAAGTTCATCCAACTCTCCATGGACTTTTGATATAGTGTCAAGGTCCTTGGAGTCACTGTAGTGCTTCATCTCAGTTGCAAGGACCCTTGCAAATTCGCCATTCATAGCATAAGGTATGGCCGTCTGTGCTGTATCCCCAAAAGATGTTGTAAATCTCCTCTTAATTTCATTGAGGAATAAGAATGCTCTCGAGCGTTGGAATTTCTAAAACAATAAGGATGCAGTTATTTGTAGCATTACAATAGATCTCATTCATAATATGAAATGTTAGCTTTTATTGTACAACTCTCTCAGCAAATAAGACAATAGGCATAAAATGTGTAATATCAATCAGACAGCTGACCCGCGAACCGTCTCCATAGAACTCTCTCGAATCTCTTTAGTACTGCCAGAAACAACTTAGCACTTAGCAAAAAAGGACCAAATTATTAGTATATAAGGTACTCACATCATCGGTAATACAGAAGAAAACTAATTTATTTTCCGCAGTATAATGAAATAGATAATTCCCGTGAGAGTATGTCAACTTGTCATCATGGGGCGGTATCTTTGACAATATTTGTTCTGCAACTTCCGTGAAATTGCCGGCACAAGTAGCATATTTAGCTAAAACGACAGTACCACGAGCAACGACACTGAATAATATAGGCATTTTGAACAATCTCCTCGAGGAATTAGAAACGAAACAAAGGAAAACACTTCCTGAAACTAAACTTTCACAGATTTTTCTATGTAACACTCGTAGAACACAATCAAATAGAGACTACTACCATCACAATATAATAACTCTGAGCTGCTGAATTAATTAATCAAATAATTATGTATAAAAAACAATGCGCACATTACAACACGTCAAATTCTCAAACAAATCATTGGAATGAAATCATAATGTTTCGCCGTTCGCGTCAGTGTTGCCAACTCTGAAACCTGATGGGATGGGTGGTAGAATTCTTCTGAAAATACGGTAGAATTTCCTAAATTACGTTGTAATTTATATTTTAATTACGGTAGAATTACCTTGTTTATTTTGAGAGCCAAAGTTCCCCTCTTGGCTTTCCTTTCCTTTGTTTGCCGTCGATTTAAGGGCTGGGAATGGGTGGGGTGGGGGGGGAGTGTGTAGACGCTTTCTTTTAGCTGGTACTTGTGCAAAGTCATTCGAGCAGTGTCGCTGTCGCTATTAGGTGAACTACCTAATAGCGATAGCGACAGCGACACTGCTCGAATGACTTAGCAGAGGTAGAGTTACCTCTCTATATTATACCTATCACTCATTTCAAAGTCAACACAACACAAATGAACTCTAACGTCGTGATTATGCAATTATGCATAATATACAGAATGAAATATTATTCAATTTTGACTTAGGGACAAATAAACAAGGTTCATTAAAAAGATCTAAGTATTCATTGAAATCCAAAAGGTCCATCGAATTCGTTTAGAAAATATCGTCAAGTTGGCACCGCACTGTTCGGGGATGTCTCAATGCATAAAACGAAAATACCCTTACGTGATGAAAATAAATATTCAAACTTGCTAAAATTAATGACATCGGTAGAACTAGATACCTAATCATAATACATAGACAAGATTTAATAAATAACACAATCTTCATTAGGAATTACGGTGTATTTTGCAATCGTCATTATAATCCTACCGTAGGAGGTAGATCCTTGCTGATTACGGTGTTTTTACCGTTATTACGGTGCAGTTGGCAACACTGGTTAGTGATAGATAGTGACGTGTTGCTGATTCATAGTCCACCATCGATAGTTAATCGATAGTCTATAGACAGCCAATAATTCACTCAAACATCGACAGGCCTATCGAAACTATCGATATGCTATCGATAGCTCCGAACGAGGCAATACTAGAAGATAGCTTTGGATATGACTGGGATTAACGCTAGGTTGAAGAAGAAGAAGAAGAAATAAAATAAGTATACATAATATGTCAGGAAATATTAACAATATTTATTATATTATAATAATCTAAATAAATTAGGATATACAAGCTTTTAAACTTTCGCGTTCTACGATATACTCACTATGTTTTACATATGATAAAAATAATGAATTTTACTTCTTCTAATCAAAATAATCATCAATGTCTATATCGGGATCTAAAATGTGATCCTCCAGGGAAGTCAAGTCTAGCTGATCAAGAATTAAATTTTCACACATCTCTTCCAGATCTGTTTCACCAATTAATATAGCACCTTGCAGCTTTCCGTTCTGCATTACAAGTTTAATATACTCTTTATTAGGGGTCATACGTAACAACATTTCATAATCTCTTCCTAAGCCTTGAGCATTGTACTTTCCTAATAATATTACGCGATATCCAAATAGAGTTGTGCAATGAGTGAAGAGTTCAAAGCAGAAATCTTGTAAGACCTGTTCATTAATTATATTCCCATGCATGGCTTTTGCAGCCATTCCTGCCATTTGTCTAGCTTGAGTCCACAATCTCAATTGGAACCAATGTGGAGCATGCTCCCAAGCAGCTGTAGCTACATCACCAGCAGCATACACATTTTTCAATGATGTCTGTTGAAATTCATTAACAGCCAATCCACCATCATGACCTTTTTCTGGTTCTTTGTCCCAAGAAAAGTTCACAGCAGGTTCAACACCAGTTGCAGATACTATGAAATCACATTCAATCACTCTTCCATTAGAGAGTTGCACTTCAAGAGGATACTCTTTATGGCTCACTTCTTCAACAGAATTTATTTCTACTTTGTAGATAATCTCTAATTCTTGCACACCATCATTATTTTTCTTGACTTCTAGCTTCCTATACCAATCTGGACCTAATGCTGCTGATTTTAAGTCTTTATTCAGAGAAACTATTTCATCTTCTTCCGAGAATACATGTCTTCTTAAAACTGTTTTTTCACTAGGTAGTTCTTCTTTACTTTTAAATGTTTTTTGAAAAAATTCAGCCGCTCCAGGGTCTATAAATGTTGCAGAAATATAGTCATCTCTGATGACCCAGATTTTTTGTATTCCAGATGTAGCATGAACTATCTCAGATGCTATGCCTCCATTACCAACAATAACCATCTTACGTCCAGCTCTTAGTTTAGCTTCAAAATCTTTAACAGATTCAGTATCTCTAATGCCCAGTATTCTATTACTTTTATGTGAGTCTCTGATCAATCTGGGTATGCCACCAGTACAGAGACACATTGCTCTATATTTTATAATATCACCAGCATGTGTATAGGCTATTTGTTTTTCTGTATCGACATGTTTCAGAGAGTCATACACAATTTTTAGGTTAGGGTGAATTCTCATCAAAGAATTAGCTTCAGTTTCGTTCACATCAAACTTTACAATGGTTTTGGCATAAAAACTCACATTACTTACATTTTTTACTAGTGAGGAAGCTGTAATTATTGCTAGGGTTTCCTCAGGGTGTAGAATTGCTAGAGTTTCCACGCACGTAACTCCAGCGATACCTCCGCCAACGATCAAATAAGTTGCTTCTATATCAGGCATTTTACTTCATTAACCGGTTTATAAGTGCTCGGTGCTCGGTTAATGGCAATAGGAAGTGTGGGTGCTAGCACCTCTGCCTACCCCTTCGGGGATATAGGCGTGAGTTTATATTATGTTATGTAACCGGTTTACATAATTAGTACTTTTTTTCATAAACCAATCTTATCTTTATGTACTTATCAGTTCTCAGAAATAGAAAATAATTATAGCAAGTAAGTAGGATTAGTAGGATCGAGTAGAATATTTTGTTTATGTTTTGATTTGACTGATTTTTTTAAAATATTTTGACATCACTTCTCGTGTGTTTGGTAATGTGGCCTTTGGGTATAGTATAGATTAGATTTTTATGGCCATAGATTTGTCCGAATTGTATTGTATTCTGTCTGATTCTGTCATGGAAGTTGTGATATGATATGTCATAAATGTCAAATGTCATAATCCATTCGTTATATTTCTGCTTATAGTCCTGTCGTATAAAATTTAGCAAAGGCAATAATGTATATTATTAAGACGTGCCCGTATGTTGTATCGTAATTAAAACTACAAGATAATCTAGTAATTAAACAACCTCTTTAACTGCGTGTATGAATTATACAAACATAACTTCTTATCAATTTTTCAATCACTGTTTACAATATTTTTAAAATTATGTTACATTAAATACCGGAAAAATATGTTGAAGTGGATTTTATTGTGCCTATTTCCAGTTGTTTTGTCAATAATATGGTATTTCCCTATTGTGTGGAGCCTCATATTTTTATTATTTCTAACTTTAAATCTGGTGATAGCAGTTTTTGTATTCACTCTTTGGGGCCATGTATCAATATCATCTCCTCACCAGACACACCTATTTTTATTAGATAAACTTGAAAAAGACGTACGACAAATAGATGAGACCCTAAAGGTTAGTGAATTTAAGAATAAAAATATTAATAATGATAAAATTCTGTAGACTCAAGTGGTTATGTTGTACAAACCTATTTTATTTAATAGGAAGATCAATCAAATTGGCCCCATGCCGCTAAGAAAACTCATTTACCTGTAATATTTGGACGCACAGTGGATAGCCAGCTACAGTTACTAATTGATTATATTCTGAGGGACTTTGTGGCCCGTTGGCTGAAAGAGTTCTCCCACAAACCAGAACCAGTATTGGATAAGTTCAAGGAACATGTTTGGGGAGCAGTTCAAAATCTTTATGAGAGACTGTTACGTGTTGATGCTGAAAAGCTATTGGCAAGTGAGATGGTTACCAAAATCACTCAGCATTTTGAGAGAATACGGATAGCAAGGAGTTGTGCGTAAGTAAATGCAAATGACAAAATAAATAACTATTCTAATTGAGTTTCATATTTTATTTTAGTTATACCTGCTTTGTGTGTGTATAATTCACAAAGTGTGAATTTTATATGATTTATTATAATATAACCCTCTTTTAAACTAAAAAGGAGCCTAAGTTATTTCTTTTAAAATCCGTTCATTAAAACCAATATCAGGACATTACAAAGTGAAACAGCACATAATTATTGCATGGAAGCTCTTTCATTATTTTATGAGTTTAAATTAAATTCTACTCATAAATAGCACATCTTAAATAATAAGATGGTGGTTTTTTTTAATAATGTTGGTACTATTTCTTGCAATTTTTCAGTCTGGAATTAAATCAACCTCCAGTATTTGCCCTGGCACCACATTTGATGTCCAGTGAAACTGAGTTACATTATCTGCGGCAAATCAGTGAATTGATTATTATGTTCCTGATGCCAAGGTGCTATTCATTGGCACCTGCTTCTCATCTGATGAGGGAAATACTTTCTTGCAAGGGTATGTTGTTAATCTGATCATGTGTAAATTTATTTATTGCTTTAATATGGAGGTAGTCCGACTGGGGTTGTACTGACTGGGAAGTAGGGTAGTAGTGTAACACCCCTTTTTTATCGTGTGGAAACCCCCATGAATACCACCCCCGTCGGTCATCGGGGGTGGTTATGTCGGGATCGAACCGACTAAAACCGCACGCCGCCGTCTCGGGTCTTAATTACCGGGTGTAAGTTTACCCAATAGGCATATCCCTCGCACCCCAGCTGACCCTGGGCCATCTACGGTTTTAAGATAGCCCCCTCGATCCCTCGGAAGAGGGGGTGGGGCGAGCATCGCGCCACTTCGCCGACCGTGGGGTATAGGGTGACAGGCGGCCGTCCTGTCCCTCAAACGTCGGCGCGCAGACTATTAGCTCGCCTCCCGCTCGCTCCCCACTGTGCCCTCTGCTAGTCAGAGGGACACGTCGATAGCCTCGGAGCAGCCCTCTAGAGGGCTACTGCCACCCCGGCCGGATTGGCCGCAAGCAGCAGCGTCTCCCGTGGCGAGTGGCAGGCGCTGCTCGCCTCTGTTACCTGGGTGCACTACATGGAGGTTATGGAGTCTAACAGCCTTGATGTTGCATACGTCCATAGGCCATAGTGCTCTGGCTACCCTACTTACCGCCGGAAACAACACTATGGTTATTACGGCCGCGGTCTTCTGTAGGGCGGAGGTACTACCTCAGACAGACTGCTCAGTTCGGACGGGAGATACTATCGCCGTCGTGTTCTACCTCTTAACAAAACAATGCACGGTTTACCTCCTATATCCTATTTACGTTAAAGCCTTTTAAATACGAGGTGTTAATATCCAATAATTTTATTTTAGTGCTTCAGCCAGCGATAGAACTGGTCACTGAACCAGATTACATTAACCAAAAAATAATACAGTATTTAGAAGCCCAAAAGGAAGTCGACGCTATGCATGTGAGGACACACGAGTACGCTAAAACATTTGAGGATTATATACGGTTGATCAACAGTTGCAATAATGTCGACACTCTGAAGCGGTTACGGTAAGCGCACATTGATAACGGTGCTTAATACTTGCACTCAATAACATATTTTTGCGGCGGGATTGTGTCAAGGACAGTGTCCGGCTTAGATAAAATGTGCCGTATTATATTTTTGTTTCATATTAATTATGTGATACATATTTATGAACACTTGTATCCTCTCGTCATTTCTAGAAAAAATATGGCTATCTACCTACTTCAATTCTGTAGTTACAGCAAAATATACCTACTGTTGCCGTCGTTATGAGCTGAACACATTTCAAATAACCAACAACTACCTCTAAAATTTAAGGTACTAAAGTACGTAGCGTACATATTATAAGTACTTACTTACATAGAAACTCCGCGACCAATGCAAATATAGGTACCCACATATTCATGCATACAAATATTTTTACTGCGCGGGAATCGAACCCGCGACTTCTGACATGACAGTCGAACGCTCTGTCGCCACAAAGATATTTACAGAAGAAACATTTCAGTGTGAACATGTCCTTCGAACTATCTTTCAGATATGATATAGTTACACAAATAATGCAAGCAACTACCCTTCAAAACGTGAAACGAGCTAAAGGCGTAGACATAGAAGTAATAGAAAAAAGCGGTGCGCAGAATATCAGCCGCCAACAAATAGCCGATGCGAAGAAGCTGAAGAGATACATAAATCAACTGACTATAGCTAAGGCAGAGTGTGAAACGGCCCTTAGGAAAATGGGATGGGATGGAGCTTTTCCTACAGTGGAATCGAATAGTAAGGTATGAATGTCCTTTCCGAGCCTTTTCCTAACTTAGTTAGGGTCGACTTTTTAAATCTAACTACGAAGCGGCATATCTACTTCAATTTTTCCGCGACTGCTATCTGACCTCCACAACCCATTGGCGATACTGAAGTTCTGGCACCAACTGTCGGATTTTTAGGGATCTAAGCTCTAACTACCTGTAACGACTGCTATCGATGTTCGTATGGCAACCGGGGCCGACGGCTTAACGTGCTCTCCGAGACACGAAAACACCCAGACAGATTCATGCACACAAATATTTGCATTGAGCGAGAATCGAATCCGCATCTTCTAACGTAGCAGTCGAATGCTCTACCGCCATGCCACATCGGCTGTCGTATAGTATTTTATTTTTTATTCCTGTCACGTCACAGTTCAAGCTAGAGCCTATTCTGTGACAATTACGGTTTCGTATTCCAGTCTATCTAATTTTCAGCTTAACCCTCACAGAGTCGTCGTATGGTACTCGTATTATCATAATATTGTATGTATTAGGTGTATTCTAATACATATTATGTACTTAATATACCTATAATATATACATACCGGTCTTGTGCATGCGTAGTAATAATTATAATACGTTTCAGACTATACCTCTTCATAAAATAATGGAGAGCGTGACGGGGCGACGGTATCTATCGATGTTCTTGGAGACCATGTGCTCACAGGGCCTGGTAGGCTTCTGGACTGCGGTCGAAGAGCTACGACATAGCCCTAGGAGTAGTTGGCATCAGCTCGGCGCGGAAATATTCTATACATACATCAGATCACCCAGTGCTGAGGTTAAAGTTGATAAGGTAGTTAACATATAAGTACGTGAAGTACTTCACTTGCAAATTATCAATATTGGATTAAGGTTACTATTGGATTACGTATATATTCACGACGGTATAAGGGGTAAGCAGAAGTGTATTAACATAACATTTCGTCAACCACACATTTGAGACATTCAGGATTCATGTATTGCATGTGGGTTTCTATAGTAAACCACAACTGTTAAAAGTCTGAACAGATTTGGATGTTTAGTTGATCGTTAGAATTTTTCTTATTTTTGGTAGGATACCTACTCGAATTTCTTTTCAAGGTATTTTTTTTATTTGTTTTTAAGGATACGAGAAAAAGAATGGAAGGATTTTTACTAGGAGATAAAGGTCCAGAAGTATTCTACGAAGTTCAAGACACAGTTGTGGACACGATACAGGAGAAATATTACCATTCATTTCTCATGAGCGACCAGTATGGGGCCTTAATTGCCGAACTTGCAACAGAGGAGGCTAATAAAGGTTTGCAAAAATATGGATTTTTAACACCCGCCCCACACAAAAGAACCAACAAAAATTTATTTTTTTTAGTCTGGTTAAGACTTTTCTAATAGAAAAAAAAAAACAAATTCAAACTCCCTCCAGTAGATACTTTTTGCCTCCATCATGAACAAGCAGACAAACAGGATTCCAAAAAAGAAAAATTGTGTACAGAATTATTAATTTTACATAAATTTTCAATTTTATCAAATAGGTACAGATTTTATTTCTCATGGTAGTGCTAGATAATTGCAATTCATGAATTTATCATAATACAGAGTTCATTTATCATGCTAAGTAATTGCACTTCATGTAGCCTCATAGAAAACCATTATTTCAGATATAAGCTCAGACAGATCGCCAATCGAAGACCGTCAGTTATCAAACGACTCGGTGTCGTCAGCTGAGAGTGTTGCTGGCACGTTGCATCTCACTGAACATTCTACTTACGCTAGAAGAAAACTTGACGAGTTGCAGGAGCGGCATAATAATAAAATACAGGTAGTTAAACCGGCTGTTAGGGAAGCGCTTACGAAAATGAAGACAGGGGATATACCTAGTACTGAAGATAAAAAAAAAAAATTCCACTATTTTTTATAAGAATTATTTACACTACATCGTGTCAGTATAGGTCAATGAAACGTACGATAAATGCGACGTCATACCAATATTCATTGCGGCATTAATTTTTAGGTTAAGTGAAGCATTTTTTATGAAATCATTGTTTTCTTCAGCTGTAGCTAACACGATGGAGCGTGAATAATTAAAAAAAAAATAGAAAATGGTCAAAAAAATTACATCGAAAAAAAGTCGGTCAATATTTTTTTTAAATTTCTGTACCTACTATCGCATGTCTTCGTTACCAGTTGACTACACCATCTAGTGAATGCTAACTGAACTACTTTCTTAACTATTACGCTGTGGAGACATTATATTATTTATTTCAGAGGCAATAATACTTACACTTACAAATACTTTTATTTTTAGGCGTTAGCAGCACTCCGTGCGTCGTTAAAGCCAGAATCGCCCGCACTGTCAATGTTAGCGAACGAAGTAGAGAAGCTAGCGGGCGAGCAGATGCGGCTAGAAGCGCACCTGGCCAGGACTGACACGTGGGCGGAACACCTGGGCAGGTGGCGGGCCACGGTGCATAGTGCTGATGTATGTTCACGAGTTTCATTATTAACTAACATTACCGTCATATTTATTTTTTCATAAAATTTTAATCATTTCAGCATAAATTAAACATCTCCTTTGCAAGCCTTATGTGGCAGAATGCCCAGAATATAAAGAAACATAAGGTGTTATAACATCCCTTGTACCAAATTATTATTATTCTAGCAAATAAATGATTTTGAATTATTTATATTTTGAACTATTGTCCATTGTGTCTAAATGCAGATAGTCGACGAGTCAAAACCACCACAGTTCGTAATAGTTGTACATATGGCGGAGCAGGAATCTACGAACAATGATGAGAAACCTGAACAAATTACTACGGGCTGGGTGCTGCTCAGGACATTAAACGAATTTCAGGTACAGTACAGCTACATATTGAGCTCGGTCTTCACTTGAATACTCCTACGAGGACGCAGGAGAGTCAGTAAGGCCGAATGTAAACGATATTCTATGGTTGTCCCAACTGGCGTATGGCAGGCATCGCTATCGATCGGTGTGAAGTGGTCGATGGGACACAATTATTCAGGAGTTCTTGGGAGTGTGACGTGTTATACCTTTGTTAATCAATATAATAATTTATCAGTATTCAGTGTTTAATTTCCAGTCTAACAGAATTTCTCTGAGAGTGGTACGAAAGTAGTGAAATGTTTAGTGAATTAATAGTTTTCTTTCAGGAGCTACATCGAAAACTTCGGCCTATGTGTGCAGAATTAAAGAATTTAGAACTACCCTCAAATTCGTTTAAGTTCCTATTTGGAAAAAACGACAAAAACTCTCTAGAAAAGGCAAAAATTTTAATACAGAAGTACTTAGAAGTAAGTGATATTTATAGGTAATTTTATTATTGTACATAGTTTGCCCGAAATTAGACCGTGGTGCAGATTGTGTGCTTTATTGGAGCTATGAGCACAAATAATAAAATAATATTGTAACTTTTTAAAACTCCATTATTTTTTGGAAAACCTTCAATTAATAAAATAGAACGTTGTTATATTTTGAGCATGACTTCAAATTTCAATAGCTTCGCTTATGGTGATGTTGTTTTTCGATACATAAACCATTGCCTATATGGAAAAACTAGTTGATTCGATGTCGAGCGGTTTTTCGTTGGTCGTTGAGTATCAAGCCGCTTGTAATAATGTAATTTGATTTGCTAACTTGTTATCTGTAATTTTTTCACAGTAGCAGTTGCACTGATCACTTATATGTTCAAGTACATATAAGTGATTTTAGCTCGATGGATATAATTATTATGGGATTGAACTCTTATAATTATTTTTAAGCAATTTTACTTTGAAAGTATGTTATCAAATAATAACCAAAACGATGTATTTCCAGTTTGTTTTAGAAGATGATAGACTTAATCAAAGTGAAGCTTTATATACATTCCTCAACCCCAGTTCGGAGTATTTGAAACAGTGTGACTTACCAAAGAAAAATAAGTTCTCGTTCTCGACGTTATTTAAGAGGTAAAAATTACTATGTAATACATGTTTGAAACTATTCACTGTGTTCATTTTGCAATAGTGTTTGGAAATTTACCTGATTTGCATGCCTGCTGCTCAGCTCCCTTGTATAGTAGCGTGATGATATATAGCTTATTGCCTCCCTCAATGAACAGGTTATGAACAGGATTATCAGGTTAATAACACCATAAGAATTTTTCAATATTAGTAGTTTCTGAGATTAGCACGTTCAACCAACCAAACAAACAAACTCTTCAAGTTTATAATATTGATACAAATTTTTTGGATTGTGAATTCTGTATTCCTGTTATTATTTTGCAGCACAAGTAGTGAAGCGACAAACAGGTCGTCGCAGGAAAAGGAACCGTTCACCCACTTATCGGCAGATGAAGACGAAATATCACTATATTTAGATGGCAATGGCGGTGATGGTACTAATAAAAGTATGACGAGTTCTTTGCGTGGTAAGTTTACTGTTTTGTCAATATGATCCCACAAACGTTGTCCTGTCTTAACTATGTCAGTCAAATATGTCAATCGAAAATATGATTAAGTTTTTAATTTTCCTACCTTTCCGCCCAACTTTTTAACTCTTTCTTTCATAAGAACTTTCAACACGGGTGTAGCTTTTTTTCATCCGAAAATCACCTCGGTTACCCCTCTGCCAGCCAGCGGGGACGGTTATGTCGGAATCGAACCCGCGAGTAAAACCGCATGCCGTCTCGCATCTTCAGATCAGTATGGAGGCCCAAAGACATTTCCCTCGGACCCTGAATAGCAT
Organism: Lithosia quadra; assembly: GCA_963576445.1. Lineage (NCBI taxonomy): Eukaryota > Metazoa > Arthropoda > Insecta > Lepidoptera > Erebidae > Lithosia > Lithosia quadra. The sequence continues at coordinate 11,647,625 of OY754878.1, read as the reverse complement.
ATAGCCTTAATGCAGTTTCGCTTTATTGTAATCTCCATGTAATGTTCGGCAGGTGCTGGAGCAATAGCTGAGGAAAGAGACAGTATAGCAGAACCTCTCTACGCGTTGCTGAGTGAAGTCTTCGACATGCGTGGTGTGTTCAGGTGGCTGAGGAAAACCTTGGTCACCTTCGTGCAGATCACCTATGGGAGGACTATCAATAGGTATTGTGTAAATTCCCCTTTAGGCTTGAGTTACACAGAAAGGATACGGCGCGGATTCGATTTTTAAAAGTCAATATTATCAGCCAGGAATCGGACCCGATGTTTTAAAAAAGCGGATGCTATAGGTATTATTATAGTGCATGTAAGTTGGCAAGATTTTGGAGTAGTGTGGGCCCCACTACTCCAAAACGTTGCCAAGTTAGATGCCGGGCACTATCCACCAATTGATAGTGTCTCTAATGAGAGACGAATTTGTAGGAGGTAATGAGGTATTTCTAACAAAATACAATTTTATAATTCGACTTCTTTTTCTTATGTTACCTATTTCAACAAATCAAGCGTTCAAAATGATGGTTATTATTTTTAATTAAAAAATTTTGTTGATACTTTTTGGCATATATTCCTTCTTGAAATTACTCAATGTATGAAGATTTTGCCAAACACATTATTATTTTATTTTACTCAGGCAAATCAAAGAGACGATATCTTGGCTGTTCTCTGAACAAATGCTGCATTACTATACCACTGTCGTGCTGAAATCGTGGTGGCCGGGGGGAGTGCTGTCGGAAAATATTTCCAATAGGAATTTTCAAGACAAAGGTTAGTGTTCCTTGATATTGTTGATGATAATAATAAATATTTTAGGACATACACCGTGCCATCTAGTCCCAAACTAACTAGAGCTTGTCGTATGGGCTTTCTAATGTAAGGAAAGATGCTTAAAGACATATACAGAGAAACACCCAAACCAATGCAAATTTACGTATTTGCACTGAACGGGAATCGACCCCGAACCTCTGACTTAGCCAAAGAGGTCGTAGTTTATTCGTATGTTATTAATAGGACAATTTTTAAGACTAATAATAATAATCCATTATTTCGAGCATTTTTGACTCATTATTGTTTGTTAACACGACAGAGCACACGCGCACTCTAGCGCTGCAGCAGCTGAACGAGAGCGTGTTAGACGCGCTGTCTTCGCTGGTGGGTGCGCAGGCGGCGGCGCGGGGCGCGCACAAGCTGTTCTACACGCTGCAGAACACCACGCACAACAAGCAACTGTTCTATGTGAGTACACTCTCACTGTATAATGACCGGCAAACAACTTGACAAAGTACCCTCTTTTTTTCCGTGTGGAAATCCTCATGGATACCCACCCCGCGGCCAGCGGCCAGGTTATGTCGGACTCTTACCGACTAAGACCGCACGCCGTCTAGGGTCTTTTGACGCCAGGGTGTAAGGCGGCCACCCTCTAGCGCAGAATGTGTTTTTATTTCTCTTTGGTGGTTTAGTTAGTGGTTAGCGGAGAGACGCCGATCAACAATTCACACCTAAATAAATCCAATCACGGACTCAAAGGGCTCGCGTCTTTGGTTGATCAGTTCGTTTATTGGCCTTTTGATTGGTCAACAATTTTTACGTTCAAATATGGACTTTATATCGATGGTCTAAAAGACAAACATACTTAGTTCAAAGTTAGACTAAATTTTAGTCTAAAAATTATATAATTTTACGTGCGTATGCTGCTAATATTAATACGTATAGATATGTAAATACAGTTTGCGTCATGTGAAGTAATGTTTTCAAGAGGAGTTTAGAAATAAAAAACAGTCTCCAGTTTCATTTCTGTACTACATAATTATATGTTTCAAAGATTAATAAAATAACTCTAATCCAGTCCTAAAACACTAGTAATGTCTAGAAAGTTGGCACATGTAATTTATTCATTAATGTAAGTATTTTTTATACCGAAACACAAAAATGTGGCTAGAAACACGGGTAGCTAGTATGTTCTAAAACGTGGATAATTTCCGACTCATGTCTTATTATTAATAATAATAAAATTTACTTTAATTTTCTAATCGATCCGGTAATTTAGAACGATTAGATAAGTAAACTAATTTACATATTACTGTAGACACTAAAAATAATAATACTGGTTTATGGTAAACCACATAGCTAATATAGTTACTTACAAATGAAAAAGAAAAACCATGGTAACGCGTTCATTAGCTTCGCTCAAAACTACATTACATAAAATCTAAAATGCTCTAATCAAATGCCGTTTTAATTTAACGTAAGTACTAATGTCTATATACACTAATTAGTTTTATCCTCCGAACTCGCGCGAGAACCTAACAGGAAATACACTGCAACACTAGTAACAATTGTACAGGAAATAGGTCCGAACACATATACAGCCATAGCTATAAACAGAATAGCCACGCCTATAAATATAATGTACAGCCTCGGACTGACTACAGATACTGATATTCGCTCCGGAGTGCTGCCCACGTACGATATAGTCTGAAAATAAAATATTAAATATAAACATCCATTGAAGAAATGTTATTTATTGCATCTAAGGAACATTTTTAATTTTATATCTATTGGTATAAAAATTAATAGGACTTCTTGTTTTTATGTTACATTAATTCTTTCTGATTTATAGATTTTTCAGCTTTCATTTAAAAAGTATCATAAATTTTGTGGCTAACTTGGTACTTAATTAATTACTGTGAATGATAAAATTATAATGTATGTGTACCCGGTTCTTGTTTTAATGCATCTATGACTATTTTAAATAGTCAAACTAAACAAAACAATACTCACACTGTATGAAATATTATCCGGGTTATTAACATATAGAATTCTTTCTCCGAGTAGGTCTTCTGTAAAATAAAGAATAGTTGAGACATCTCGAAAGATTCAAACCTAAATATATATAAGATAGATTGTCTTGATCTTTAGTTATTTAGGGCGACACCGTTAAAAACAAACTGAGTTTCTCTGTAAGCAAAAGTTTTATTGTTTTTATTAGGTAGGTATGACACGTGTTTTACAAACCTATTAAATAACGACAACCAAGTAACTAATTACTTACCTGTAAGCAAAAGAAACGACATTTAATGTTCTTAATCACAATGTCGATCCTAAAACACAATTATTAACATATTTTCTTGGTTTATAAAACCTATTGGAAAATTATTGACATCAAAATAAAATAATGACATTTCGTTTCATGCAGCGACACCACAGATAATACTCTATCTCGATGGCGCTACTCGATGCGCAGAATGTTCGAAGAAAAAGTATTGTTTTTCTTTACAACTCCCCCTCCCAGAGAGTATTATAATAATACGATACGACTATACAGCCTCATGGAAGTCTTCAAACGCAGGGGCTGGAGTAAGTTTCGAGATGTGGAAATAGTTTGACTCCGCTTTCTTATGGCTTGTGTTAATCTTGTATATTGATTTAGATATTTTTTCTATTATGTTATAGGGACCAATTCTCAGTTCGTCGAGTTTCTTCCTATTCAGTTTATTTCCATTATCCACAAAAACAGTATCACCCACTTTGAACTCCACATGTCTTCGATTTTTGTTGTAAATTGTCTTGTTGTAATTATGTGATTTTAAAGTATTTTCTAAAGCTTTTTTCCTGTCTTGTATCAAATCACAATTGGTCTTTTTAAGTTTTAGTTCTTTTGGTAAAATTGTGACATCTGTGCCGTTTAGAAGGTACTTTGGAGCATATCCAGTAACAGTATGTTCGGTTTCATTATAGTTTTTTACACAATTTCGTGCTATAGTTGTCCATGCTATTTTAGCATTGGTCTCATTTATCTTGCATCTGATTTTATTAACTAATGTCTGATTCAGTCTTTCATTCAGTCCATTCGAGAAGGGCGAGTCTACAGCAGTAAAGATTATTGGGATATTCTGTTCTTCCAAAAAATTTTTGAATTCTCTAGAATTGATACCTGGATATTGGTCTGCGAGAATCATGCCAATGTTATTAGTTTCTGCACAGTTTCGGACAAGTTTTATGAAGTCATTTGCATTTTGTGTGCTTGATGTCAAAATGTATGCATACCTTGTGAAATGGTCTGACAGCAGGTGCAAATACCGCTTTGTTGATCTTGAGCCCCCAAATCCTCCAATTGTATCGATAGAACATATCTCAAAAGGTTTTGTGGCGGGACCCAAATGGGACATCAATCCATATTTGTTTTGTCCTCTTGATTTGTTCTTCATACATATTATACAACTTTCACAGATTCTTTTTATATTCTTTGTCAAATTCTTTGCGGTATACCATGAGCTAATCATTATTTGCATTTGTTTAATTCCTATGTGACTCAGATCTGTATGTACATCTTTGATGAATTGTATACTAAACTTCTCTGATAGAATTATCTTTTCTTTTTTTTTAACTTTCTTGTAATAAACATTATTTTTTGTTATTAACTTGTCTTTACTATACTGTATTTTAACATTTTTACTTTGATCTTTTAAGATATCCTCTAATGTAATTATATTTACTACTTTCAATTGTTCATCCAGGTTTTCATTTGCCTCTAGGACTGGATTTCTGCTTAGACAGTCAGCTTCGACATTGTATTTGCCTGGAGAATATTTAATTTGGAAATCATATTGCGATAAGTAGTATGTCAGATCTCCTAGTTCTTCATCTGTTCTTGATTTTATGTTCATATTCTCCAAGGGCTTATGATCTGAAAAAACAGTAAACTTCCTACCTATCAACAGATGTTGCCAATATTTCACACATTCTTTAATTGCCAAGCATTCGAGGTATATAGCTTTCTTCCTTTTTTGAACTTCATTTAATTTTTTTGAGAAGTATGCCACTGGTTTCTCTTCATTGTTTTCTTGTGGTTGTTTGAGGACTGCTCCTACCCCCAGGATACTGGCATCTGTGTATATGTGGATAGGCAAGTTTGGATCAAAAATAGTCAATATTGGGTGAGAGCATAATATTTGTTTCATTTCATCAAATGACTCTTGGCATGTATTCGTCCAGTTAAAAGTTTGTCCTTTTCTTAATAGGTTGTGTAGTGGTTCCAATTTTACTGCGATTCCTGGCACATACTTATGGTAAAAGTTTATTTTCCCTAAAAATTGTCTCACATTTTTTTGTGTTTTTGGAACAGGGAACTGTTTTATTGATATTAAATTGTCTTTCAGAGGTCTAATTGAATTATTCTGAATTATGTGACCTAAGTATTTAACTGAGTCAGATGCAAAAATGCATTTAGAAAATTTTAGTCTTAAACCTTCACTTTTAATTGCTTGAAACAGCTGCTCCAGACATCTGATATGATCTGAGAATGATTTTGAGAACAATAAAATGTCATCGATGTAGCATACTGTGAAATCTCCAAGCTTGTGTTTTCGTATAATATTACACATTATTCTCTGGAATATAGCTGGGGACGTCTTTAATCCAAATGGTAAGCAGGTCCATTGGAAGTGGCCATCTTGGGTGACGAACGCAGTCTTGTATCTGTCTGTAACACGCAGAGGTATTGACCAAAACGCAGAATTCAGGTCCAGTGTAGAGAAATACTTACAATCTCTAGTTTTAACGATTAGGTCCTCAATGAGGGGAAACGGTTGCGACTGTGGAACAACAATCTTATTTAGGTCTCGAAAATCTATGCACAATCTTGACTTTTTATTTTCATCTCTTTTGTAAGCCAACGTAACTGGAGCTGCAAATGGGCTATATGATTCTTCTATAATTTTTTTCTCTAATAGTTTTCCAATTTGATTTTCAATTTCTTTTTTATCTTCTATTGTACAACGATATGGCCTCTTACTGCAATATTTTTCTATTGACAGATCAATGTGTGCTTCATAGTCTGTAACCACTCCAATGTCATATTTGTCCTTTGCGAATGCGGATGTATTTTTCAAAATTAAGTCATCAATTACTGCTTGTTGCTGATAATCTAGATGATTTATCCACATTTTAAAATTTTCTTCATTGAAGTTCTCGTTGAAATTTATCAAATTATTTGACTTCATTTCCTTAGAAATGTCACTATTCAATATACTTATTTCCTTAGAAACAACTTCGGTTTTTTGTATAGGAACTTTTTGAAAGATTTCCAAGTTTTCATTCTGGATTAAGAAAAATTCCTTTATACAGTCTAATCCGATTAAAAAATCATAGTCAAAATTTTCTTTGTCTATTATAAAAACATTCATTTTTTTCTCCACATTAAATATGGTTATATCCAGTGTTATTAAGCCCTTTGCCTTTCTAACGCCATTAATTGTTTTTAAATTAGTATTGCTTGAGTAACTTAAATCTTTGTTGTTTATCTTCAATAACTTTGAATTGATCAATGACACATTTGAGCCAGAGTCATAGATTCCATATATGCTAAGACTCTTATTCAATAATAATTTTACTTTAATTAATGGCGGCACTATTAGTTTTTTGGTTCTTCACATTGCAATTCGCATTCCAATTCAGAATTATTAATGTGCTTTATTTGTTTATAATTTCTTTCTTTTCCACTATTAATTTTTGTTTTGAACCAACAGGAGTCCTCTGAATGATATCGCACACCTTTTTGCAAGCTTTCACAAATACTGCATTTTTCCTTCATGGCCTTATCATCCCTTTTTTTAATAAATTTCTTCTTTGCAACCAAATGTTCTAACTTGCCCAGTTCATTAAATAAGTCCTTTGTTTCTACAATTTCTTCTTTGTTAATTCTATCTGTTATAAAATCCGGTAAGCCAGCGGCAATTATATCAATAAGAGTCCCTTGATCTATTGTTTTCCTTACTTCAAGTAAAAGTTTTTCTTTTTTGACGGCATATTCTAAAAGAGACCCTGATTGGTATTTGAAAAACAAAGCATACTTGCTTGTAGACCAACCTTTACTAGCATAGGTTTGCAGAAAGTTTGATTTCCATTCAGACCATTCCGATTGCAAACCATGCTTGATCATCATGGAAGAGTACCAATCAGCGCAGGATTTCTCAAGAAATAATCTGAAAATTTCAATTTTCTCCTCTTCTTTTACTACATCAAACCTTGTACACTCTTTTTCAAATGTTTCCATCCAGTTATATGCATTTCCACTTTTTCCATCAAATCTTTCAATCACAAATCTATCAGCAAATCTTTTTAAACTTTGTTTTTCTTTGTTTTGTTGACCTTCAAGCAACTTTTCTAGAAGTTTTACCAGTGGTTGTTCTAAATTATTTTTATTGACCGACTGTTCCTCGGTGATTTCCTCAAGAAATTGGTCTTGGAAAACCATATTTTCGTCTTCATCACAGTATGTTTGTAACAGACCCTCTGTCATTTTTATCCATACACTTCTGGTTTGATATCTTTTCTTCAATGTATTTTTCATTGTAACGAAAGCCCTGGAGGTTTGGACATGTTTATGAAACTGTGATACTGCTTGATATTCCTCCGGAATTAAGAAAACTTTGTCGTCTTGTGTGGTAATGGAGGTTATGGCAATGTAGTTCGATTTTCCGTCTGTCATTGCTTTGACTTGAAAAGTAAATTTTAGTTTTTCCATTTTCATTTTGACAATAAATGTCGTTTTATAAGATAGATTGTCTTGATCTTTAGTTATTTAGGGCGACACCGTTAAAAACAAACTGAGTTTCTCTGTAAGCAAAAGTTTTATTGTTTTTATTAGGTAGGTATGACACGTGTTTTACAAACCTATTAAATAACGACAACCAAGTAACTAATTACTTACCTGTAAGCAAAAGAAACGACATTTAATGTTCTTAATCACAATGTCGATCCTAAAACACAATTATTAACATATTTTCTTGGTTTATAAAACCTATTGGAAAATTATTGACATCAAAATAAAATAATGACATTTCGTTTCATGCAGCGACACCACAGATAATACTCTATCTCGATGGCGCTACTCGATGCGCAGAATGTTCGAAGAAAAAGTATTGTTTTTCTTTACATATATCTAGTATTTTCCAATTACTATAATTTTTATATAGACGTATCTGTGGCGTCTATCGATAAAGACTCACCACTACATCCAACTCCAATCTTATTAAGCTCATCCAGCTCCCCTTTTCTTATAGTAATAGTGCTGTAATCCTCGCTGTATCGATACATTTCGGCTGCTAACACCGTAGTGAAGCCATCTTTTGTTTCTTCCTTTTTGGATATGAATCTCCTCTGTATCTCATTCAGGAACAGGAATGTTCTGGATCGTTGACATAACTGAAATAATTACGATTTTTAATTAATCTGCATGCACTTACCATACAGCTCCTGTAAGTATGGTGTTCAAATGAATCAACCTATCATAGTTGATGATTAGAACAATTGCGCCGTAGCATTCGTTCTTCTTATGGCATAAACAAAACATTACTATAATGCAATGTAATCCTGTTTAAACCTAAAATCCAAGGTGCCTCGAGATCGCACAAAAATATAGTGATTTGAAGGATAATCGTCACTAAAAATAAAACTCGTGTAAGTGGAATAGGTCATCAGTTCAGAAATTGTAACACGTAATAGTTGTTTTGAATACGGGCACAAATACATCATTACGTAGTACATAGACATCCACTCAGTATCAGCCTCATACTTATAGAAGGTGAGACATTTGACCATTGGTGTTTAGTAGACAGTTTCCTTCGATCTTTATCAGCCTACTGTAGCGGACAGGTGACAGTTGACGAGATAATTACTGACGCTTGGCATCCGTTTGGCACATGTGATGCAGACCTCGCGTTGACAGTAATTAATTCTATGCTAGTTCGAAGTTTTTTAGGCATGCCTATCAAATGACAATCTCATATATTTAAAATTTAAAGCGTTGCTGGGTGGTTCTATTCATTGTCTAACCTACGCCATTTTGGCGACGATTTTGCTCATAGAGTCAAAGAGACTAAAGGTATCTCAATGATGAATCTAAAACCCAATCAGCTACTCGTATACATAGAATCTAGTAGCAATATATCTATTTTCTCATTTATATCGTCGCCGACATGCTGTCCATAGGCAGACTCATGCGTTCATCGCCTGTTGAACCCCTCGTCACGAGACATGTTGTCCAAGCTTTTAAAGTTATCCTGTTATTTTGGTGTTGCTTATCAAGACTAGCTATGAAAGCCAATTCATTGATTGTATACTCGGAAATTACGTAATATCAGTGGAACTGGTGAAGATTCACGATTCACATTTCATTCTGTCTCCAAGGAGTCATAGTAATAATCAAATGTTACAAACGCGGATGGCACATAGATAGGCATTTCTCAAATTGAACTAAATTATAAAAAAACGCTTATCGAACCTTTAACGAAGAGTTAAAGAGGATTAAATTTATTCAGTTCTTTTAATTTTTTTTATATAAGGTAGGATACAGGATAAACACACCATAGAACGGCACTTGATATGATGTTCACATATTATATCAGCATATTATTATTATTCCGAAGTTTACGGAGGTAGAACACGACGGTATCTCCCGTCCGAACTGAACGAGACCGCGGCCATAATATAACCATAGTGTTGTTCCCAGCGGTAAGTAGGATAGCCAGAGCTCATAATCCCCCCCCCCCCCCTCATCACCCAATCCCCACCTCCAACCCCCCAAATCATCATACATCGCACTTAAGAGAACGCATCGTAATTTTTTTTAAGTCAGTCCTAGCACACTTCTACATGCTGTATTACCAAACCAACTTTTACCACCACATTTCAGCAATCGTTTAAACGTGTTAACGTTTTTATGACTTTGTAAGTAGACATTTGACGACTAACAAATGTAATCAAACTGAAAATAACCAGTTCTATTTTAAAATTATCGTATTTATTTTTATATAACGGCTCTTGACCTTGAAGTAGTTGAGAAGTTGCATTTCCACTTGCAGTTTTTTTTATTATAATTATCTATACTAATATTATAAAGAGGTAAAGTTTGTGTGTTTGTATATTTTTTAAATTGTAAGGGATAATCTCGGGATCTACTGAAGCGATTGTAAAAATTCCTTCACCAATAGAAAGCCACGTCATTCGTGAGTGTCATAGGCTATATATTTTATTGGAAAACTGGAATTTACACCCGGGCGAAGCCGGGTCGCTAGTATTATTATATATATATATATTTTTTTTTTTTATGTCGGTCACGTCAACATGACTTCACCTCGCCTTTCTTTAAACTTATATAAACACAGTGTGTAGTCACAATTATAACAATAATACTCATTATTATACCCTTTAGTACCGTGTATCTGCCAAAGCCACTATGACCCGAACTTCATAATGGGCCATCGTTCTTATCTGTATTGGGAGCATGCGCTGACAAACTTTCAGCTTTTATAAAATAACGAAGGTCTGGGGTTCATGGGCTCTTGCTCTAGTAGTATATAGGCTGACCAACGCGGTATATCCGTGGGGCTTCCCGCGCGAAAAAAACCATTAACACCGTTAGTTGAAAAAAAAAATTGTAGAAGTTAGAACTTACTTTATCTGTTATACAGAAGTAGACGTATTTGTCCTCTGTTATGTAGTGCAGTAAGTAAAGACCGTGTGAATATGTCATTTTGTTGTTGCACGGGGGTAATTTTGCTAGCACTTGTTCCGTTATCTCCATGAAGTTTCCATCGCAGGATGCAAAATGCGATACTATATTCCTTTCACAAGCCACAACACTGAATAGAATAGGCATATTTATTTTTAAGAAATCTTGATTAAGTTTTTTTTGTTTTTTTTTTGTATGTTTTCACTATCACAAGATCACTCAAACACTCCAATGTTCTTCTCCAATAAAATCTTTGCGTTTGTCAATTTTAATATTATTAAATAAATGTTTTTATATTTGTTTTTTACTTTGTATTTTAGCGTCGTCGCTACAAATGTTCAAACCGCAACTGATTATAAAGACATACCATCCCACTGGCATGTCTCCGCAGAATAACGCGGAATCTAAAATTATTGGCTCGTCATTCGGTCGAAACGTGTGTTCCTCGCTAAAAATGTCACCGCTTGTAGATAAATGCGAGAAATGCCGCGACAAGTGTACGGAAGCTGTAGGGATCCGTGAGATACGCGTCCGTATCACAATTTTAAATTTGCCCATAATCAGTTGCTACTCCGTGGTATTCACTTTATTGTCAAATCTAAACTGCTGTGTGATACGTTCTTAACATACGTGTAATACAGCCTATAGCTCAGGTGTCGGACTTGCGGTCGACAGATAATGGGTTCGACTTCTGACCATCACAGGCAGCTAAGGATTGAAATAGGCTGGTTGATTTATCAATTAAATTTAAATCTAATCAATGTGTGTGTGTAGTTCTGTTACTGACAAAGCAATAACACCACCAATCCAAAATATCAAACAACAAGTTGGTAAATTATATTTTAACCTAACCGTCTCTCACACGTAATCACACCTTTACCGGATACCTACGGACCGCGTTAGCGAGTAGACGTCTACCTCATAAGTTGTGTATTTTTAATAAAGATTTAAACTAAAATAATAAAGTAATGAAATTTTATGCAATAATACAACAAGCCAAAAGTTTACCAACTACCAGGCAAGCATAACCCACAAGATAGTGTGTGTGTACGCGGAGTGCGAGAGAAAGTGAGACACCAACAACGAAGACGAAGCTATCAAGACAGCTATGCGCGCTGCGCTTGCATCTATCGCGTTCGCGTCATCCAGCGAGCGCTTGCCACAATACACAAGCGACAGCGTGTAGCGGGTAACTTTTTTGCATTTCGGAAATAACTTTGATTTTGGGTAATCTGATTTTATAAAATAAAATGCCAAAATCACTATATAGAACACCACCAAAACAAACCATACCCTCAAAATCTGAGTCGGACATTCAAAAATTGTATGCAGCCGAATCCTCAAATTTGAACTTCACCCAACCAGCTAAACGTAAATGTATATCTCCTGAGATACCTCCAGAGGAGTCTGATAGTTTTGAAAATGAAATCAGGCAAATGATCAAAGAACTTGTGAATACCCAGAACGCTCGACTTGACAAATTAGAAAACCATCTAATTGAGATAAAAAGTCAATATACTGATATCAAAACCACCAGTAGCGAGGTAGAAAAGTCAATCTCGTATATATCGGATCAACTGTCTACTCTGGAGACTAAGATAACTGGGTTAGAAAAAGAACGTCAAACAATGACACTAAAGCTGTCAACATTAGAGGAAAAACTGGATGCCCACGATCGTAATCTTATTAAAACCTCGGTGGAACTGCGGAATGTACCCAAGAGAGTGGCTGAAACTAAATCTATGTTATATGACACGATATTGCACTTGTCGAAACAGTTGAACATTGATATAGCCATCACTCATATTCGGGATGTAGCCAGACAACCCTCAAAAAAGGAAAAACCAACTTCAAGCGTAACATTGGAGTTCACGAACACCCTTTTGAAGACCAGCTTTCTAAATGCCATCAAGCAATACAACAAACAAAACCCTAAGAACAAGGTCAACTCTTCTCAGTTGGACATAAAAACCACTGAAGAACTACCAATCTACATTACAGAGCAATTAACTTCTCACGCCAAAAAAATATTTCACCTTACAAGAATGTTCGCCAAATCATACCAATACAGCTTCTGTTGGACATCGAACGGACAAGTTATGCTGAAAAAGGACTCTAATAGTCAAACTATAATCATTAAAAATGAACAGCAGCTGCAGCAACTGTCGCAGCCAGGCAATGTATGACTAGCTGTACTAACCTGTTGCATTACCTATGTACAACTTTTATTAATTAATCCTTCCATAATTATTATTAAACAACTAAATCTAAGAATACACACACTACACACATCCAAATACTACCTACCTACACAACCAAAATCTTACGACAAGAGAACACACGCCAATAACTTTAAATCTTTGTACTTGTATTACAATCTTCGTTCAATTAACACTTTCGTAATATTAAAACATCCTAGAATAAGTAACGTCTATATTAAAACTTTTATCGATGGTGTAAAAACATGCATAATTAAATTAAACTGCGATAAGATCATTAAGTGGAACTCTTTTATAGATAGTTTCTACCATTTTATAAACAACCCGCGCTATAAAGTTTGTTCTCATTTCTTATACTATGACAATTATTCTCTTCAAAAATGATTAACAGCACTAATGATTTATGTGATAGTATAGATAAACTTTTTGTATCAGAACTTCACACATGCATCCCGGAACAAACCACTACTTACGTGAGTCAACCAAATAATTACCTAAAAATTTTTACTCAAAACATTAGATCAACTAATCGCAACTTTTTCGGTCTTATTACAAAACACGGACTAAAGTCAGGTTTAAACCCAGACTATGAAGTCCAGGCTTAATTTTAAGACCAAGGTTTAAACTTCTTCTTATTACAAAAACAGAATAATCCGTGGACTACTTAGGCCATGGTTTAAATCTTGGCCTAATAACAACCACAGATTACTCTAAACTTTTGTTCGTTCATTGTGATATCATTCGGTCGCAACGTTCCGTTTTCTCAGAAAGCAAAAATTTTCTGAAATCGTTAATAAATATTATTTACTAAAAAATGGTGAAAAAACTATTTTCAACATTATAATTATTAAATTTAAAGTCATGAACGATAGTTGGACTTTATTTTATAGTAAAATATCATTATCATGCCTTTATTTAGCAATCATTGTTATAATATTTGACGATCTATGATGAACGTTAAATGAAGCGTAGTTTTTCGGAGCCCGCGCGTTGTTCAATTTTTTTTTTAAATTTTTATACCCACTTTTGAATCATTTCAATACCCGTACTAACTTTTATGTTTCCAGTGGTTTAAACTTTTAAATTTGAATTAAATAATGGAAGGAGAAAAGAAAAAGAGGGGCGAAAATTGGACTGCCGAGGAAAAAGTAAGCCAAAATATGATGTATTTTGGTATTTTCCACAAATCAAATCAAAATGACAAGTTTGACGTTTTATTTTCGTGGTTTAGATACTTAGACCAACGTTAAACTAGGTGTCACGCAGGTTTATCTTTAGACCAGAGATAGTCCCAGGTTTAGTACTAAAACGCGTTTTGTAATAACATTTTCGTTAAACCATGGTCTAAAGAAGTTTTAAACCTGGGTTTAAAGTTAGTCCGTGTTTTGTAATAAGACCGTTTAAGTTTACAAACCCTCTTACACCGTATACCTTTTGACAATGACTTGCTGATTTTAACTGAATGTTGGTCGTCATGTTCAACTAACACCAACATACCCCATCTGCAAAATTACACGGTTTTCGAAACCTCTGAACATCTCAATCAAAATGACGGCGTGGTTGTTTATGTGAGATCCGAACTATCGGCTATATGTGAAGAACTTGACCTAAAACGATCCGCATCTGGAATTTTAATTAAAATTAATTCTAATGTAGCTATAGTATGTATCTACCGCTCACCCTCGTGTTATAATATTAGCAATTTTTTGTCGGCTCTCAATACACTGTTGCCCACCCTCGGTAGTTTTAAGTCAGTGGTTATAACAGGTGATCTAAACATAGATATAAAACCCACTACCATTGACGAGCGTGCACAGGAATACTTGAACTGCCTCGCCTTTCATGGTCTTTTGCCGGCTTACACTGTCCCAACTAGAAATGAAAATTGTTTGGATCACATTTTCCTACGATCTAAGTCCCCAACAATCACACTTGTGTATGGATCGACAGTTACTGACCACTATTCCACACTATTTTGTATAAGAAAACAAACTATTAAGAGAACCGCCGCCCATACCATGACTAAAATTGACTACGAGGCACTAAACAATACAGTGCTTCAATTAGACTTCCACCCTCTTTTTTCGATAACAGACTCAAACGCGGTGACGGATGAACTACCTAAGTAGTATAAAAAAAAAAAAAAAAAAAAAAAAAAAAACTGATAGAGATACTCAGATCAGCCATCACAAAACACACAGTAATTCAAAAAGTATCATCCAATAAAAGACTGCTGAAACCGTGGATTACCCCCGGATTAGTGAGATGCGTAAGACATAGAGACGCACTTCATAAAAAGGCTAAACAGTCTCCAACAAATGAAGTGTTGCGCATTAGCTATACACGCTATAGAAACTTTTGTACAGGGCTTCTTAAAAGAACAAAGAGGCATTATGATGCACAGCAGATTAACAAAGTCAGTCAAAATCCAAAACTATTATGGGATACTATAAAAAAAGTCACAAACACCACCAAATCTAAGAATTCCTCTGTGTTACTACTGGGAACTTCAACTTCGCACACACAAGCATGTGACGACGTAAATTCTTACTTCGTTAACATTGGTAAGAACTTGGCTGACAACATACTGAAGAAGCAGTCTCCACAGCATGCTATCACCTCACAACTCATGCATAAGCCGACGCCAAGCTCATCTTTTGTTTTAACTCATACTGACCCAGCCGAAGTTATCTCAATGATTGCCTCTTTGCGTGCTGATGCGTCTACCGGATGGGATGGCATTTCACCCTATTTCCTGAAGAGATATTCTGTTCCCCTGGCACCCATTCTAAGTCACATATTCAACCGTTGTTTTGACACTGCTGTCTTTCCGGATGCTTTTAAAAAGGCTATTATTCATCCTATCTTCAAGGGGGGCGACGGGAGCCTACCGAACAATTACCGCCCTATTGCAGTTCTAAGTGCTCTATCTAAAATACTTGAACGCCTCATTAATAAGAGACTGGTCAACTACCTGGATCGTCAAAAGTTAATTTCTTCGCAACAATTTGGATTCCGTCAAAAAAAGTCGACTTGTGATGCTATTCAGGACTTAACTAATTTTATCGTTCAAAACCTCAATGAAGATAAAAAGGTCTTGACTATCTTCCTTGACCTTGCAAAGGCATTCGACACGGTTCCCGCAGCCCCACTTCTACTTAAACTTGAACGAATGGGTGTCAGAGGTGAGCAGCTGGAGTTGTTTCGGAGTTACCTTACAAACCGCTCGCAAAGAGTTAAAATTGGAAGTCATACAAGCGAGGAACTACCTATCCGCTACGGTGTGCCGCAAGGTAGCATACTCGGTCCTACTCTGTTCCTTGTATTCATAAACGACCTCTGTGATATGGAAATTCCACAATCGAGGGTCGTGTGTTATGCGGATGACACCGCCTTGGCATTTGTGGGTGACACGTGGTTGGAACTAGAACATAAAGCACAGTCTGGCTTTAACGTCGCATTGGACTGGCTTTCATCACATACACTGACTCTCAACACACAGAAAACCAAATTTGTGACCTTCTCCATTAGCTCGACGTCACAACCAAGAGTCCCAGTTACCTTAAAAGCTCACTCCTGCACACTCCTCACCACTTCGACGGGACTTCCTTGCAACTGCTCGACCCTATCGTGCACTGATAATATTAAATACCTAGGCGTAATCTTAGACAAGAATTTGACCTTCAAACCTCATATAAATGCTCTTGTCGTCAGAGTTCGGAAACTAATGTACGTTTTTAAAACCTTACGTCATATTGCAAACAAAGCCATTATACTTAACGTATATTACGCCCTATGCTTGTCTATCGTAACGTATTGTATTCCATGCTGGGGTGGCGCAAATAAGTCGATACTCATGCCTCTGGAAGTGGCACACAGAGCCATTTTAAAAATAGTAACATTTAAACCCATTACGTTCCCGACTAACTTGCTGTACAGTGTCTACGATGTATTAAATGTTCGACAGCTCTTTATATATCATACAATTCTGCTCCAACACAGATGCACTGCTTACAGAAAAATAACAAAACGTCGAGCCGACAAGATCTGTGTCATTCCTAAACCAAGGAAATCTTTCACTAAACGCTTCGCCTATTACTTGGGCCCGTACCTTTATAATAAAATTAACCTAACATGTCCGATATATGGCTCAACACACTTTACTTGTAAAAATATTGTTAGATCCTTTTTACGAAATAAATCTTATGATGAAACAGAGGATTACTTGACACAAATTATATAGGTAGATAATATGTAAAATAATACATTGTATATTTTATATAAAACTACCCACATTTATGAAATATTATGGTTATTATGAAACCAACATTTGCTTTTATTCAAGTACATATTCTTACAATTACGGACAAACACAGCTTACACACGCACACACACACAGACACACTCACTCATACACACACACACGCACTCGCATACACACACCTACCTACACGTATTTAATTGATTTAATTAACAATTAAATGCGTGTTTTTACTAATACCTATATTGCAGTCTAAAACGTAAACAAGTTATAATACAATTATTATATAGCATAGCAAACCTTAGGGCAAGGGACTGTTGCTCCTTACTACAGGTTATTAACTGACCTATCAAGGGAAACAGAACTTCACCCACTAGATTGTACCTAAATGTAAATAGTTGTAAGACCTACCTTGTATTACTGCCTGTAACTACAATCACTTTTTTCTCAATAAACATTATTATTATTATTATTACCTTTGCAGAGAAAGACTCTAGCGGTCTTGTCTGCCGTAGACCACGTACTATCAGTCGCCCCTTTCTCAACTCATCATTTCCTTTTTGACCAACTTTTCTCGAAGTCGGTTCTCGAGGCGATCTCGAGGTCATGTATATTACTGTAATATATATTATAATGTAAATTGTTACAGGAACTGTTCGAATTAGTACTTATGGAAGTATTTCCCGAGCTCAAACGATACCACTGAATCTCTGATCGAGGTAAGCCATGACAATAGTTGTATATCAGAGTATAGTAAATTTATAATATTACAGGGATGATATCCAAAGGGCACTTCTTCAAACTTAATGAGTGTATAATATAATTCATAATATCTAAGAGACATTCCAGTTTGAATTTCTTTTGTTTACTGTATTTGATACTTCCAAATGACTGCACATATCTTTTCTAAATTTATACCAGTTTTTAAATCTGCTTACCCAGTTACACATATCAACAGTGATACGTGACAGCGATTGTAAATGGCGTTTCTTAGAGCTCAACTAGTAAAGTATTGGTACACGCAAATTATTTGTGTAGATCGATGTGTTATGTTATCGCATCCTAAAAAGGCTAATAAATACACATGATTGGGAGCTTTTAGGACTGATCCTGGGTTCTATAGTGGACACAGTCCACATTGCCGCATTCTAAAGAGGTTAAAAATATTCTACGACATTCTACACAGCGCTCTCTAGACCCAAGCTTACTTGTATACTTTTTTTTGTAATGTATTTATATTATGCATAGAAACACCCAGACCAATGCAAATAAAACTATTCATGCATAAAAATATTCGCGCCCTCTGTCGTAGCAGTCGAATGCACTACCACTACGCCACAGATACCGTAGATGACACTTATTCATTTAACCTCTTTAGGATGCGACACTGTGCGACAAAATAAGTGTATTTTAGTAACATAACCGGGTTGAATGTACCTTTGCAAACGATGAACCACCTACTTTTGCATTAGAGCGAACATAATAGACTAGTTTTCGCATCGTAAACAACGTGGTTTGCAAGACATTACAATTATAATATTGTTCTGTCATTTTGTCCACTACGCGAAATAAATTATTTTCTTGCAATACAATCGCTGTCGCGCATAGGCAACATCACGGCTAAGACACTATCTAGGTACTCAGACCATATAAGATACATAATGTCTTAAATTTTTTACCTTATTTTACAAGCCTTGGTGACTTCACGATTTTTAACATCCAATGTACAAGTAAATTACATTATTCTTAAATAAAATTGGTTATTGTCAATTGTCGTCGTGTGAAAAACGTTTATGAATATGGTAGGACAATATTGAGACGCACTCATAACGTAATATGTTATGTTAATTATAAGTTTAATTATAGTACCTACATTGATCTCATTTGTATTCCCCTTCTATACCTTCTTTTAATGTTATCGAATTAATTAATGCGGTTTTAGACTGTAATTTTAAGACTTCGTCTATCATAATTTCCATTTGTTAGTCTAAAATATTCTTTTGAATGTCTTTTTGACTAATTTAAATATTATAATTTTAATGTCCAAAGCCGTATGCATGGCGGAAAAACTACTTAGTTGCCATAAATGCCCAGTAACTTTTCAGTCGCCTAAACCAATACTGAAGAAACTCAGCTCTCTCTTTAAGAAGTAGAATTCCAACCTGCATAGAGATGTGTTTATGCTTATACAGCAGCCAGTGTTTATATGTGCCAGTATCTGACATCTTGCTATCAATTAGGCAGTGTGCTTGTTTGCCTTTATTGTAGAGTAGGAAATACCGTACCGTGACGCGTGGGCGCTTTGATCGGGCACAATGTTGGAGTTTATAAATAAAGTCGCATTCTATCATGTTGAATTTGTTCTTATTACTATAGTCACTCAACTGATTGTGAATCTAGAATGTGACGATATAAGTTTAATATAGTTTATTAAAGTATTTACATACTAACGCAAAACAAATGGCTTTTGATTTGGCATGTCGAGAAGAAAAGTGAAGGTTCTGCTTAGATCTGCTTGCGTCGAACTTCTAAAGCGTTCTTTGTGTCAGTACAGCCCATGTCTACAGCTTGATATATTTAGAGAGTCGTTAAATCTGAAGGTATAGTTTTTATTTTTTATAAACAAACGATTTTTACTACTCTATAAAGTTATCAAACTGTCATTACGATATTATCATGAGAACGCTTTACACGCAACGATGCCAAATCAAATAATATAAAAAAAAAAACTTAAATATATAGGTACTTATGTTTAATAAAAAATAATATAAACCAATAAATATAGTAAATAAAGTCTTTTATAAAAATTTCAAGCTTATTGCTAACATAAAATGTTTATATTTTTGTGAATGTTATTTTTTTATTTGTAGTGTTTGTGCCAAAGAGTGCACGCTAAAGCGTTATTAGTTGAGGCATCGAATTGTATAATTGTATATATTTATGAGTGTTATGTTTCACCCAAGTATTGTATGTACCTGAATCTTTAAAAAGTTGAATCTCAAACATGTCTAGTGTTGTTAAAGTACCTAATTAAGCCATTCATGTATGCGTGAACACTATCGCTGCGCTGCCAAGTTTATCTTATAGAGAATACTGATAGATACGTAACTGATTTGCAAGAGTAAATTTAAACATAAATAAAAATTCGAATAGTTATCTTGATAATTTCGGTCATATCATAATTCGAATGGTTAATTTTGAGTATAGGTACTCGTATAGTAATGCAGATAGTAGGTATTCATTATTTGTTGACTACATTCAATATATTATGACTCATTAACTAAACACCCTGTCTGCTATAGCTACTTGTTTGATGTAGGTAAGTACCTGTAGTTTCTATCCTTTAGTGACTATAAGAAGTCAGAAACTTTCCATATTTCAGGCTTTTACCAGTGAAAATAAGTGTATTTTCGCGTTTTCAATAAAATTCATTTAAGAAATTTTAACTTTTTACCATTTATGTTGAATTAAACGCGTTTATATTCATCGTTGAAATCCAGCTATTGATCCAAGATCGAGAAAGCGTTCCCACCTATGACTGATTTATGAAGATAGTGTTGTATTTAAGTACCTAGTTTAGTTGTGCAATTTTCTGATCAATAAATGATTCGAAATTCTTTACATTCCAACACCTTATTTGATAAAGTCGTGAATAGTACCTAAAGCACGCATATATATATTTGTTTATTTTCGAATTAATAATATTATTATTTAAAAGTGGTTTTTAAAATCAATCAATTAATAATTTAAAAATAACTTTTCTTGTTCGACTAAAGTACGCCTGACACAGTCAGTCAGTTACAATCGGTTACTATAAAAAAACCATGATACACAGGTACTTAGCTTTTTAATATAACGCTACGAGAACATTTGAGCTTATGTCCTGAAAAAAAGGCCTATGCAAAATTGTAAAAAGAGGGGCCTGTTAATATCTAGTCAACTTCTCTCTACATTTAATAAGCATTTTATTGACACAATTTTACTAAAGAAAGATTTAAATTTCACTTTATTTCATCATCATTATCATCAACATCAAACAATACATACTAAGTAACGAAGTTGAAACTTGATTAAATAATCATTAGGCCCGATTTTAAACTAAATAATCCTAATGTAGCCTTAAGTGTAATTTCGTTGGTTTCCACGAACTGTGCTTAAATGGGCGTTGAGAAACTCACTTTCCAAATTCAAAAGGCGATCAAATCATCAGTTATGACTTCAAACTTGACTTATCCAATTTAAAAAAGTATTTGGACCAAGATTATACCATTATCAAGATTGTACCATAAGTGCATAAGTATATTTCTAATAAATTCAGCTTCTGACAAAAATTAAGTTCTTATTTTGAATAGTATCTAGGTAAGTATGAATTTTTCTCGAGTATTTATTAAATTATTTTAAAAACCAAACACGACAAAAAATATACAAAAAAAAATCTGGGTCGTTTCGGTACCTACGTAGTTTGCAATTCTTACCAATATAGATATCATAAAAATGGTCGAACTAACTTATTCTACGAGATTGTACTTTTGTGGACCTCGAAATTTTATTATAGTATTATCTATTTGGGAAATATGATCTTCGTAGCGTTAGACGCCTCCCTGCCGCAATATTGGTCTAATAATTCTGAATAAGGATTGCGATAGGGATCCTCGAATTATTAAACTGGACGAATTATACGTATAAAGATTGTTTATACTGGGTACAAAGAGATGGAAACTTTCATCCATTAATTTTATTGTTGCACGGTGTCAAATTTCAGCATGCCAATGCTGACCTATCCCATTAGCCTGCCTGTGCTGTGACGTCCACACTGGTTCATTTTTGTTCATTGTTTGTTAGTTATGATTGGCTTTCGTAAGCATAATTACAGTAAATGAAGGCTACGGTCACTTTTTCTATCGCATTAATGTCGTTACCTTACCTATTTATTATTCTTGTATGAGGATGAAATACGGTAGGAGGACTTGTATTATTAAATTATAAAAAAATGTACCTAGATGTAACGGTTGTATGTTACATATAATCAAATTAATAATAATTATAATGCTGTTCAATAATATTCCACGTGGTTGCATTAAAATCTATAAACTTGTTAAAGAACATTTAATAAAAATATATTGTCTAAAAATATCGTAATACAACTAGTTTAGGATGTGATAAGAAAGCACAATACCTACACTGTTATCCTGTCAAGATAAGTTAGAATTCTTGCAATCCCTTTAAACTATGTGATCTGCCACTTAAGTACATTATTTTTTAAATGAAAGACTAACGCCCTTGTCTGAAAAGGTGATCAACAACAAAATCAACTCATCATTTTATGTGTCATATCGTAAATACTGTCCGCTCATTGGTTGGATAACAATGGAAGGTCCATCTGATGTCCAGTCAGATCACTTTGCCGTTAGGTTTTTTTTTTAATCTATAGAGACTCTCCAGGTGATAGTCATGCTTATCGCAGAACAAATGCACTGGCACTACCGAGGAAATACTACCCCCTAACCTCCATCACGTGTTTACTTCCTACTTTAATTTAAATATTCTAACACATTGACGCAGCGCCATATCGACTCAAACCAACTCTTAATATAGGCTCTAGATTGCAGACGTATTTTTTTTGGTAAATTGCTTTGATCGGATTGTTTCGTAGTATAATATGTATGATATTATACAACGAAACATTCATACTAACGCAAATTTATAGACAATTTAATGCATATAAACACTCCATACATAGGTATGCACTCCATTGTGTACAGTAAAAAAAAATAATGGATATTTGCACAAAGCGGGCATCGGATCCGTGATCTTGGACGCAGCAATTAAAATATTACTACTATAGTTGAGTCAATTTAATAGGCCACATTTGACAATTCATCAAAATCCAACATCGTAACCTTTTACGCGACGCGCCGTGGTGGGCATCAAATTATATATTTTTCGTTTTGTTAGAACTGCACAATTGCTTAACTTTTTTCAATTACTATTACATATTTATTGTAATAATGACAGATACAAGTAATTTTACGTTTTGCTTTCACCAATAAACCATTCTAAACATAATAAACAATTTCTGATTTATAGAACTGAACGTCATTACCTTGTCATTACAATGTTCTGTCAGTTAATCCTTTTTCTTTTTAAACATTAGGCATGTTACTCTAAAAATCGAAAGCTGATAAGTAGAATCGAATGCAATGATTACTTGTGAAGAAATATCATCATAAAATGAATAACCACGTTGTGACAAAAAAATTACTGATTGCATTTTTTGCATTAGTATCGATCACCAATCATCCCCCAATAGTTATTTTGTAAATATATTCAATGAACAGAATTGACCTCTCTACAGTTTTATTATAAGTATAGATCATGTACTTGTCTTATTTTGCTCCTTAAATTTACGAAAGAAAAAATAATAATGAGACAGGGATTCACCTGAGGATTTTAAAAATTTACATTATCTTTCAAGTCCGTATCGATTCATTCGTTTTAATCGACCTTTTTTAACAGGTCACCTCATTATGAATATAAAACTGACAAACGTCAAATGTGGCCTATTAAATTGACTCAACTATAAGTACTTATACATAAAGTATCAGATCATGTAATTTCAAGGAATGACATGAATTCATATTTAACCTTATTATGCTATGGTAATGCTGTCATGGTAAATGTCTACTTGCCTGTATTATGTACCTTTTTATTAATAACTAGCTGTGTCCCGCGGCTTCGCCCGTGGCATACTTTGTCCCCGTGGCAGGATAAAAAGTATCCTATGTCCTTCTTCTAGTTCTAAGCTACCTCCCCATCAATTTTCAGCCAAATCGGTCCAGCCGTTCTCTAGTTTTAGCGAGACTAACGAACAGCAATTGATTTTATATAATATATAGATTTAATTACTTACTGTGTATGTTTTCTGTTTAATTACCGTAAATTACATATTTTTATTGATGTAAAAAAATTATTTATATATTTAATAAAAGAATTATAATCTCGACTCACGACTAACTTATAATTGGAAAACTCGATTCAACCACATCACTATTTATTTGATACAAAAAACCTGCAACACTGCAAATGTCATTTTCTTGCCTAGAATTAAAAATCGGAGTATAGTGTGATGTGGTTCATATGATAATACTATTGTACGTCTTATCAGACATGCTACGGTGATACTTTTATGTAACTGACAACATCTTCTATCCACCTGTGACCTTTAAATGAATTTTGAATTTGAATTTCGAACTGTGGGTGACGTAACCTACGACAAACTTATTATTTGCGGTTGGTACAGTAATCGGGTCTAGGAATTGAACCGCAAAATTAAATTTGTCTTTTATTGTATGTACTTTTCCGGGATAAAAAGTATCCAGTGTGCTGCCCAGGATATTGAAGAATAATTATACCAAGTTTCATCGTAATCGAACCGGTAGTTTTTGCGTGATGCCTGAACAAACAGACAGACAGACAGACAGACAGACAGACAGACAGACAGACAGACAAAAATTTTTTTAATCTCATATTTGGGTTCGGTGTCAGTCTAGTAACACCCCCTGCTATTTTTTATTTTTTTATTTTCAATGTACAGAATTTTCACTTCTACAGATTTATTATAAGTATAGATTAAAATAAAACAATTTTCTATAGTTTTTAAAGAAACTGCTAAACTAAGTAATTTACGAGTATTATTCAAAACACTGTCTATTTTTAATAACTTTTTACGAGGAAAGGTGTTTTCTAACGTCACAAAATTAATAAATAGGTAAACAACTTATCTTCCGTTTTACTTTTGTGACTGTAACTTTTGCCATTGTGCAGTGACATTAGAAAAACAGTTTTCTGAATAACTTATGAAACTGTCTATATTATATGTATTAAGTGTTATGTTGAAATGTTGTTGAATAAGTGTAAACGATGAGTATTGTATATAAATTTACGGTTAAATGGAAATAAAATAGTACATGTATTTTATAAACTTGTTTTACTTACTAAAGATAGATGTTAAGCTCGGGATGTCTTGATGTAGTCTGGACTTAAGATTTAAGATTGCAATCTTATTTACAACGCATGTTATTATCTGCAGTGTTTACCCGTGGTCCCATTGGGTCGACCTATTACCTACTTAGATAATTTTAGTGGAGATACCGTTGAAAACGACCAACAGTCAAAAAAAATTAAATAAACCGCATAAGACCTGTTAGAAATGGAAAGAACTATAGCCAAACCAAGAAAAATAAATTGAAGTGAATCCAAGGTTTTTATCAACTAGTCGGTGCTAGGGTGATAGGGTGTCTTCCATTATTTCTAGTCAAACTGGCCTTACCTTTTTGTGTTCCAAATACGCTGTAGTTGTTTAGTAGCATCATTTTGATTTTACGTCTTATGAAGTATACAGTGAAGGAAAAGATGACAAAAAATATGAAACAAAATCCAAGGATAATTTCTATTCTTTAATGTTCAGTACAATAAATTATATAACAGTTTTTAGCACCTTCAAGAGGCCAGAAGGTGAAAAAGCTGTTCCATTTACACATTAGTTATTTATTATTAATACAAATCAATTAAAAATACTGGAATGTAAATTTGGCACTGGACATCCTTCTGTGGATTATTAGTTTTTTGAATAGAAATTCTTTCAGTGACCTTTATCTACGTGTATTGAATAATGTACTCATATACAACCTTAATAAAACAAAGTAAAATAATTTTTGAAAAAACGTTAACGTATATAAAATCCGCCATTACTGATCATCCACACTACTGTCGAAGCATTCGGTATCACAGCACTCACTAAATTAGTTTCCCATTCCTTATAAGCTATTAACAAAATCATTTACATAAAATATATCTTAAAACTAACGAAAACATTATTAAGAGCATCTGAAATCATTCTTTCAAGCCTCTTTAATTCGTCAAAGTGTGCATGGATGTTTATCGTCTCCATTAAGACATAATTGTAAAGTTAGAATATGTAAAAAAAACACTACGACCGTCACGGATTGTGATAATGCGTAGATGTCGCATAAGCAGTAAAATTGTCATGCCATTTTTAGGGTCTTTCTTAACCCAAGGCCAATAGATGTTCACGTCAATACCTAATAAATGAATGAAAGAGGACTGTAAGATTCACAATATATGAGTTTTAATGTAATAATATATTTAAATTTGATTGTTAGGTATCTAGTAACAGATTACAGGGCGGATTGTTTCAATGATATTGGCAAACAACATCTAACCAACATCGCTATGTATCTCCTGCTCTGTTATTATAATGTATGTAGGTACATTGTTGCTATGATTTAACAAAGTAAGTAGGTACGCGTCTAATATTATTAAGTATTGGTACAATAGATATCTATATATAAAATTAAAAACATTTAGTTTAGGTACTTAAACTTCTGAAGTCTATAATGCATCATCATATATATTTATATAATTATATAATAATAATTAATAATAGGGAGTTAACGTTTAAGAAAAGGAACTTTCGTTATACAAAACTGTTAGTTACCAAATACCACATTATTGTGGTTCTAATCGCTATCAAAAAATATACAGTACTTTAAGTGTCTTAATTATTCGTATTTCAGATACCTATTAATGTAATTTGAGATACGGCAATAATGATTTAAGAATTCCCATTTATGACTCTTCGTTCGTCGATGACCGTCCTAATTCTACCTTAGATTAAAACACCCTGTGAAATGTGAATAATTTTGCCCGTTTTGAATAACTGTATTAAATATTTAGATCATTCAACAAAGCAATTACAAGTGCTTTTACTTTTTAAAAGAACAGTCTTCAGGGAAGAAAACCAGCTATGAGCGCTTAAATGTGTAATCAAACTAATCTTTACGTTTATACTAAAATAGAGTGATCTGAGAGAGTACCTATTATGTTGCATGTTTGTAAATAAAATCCATTAAAATAATAAACCACGAAGTGTAAATAAACTATATATTTACAATATCAATTTATAGTTGACAAAATAATTTATAATTTAAACTAACTATTTACAGTGATATTTTATTGTCACCATTTTAAATTTGGTGAATTAAATCTAGATTTACTTGCCTTTAGTATTGTTTTTAAGTTTTCGTGAAGACTGATTTTGAATTGTCGAAATTTTTATCTCTAAAGTGGGTGTATTACTTACTGACGTGAAAACCTGAAAAATCAAATAATTTTTTTTCAAAAATATCTTCATATTACCTACGACCGACACTTGTACACAAATTATAAGTTGACCGTAAATACTCAAGTAATTTTGAACGTGAGTAGTGGTTACATCCCTCTTTGTCACATTGAGTTGAATTTTGCTGCCCGATTTGTTCGCATAAAATTTAATGTGCTAATTTAAAGTGGCATACTTTTACTTCATCTTATGATTTAGAAGCATAGGTATTATGCTAAGGTATAGATATTATAAAACAATCATTCAAACATAGTTATTATTAAAGCACAATAAACAGAATTATGAAATCACAAAGTAAAATCTAGGAACTGTTTACGTTTAGTGAAAGTATAATTATATTCATGAGTGGTAAAAAAAAAAACACGGACCGCTTCTTTATCCGAATCGAAATAATAATCCTGATGGTGGCGACAACACATGTACCTATATACTTTAAAGGCTTTTATACGAATAAATAACCTCTAGGCCTCAAGGGATTGAAAATTAGACCGAAAATATAACCTAAATGATAATTTTGCTTACTTAAGTTGTATGCTATAAAAATATTAAGTATGTCTAATTCTTAATATGTCCTTAAAAGTAATGCCAAGGTATATTAGGACACAAAAACTTATGCGAATTAAGGGGATTCCTTTTGCACAAGGCTAATTCTACTTACATCTTTTGTACTAATAGCCA
Source organism: Lithosia quadra (assembly GCA_963576445.1). Lineage (NCBI taxonomy): Eukaryota > Metazoa > Arthropoda > Insecta > Lepidoptera > Erebidae > Lithosia > Lithosia quadra. Next base: position 11,619,718 of record OY754878.1, on the reverse strand, counting down.
ATGCTATTTATCATAAAGCTGTTTAATTTGAAAATATTGAACAGTTTTAAAACATGAAAAAAGTTATCGATAAATAACATGCATATTATGTATTGATATCAGTATCCACAATTTGTAATAACATATGTTTATTTTAACTATTAGTATGCCATTATTGAATTAGATGTGTTACTGTAAAAAAAATAACTATTGCTAGCGTTATTTTTTATTAATGATATAAAAAGTGAAGTAAAATCAGCCCCATGACGTTGAGTCTACTGCTAAATTTCAATAAATTCGTATCACGTCGAGATACCACTTTAGAACCTTTCTTCGTTTTACTTACAATACAGATTGCGTGATCCGACTATTTCGTTCGATCGAACATACCTCAACATTTCAAAATATTTCTTCAAAATTAATATGTTGGGATATTTCACGAGATTGGGTTCCTTTTTGAGGTTTATTAAACACTTGTCTAGACAACATTGTTGAGTCCATCTACCATTAACGATATCGGATCACATAAAAGTAACAGATAAGCATCTTTTTAAATATATAAACGTTCTTACTGAAAATGTAATACCCCGACGTATATAATACCTAGTCACTTTCGTTCTTTCCCCGTGAGCCTTCGGAAAACGAACGACAGTCGACTTATTTATTAATAATAAATAATAATGAATGAATGTCGATATCATGCTGTGAAACAAAGCCCTAAGACATCTACTGTTCCAATATTCTTAGGATCGTTTTTCTTGAAGTACCTATGCTTTTAAAGTTCGCAGCATGATATTGAACCAATGTCGCGCTTAACTATGTATATTTGAATTTTTCCTTTTAACTCATTGGGTTGGCAAAGATATTGACGGTTGAAATCTAAAATTGGGTATGTAACATCCACGATTCAAAGGAAAATCTTCGTTGGAATATTTATGCAGCAGCAAATGATTTTACTTCTAACCGTTGATATCGTTTAGAAAATTTTAAGTTTTAACCGTCCAATATTCATAATATAGTAAGTTTGATACAGATAGAAACACCTATTTACATATGACTGGAAGTCTCACGTATTCTGTGCTTCTAAACAATGGGCCTAAACCTATCAACTATAACAATAATTATAATTTAGTATCGTATATAATTACATGAAATGACCCTATGTAATGCATTATTTAAACTCTTGACGGATTAATCCTGGGAACAGTAATTGAACTAAAAATCATGATAAGATTTTTTTAATAATAATGTCCAACCTAGTTGGTAAGTAGGTAAGTATCTATGATCTAATCTAGATATAGATACGTATTTAAATCATTACTTTATCATTGTGGTTTCAAAATATTACTTCGCTTAAATAGTGATCTTATAATTATATACCACAAATATATATTTTTAATCTGGAATTGACGAATACATCGATATCAGAATAGTCATTGGAAACCTAAGATTTGTGATAGGTACATGTTCTTTGTCGTTTGGTTTACTGTTCATTATACCCCGGTTCATGAAAGTATTCACGGAATATAAAAACAGGAGGAAGATCCCCTACACCTCATGAGCGTGGGAATTAATGTCAACAAACTCACACGAATTATGATCAATCTTGTCACAGAATACCGTGACCTGATTGGTTATAATTTTCAACAGTCAACACACCGAAAAGTAAATATCAGTAAGTAGGCAATCGTGTTGCGGATAATGTTGAACATATTCACAGCATTGTGGCACACGAGCGACAGCGGCTATATTTAGGTGCACAATCAGTCTTAGGAATAGTGTAAGTTTTCAATGTATCATCATCAGCTAATGCTTTCAGCCACAGTAGGTTTCTATTTGCCGTGTAGTGAGTGAGTACTGATGGTACAAACATAAGCGCATCGATTCACATCATAATATGTTTATATTTATTTTATCTATGTACTTTAGCTAGGAACGGAGGCATTTCGATATGAATGTAAATTGTTCATGCAACAATATTTATGTCTATAAATAGGTATACACTTTGAGAATGATTTTGTGTTATTTAAATGTGATAATTTTAGCATATCGTTTGGAAACCACCTGAAGAACTGCGGCTCAAGTACATTAGCTAATTTGTATTGCCAAATCATGCCACTATTAGTAGGTATCTAAAGGTACTTGTCTAATTACGTATCCGTAATAAGACAAGGCTACTGAAATTTGTTTGTAGGTAGTACAAAATTCATTAAACAATGAACACGAAACATCTCGTTTATTCGCATTTTTGATAGATATTTGCTTAATTTTCATACACGAAATTTCATATACCTATACTTAAACCTACGTTTTACATGTTTTGCACATTTTCGTCTTATAAGGCGCAAAGAAAATCGATATGGGGCATCTACTATTGTCGGACCTTGTTATTTGTAACAAGACGCTTTTAGTGCAGTAGGTTTACTAAATTTTAATTAATGAGATATTATCATACCTACACACGAAACAAATTAACATTTCATACTCAGTACATGGTTTCGGTTATAAGATGATATGAATACCTAGTTAACATATGAAATTGTGGGTTATCTATGATTCGGCGGTGGTTACGGTATTTGGTTGGTGTAGAAGTTACGATATATATGACACTTGGTGGACCGAATTTTCCAACTATGATAACCAATTTTGTATAGACCGTGGTTACGGTTATGTTCTGAATACTCGTACACTTTATTCTGACGGCGTGACCACTCTCATCTCTTATGAGTATTTGGGTATTGGGTTAAAATGCTAAATTCCTTCTACCAGTTATTTATTTTATAGCTGTGTTTTATTATGATTTATTTCTATTTTTTTTTACTCCACGTTATCTATTGTTACTTTCTATAACAAATTAATTGCAACATATTAGTTTTGTCACATATATAAGTACCTACACGAATCATTAATTTAAATATCCTATCGTGGAATATTTATGTTGTATCGTATTATTTTGGAATTCAGTTCTAGACATTTGTATGTAAGTAATCTAACATTTTGTTAGCATATCAAAAATAAATCATCATCATTCATGCTTTTATATTTATTTATCTATAAGATAAGACTACAAGGGATAGCGGCACGCTATGGCAACAATTTCGTATTGTACTCAAGTTGTAAATGCGTCTGCCCCCGTTCTAAAATTCAACAATTGAAAGATGCATAACCTACCTTTTAGATTAGAATAATCGTCTCGTCGTCACTACTGGCTACAAGCGTTAAACCGCCGTAATGAGTAGATGTTATTGCGTGAGTAGATTTATTTATGGCCATAATAATATGGTGTTCCAATAGGGCTTGATAACTTACAAGGCTACGAACATACAGAAGGCCGGTTTCGTAGAACGAGCGACAACTCACACACATGAGTAAATGGCTACTGTCAAGGATCTCAACTCTTTTCTCATCAGTGGAGAAGTGTGTGTGAGTTGAATTATTGTGTTCACTCGTTGTAGGTAGGAAGCCGGTCTTCTGTATGACTTATTTGAGCTCATTTTAATTTTTGTTCCAATTTTTGGCGTGCGCTAAATCGTACAAACACAAAAAGTTTTTGTTACATAAGCTGCCAACGCATTCGCGAAATAATATATTAAAGCATTTTATGCATTTGTATTGTTCGTATGCGTTAGACTGTAACAAAAACCTGTTGTGTATTTCAAAATAGGTACATGTATGTTTCACATTCATAGTTTATTTATAAATTGCTTAATTGTTTGTTTATTAGGCATACGAGTGTAATGTGACAGGTTCGAAGTCGTCGTGGGTGGCAGGTTTTGAAGGCGGTTGTCTATGAGGCGGCGGTGGCGGTGGCGGCAGTAGACTTGTTCCTTCCGGCATGTAAACATTTGTGACCCGTTCCTAATAAATACAAAAGCAATATAGGTATTGTGAAACTTGCTGTAGCTAGAGAAGACGACTGGAAGAGTAACTGTGTAAAACTATTTTGAGTTGTAGGTATTTGAGATTTCAACTGTGTAAAACAACATAATTGCAAACAAATTTAGTGATGTCAGCGGAATGACTCAGGCAAATAAATTGCCCTGGGCGAAACATTCTTCAGAACTTCTCAATCGGATCATACCTATAGCTATACAAACAAACAGTTCAAACTGCTAACCTCCTTTTGAAGTCGGTTAAAAAATCAATAAATCAATCAATAAATAAATCTGGGAAGCGGTGGTAAACTTAGTATTAAGTAGTTTTTGACGTCAAAAAGATGTAATTACGTTGCACTATTTTAAGAAATAAAGAAATTGAAATTGAAATTGAAATAATTTCCGTTCGTGTTTAATGAACAAATGTTGTCTGAGGATTTATATTACAAATATTATTTACCTGATTTTTATCGTATTTGAAAATTCCTTGAAAACGATTTGTCCGACGTTCCATAGGGTCTGCGTTAGGCCCACCAGCACCGGTCGTACAACTGTAGTTCGGGTTATGGAATGAAATATGGCCTCCAGAGTCGCGATAGTTCTCCTTCAAATCACTGCTGCGGTCTCTGTGTAGTTTCACTGTAGGAAAGAAGAACCGTATACGTAATTAAATATAAAACATTCTCAAATTGAGATAACGTGACAGTGTTTCTATATTGAACTCGACAAAGTTGTTGGATCTTATTGTGGGCATTCCTATAGCAAATGGTCTCAGAATATCCCCAATACCATTCAAAGTTTGTTTTTGTTTAGTTTAGACTATATAGTACGAGAGACCGTGAAGATCGACCTTCACCGATCGTATAACCAGATGAGATGTATTTCTTATCTATACTTCTATACTAATATTATAAAGAGGTAAAGTGTTTATTAAATTGTAAGGGGTAATCTCGGGATCTACTGAACCATTTTAAAAATTCTTTCACCAATAGAAAGCCACATCATTCGTGAGTGTCAAAGGCTATATATTTTATTGGAACACTGGAATTTACACCCGGGCGAAGCCGGATCCCGGGTCGCTAGTCAAATATAATTTATAAACAAACATGCCTATAATAACTTGCCTATTAAAAAGTGCTCATAGCTATTTTTAATTCAATTACATAATTTATATACAATTATAATAATAATAATGGCATGTATACCTAAAGAAGTCTAAGCTAAGACGGAAAATCATAATAGGATATTAGGCATAGAGCCATGATAGAATCGATTTAATGGAGAAAGAAAATGAATAAATGCTGTTGAAATTGGACAAAAATTTTGTTCACCAGTGACTGCATATTACATACTTATAATCACGCCTTTTTACCATTGGGGTAGGCAGAAACAACATCTTTTCAATTACTACGACATGGTACACCTACGTCTTTTTCTTCTAATTTCATAATTGTTTTCATACCTTTACGCTGGTGATCAATTATTCAACTTTTAAAATAATTTTTCAAATACATTCTAGTTTGACTTAACTATCCTCGCTGGTGGGGAGTAACCGAGAGTATTTCCGCACGAAAATAAAAGGTACCTATATTCTACTTACCACATACAAGTACGATGATACACAAGCCAATTACTATGAACGCGACAACGGCTGCAGTGATGATGATGGTGCCAGTACTTGAATCTGGTGCTTCAGGTTGTATCGGAGGGTTCAGACCATCCGTGGGCTGCTCCGAGTAGTCGAAGAATGACGGGTAGTGAGGTGGCATCTTTAGGTCTACTGGACTCTTGGGGACTGCAAAGTAATGGAGAACTATCGTTCATTTGGCAGTAAATTAATATTTATACGACATATTCTACGACCTTCTGCACAGCGCTCTCTAGACCCAAAGTAAACATAGTTTATTTAGCTTGTGTTATGGGTCCTCTAAAATGCGTTAAACATACTCATATCATTATTTTTCGCAAATACATAGGTAGGTACATATTATACATAGAAACACCCAGACCAATGCAAATATTCATATTCATGTATACAAATATTTGCACTGAGCGTGAAGCAAACCCGCACCCCCTGTCGTAGCAGTGGAATGGGCTACCGCTACGCCACAGACGCCGTCAAAGTAATAGTACTGTAGTTCATGATACTATGTAGCGGAACCTTGAACAGTATTCCAGGCGGGCGAAGCCGTGGGCAATAGCTATATTTGTTTTATATGTTTTAGGGCATTTGTTTTATTAGCTTTGCCTTTTTTTATTTAATTATCTGTAAGAGTTAATAACCAAAGTGAAAATAGAAATTGAGAAAAAATTCGAAAGTCTGAATTGTTGGACTCTAAGAACTTATGAATAGATTCACTGTAAGAACACAATTCCTAGAATACCATTGTTCGAAAGATGCTTACCTGTCGAGCAAGGACGATGGTCATATCCCTCGGGGCAGGCGCATATGTAATCATGTTCTCTATAGAAGCACAGATGTGAACAACCGCCATTATTTTCCATGCAAGGATTCCATCCATTTTGTTTGTCCCCTGACACTGCTTTTATTTCCATCGTCATTTCCAAATCTGTTCTTATCTCAGTTATATTCATTCCTGTTTTCTTATTTGCTCTCATAACCGCTTTCTTGTACCAGTCGGTCCAGTAAATGAAATCATTGAACTATAAGGAAAATCATATTTATAGTTCAATTTGAATTGTAATGGCAAACTACTAGCGCTTTGTTGATGAGGTTTTATTTTTATACTAATTAGGTGGCAGACAAGCACACGGCCCACCGGATGGGAAGCGGTCACCGTGGCCTATATGGACGTGTGCAACACTAAGGGTGTCACACACACCCTGAAGTAAAGGGAACTACTGTATTTGTAATTTAAATCACATTACCTGCGTTAATCCAAATCATTGAAACTTTCTCATGTTAATCTGAGAATGAAAGGGAAATGTGGGATTTGTGCAAGCAGCCCACGGTGAGTGTACCTTCATTAAGTAGGTACTTGAAAATTCACTATTTTTCTTATTTATGTGTTTAGAGACTTTAATACACGTTACTATGTTAACCCCATCGTACTTTATTTCCAAAACCACTACACATATATTATAGAAATAAGATAGAGTCGTCTGTTTGGAAACATCCTATGCAAATTCCGCGCAGCATCAGATTTTGTGTTACACCTTTAAATAAAATACAGGTTGGAATACCTTGTACCTTGCATTAAGACTAAGGTTACCTGCGTCATTCCAAAAGGATTCTTGGCTTCTGGTATGAGCTGCACTCTGTGCTGACCATTCAAATCAGATGTATCAATACGATGTCTCAAAGCGTCCGTCCAGTATAATCTCCTTTCTTTCTGGTCGATGGTGATTCCATTTGGAAAACCAACATCTTGTATAACAATAATTTTCCTCTGGCTGCCGTCTAAGAACGCTCTTTCGATACAAGGTGTTTGACCCCAATCGCTCCAATAAAGATACCTGAACATGATATGATATATCCATAATAATATAAATAAAATTAAAATAAATAAAATAAATATTATTGACGCATAAGTTTGTTTGATGTTTGATTTTCTTTCACACAAAATCAGCTAAACGGATTTGGATGATATTTGGCACAAATATAGATTAAGGTCTAAGATAAAATATAGGTAGGCTACTTTTATCCTGTGGGCACAGGAACGTGATCAGAAATTCACACGGGTGGAGCCCTGATTTTGTTTAAGAAATGTTTAAAATGCTTATGTTCGTACCCTTTTGCTGGAAACAATGCTAGTGCTCTCGGTTCGCTCAAATTGCTCAATAGGACTTTTCTTGATGAGCCATCTAACCTCGCTACTTCAATAACCTGTATTTTAAAAAAATCAGTAAATTTGTCATGTTTTAATTGTTTAAAAAAATATATAACAGACATTTAGATTAAATGTATTCTTTGAAATAATCTACCTTATATTCGTTATCCGTCCAATACATGTTGTTTGCAATCCAGTCGATACCTAAACCATTCGGAATACCCATATTGCCCTTTACGATGTCTCTCGTGTCACTCATGTTAAACATGTTTATAGATCTATAAACAGAATTATAATTGTAATAATTAAATTTGTTAAGAATTCAAAAAATCTAAATATTATGTGATTATTTTTCATTCTTACCTTATGACATCCATATCAACATCTGTGTAAAACAAAAGCTTTTGTTCCCAGTGGAAATCAACGGCAACAGCATTTTGTACTTTTATAGGGAGAGGCACATCCCATTGTTCGGGAGTATCGAAGGATATCAGTGCAATGCTGGTTTTAGTTGCAAAGAACAAGAAATTCTCTGGATACTTGCGACAAATCTTAGGATTCGTTTCGCTTGTGTTGAAGAGTAGACCGGTTGGGCAGGCACACGAGAAACCTTGAGGAGATCGCAGGCAAAGATGGGAGCAGCCACCGTTATCGTTACCGCAAACGTTCTCTAATTCGCGTTCAGTCTGTCGAAGAACAATATATATTTTTATTTAGGGTTAGTAATCGACACTCAAAATCTGTGACACTGATGTGATCATAGGTTTAAAGTGAATTTTAGTATTGTTATACATTTACCTGAACAGCACGTATATCCATAAGTCCTTCCATATTCTGGCGAATGACGATAGAATTCTTGCCAGTTACTTTGTCAGCTCTATGAAGAGCTTGAGTCCTCCAATCGGTCCAGTACACATGAGGTCCCACAATAACTATTCCGTACGGATAAGGAACATTGCTCAAAATGGTTCGCCGATCATTGCCGTGGAAATCTGAACTTTCAATTGAAAGGACTTTGGCATCATTCCAGTAAAGGCGACTCTCGCTTTTATCAATAGCGAGGCCGTTAGGCCATTTGATTTTATTTTCTACAATCACCTTTCTGGAAATAATTAAAAAAGAGAAACCTTAGATAACACTCTTTGTGCAACTACCGTATGTTTTTACAATTTACTAAAAATAGTTACTCGGCAATGGATGCATTAGTTCCATGGAACAAATTGACACTGGAACTAATGAGAATCATCCACATAGTCATTGGTGAAATGTAAATTTTCTTGCATAATTGTAAATTATAAGAAGATGTGATATAAAACATGAATTATAATATTCATTATTGTAATAAGCAATGGTTACCTGTTGTTACCATCCATATCAGCTCGTTCAATCTTTGCAGATTTGCCCCAATCAGACCAAAACATGAGACCATATTCGTAATGCAAAGCTATGGCCCGCGGTGAATCTATAAAAGATTATTTACATTTCAAGATGTTTTAAACATACTTTCAAAAGCTTTACAAAAACATAATGAAATTAATCTTATGAAAATAATATTCTTCATGTAGGTATTGTTTTTATATGATTTTGGATAAACGTCTCGTGCGAAAAATTATCTGTATGTATGGAGGTCTACAAAGAATCAATACTAGGTTTGAAAGTAACAAGTTCTTGATCTGATATCATTTTGTTACACCTACTTATAGCTAGATTTCATTTTCCTTTTATACTGTAAACAGTAGCTTTTTATATTATTTAAGCACATTTGGTTCCTACACAAAAACTTACCTAGGCCAGTCCAAAAAAGAACTTTTCTATTACTGCCATCAAGCTCAGCCACCTCAACACTGTTACGGCCGCCATCTGTCCAGTAAATCTATGACAAAAATAGTTCATGACAGTAAATTTGAAATCTATCTAATACGTTTTTCGTTAAATATGTATCTATAACATAGTATTATCCGTAATATAATATGTATGAGTAATACAAACCTTTCGACCAATGGAATCAATGACTATGCCATCTACAGTGTGTAAGCCTTTGCCAATAATAGTGTCGATAGTATCGCCGGCCCTATTGGCTCGTTGGATCTTCCTTTCACCAGTATCAGTCCAATAAATCAGAGCTGAAAACATTTTCGGAGTTATCGTCTTGTTCGATTTCAAGCTATTTATAAATAGCTGCCCACATCGTCCTATTAGGAGTAATTTTTTGGATTCTATAATATTTCGGAATAGTTAGAAAGTTTATCATTGTTTAGAACCCCTTCATTATGTGCTACACAAATTGTTTTCTATAGCGCTATTCCTATCCGAATCAAATTTAAAAAAAAACATGATTACTAACTATCGTAGTGCTGTCGCTAACTGGAAACTGAAATATAAACTGGTTGGGAAGTTAATCAATATTATTAGCATTACTACCTATATAGGCGACCGAATCTATAGACTTGCTGATGCTAGACTTCAGGAAAGCTACTATTCCGATAGAGGATAGATTCAAGTCATCGTGTGATCTTTCATAAGTGCACATTGACGAAGGTGCGTTTGACAAGCTCCGGAAAAATAGGCTAGCTTTTGCTATAGTAACCCAAATCTCTTCAATCAAATCAATTCATTCAATTATTTTCCACTTACATGTTTTTTGATCAACATCAACCCCGAACGCACTCTTCAGTGGAGGTAAAGGCAATGGTACGTCAATAAGATACGGAACATCTAGAGAAATAACACGAATGTCTACTCGATGAGCAAAGATCAAGTAGTTAACGGGACCACCAGGACACGTCTTGCCATCCTTCTGCAAATTAGACAAATAATAATGTTCGTCAATGTCAAAACAAATCTGTTTATCTAAGATCTAAGCATAAAATTTGACTGTTTGCGACCACTTACATTTATTTTGATTCCTATAGGACAAGCGCAGGATCTACCACCAGGCTTCAATAGGCAAAGATGTGAACATCCACCGTTGTTCCTGCCGCATCTAATATGATAAAAGAGTTTTTACTTTATTGTATTTACTGCAAATCATGAGATTAAGCCTAATTTAATATAGTATGTTTGTATAATTCTGTTTGTAAGCTACCTGTTCATTCCTTTAACTCTTTCTTTGTGGAACACCCTAACGTCCATAAGCCCTGCGACACCAGCCCCTAATGTTCGTCGATTCTTTCCTGTGAACTTGTTGGCTGCTTGAATGGATTGCGTTTCCCAGTCAGTCCAGAAAACTTCGTCGCCGTAAAGATCTAGGCCAAATGGATGTGGTAGATGTTGACCTATGAAGAAAGTATGACGAATTTGTTTACTGGATATTTATATGAAATGAATGTTTTTGTTAAAAATACCACCAGCACAGGAAATAACTTTATCTATATAGATAACACCAGTACAGGAAATTACTTTATCCATATAAATAAAAATGAATCGCTAATTTTGTTGCTAAGGGCAAAATTTGAGAATGCCTCGACCGATTTCAATGATTGATTTTTTGTGTTCCTAATTAAAAAAAAACAGGTTTAGGTATATGAAAGAAATTTTTGCAATTCACGGTCAATATCTACTTATTTTACTTAAACAAATACCTAGGTACTTAAATGAAAGAACAATTGTTACATATTATATTGAATTACATCACTTGAATTTTTCCGCATTAATTATTACATTAAGCCTGACCGGTTTCGCCACAGTATAAATAGTCGAAAGTACAATTGAATACACATCAAACTCACCAATCAAAATAGTTCTCCCAGTGCCGTCTAGATTAGCAAACTCAATAGTCTGATTTCCACCATCAGTCCAATATATTCGGTTGTTGTTAAGATCTAGGGCCAGTCCGTTGGGCCAAGTCATGTTACCAGTAATCAGGCGCTTGCGGTTCCCCCCATCCATGTCCGCTCGCTCGATGCAGGGCGAAGTGCCCCAGTCGGACCAATACATAACTCCAGCTATTTAAAGAATATGAAAGAAATTTTTTTATCAACAATAAGTAGGTAGGTACCTAATGACTCATAGAACTTTATTCGTGAAATATTATATTTTTCATCCATCCACGTTCTCTTACTCTTCGTTTCATTATGGATTCGCGCCCATGACTACTGGGCTCAACCCTAAGGGAATTTTGGTGATCAGTCCAGTCTAGCCTTATACTATGCAATGTATTAAAATCTATTTACAAACCTTTAGGATCGACAACAATGTCTCTAGGCTTATCGATATTATCCCACGCTAACAAAGTCCTCATGCTGCCATCAGCGTTAGCTACTTCGATCCTGTTGGTTCCCGCGTCAGTCCAGTATAGCTTGTTCGTTATCCAGTCGTATGCTAATCCCGCCGGCCAGACTACGAAATGTAAATTATAATGAAATTTACGCCTTATTTCATATTTAATCTTGTGAGTTAAATCCTCAAATCCGAGAAAGTATTCTTAGATGTTTATTTTGGGAAATTCTCAGTGGATGGAAATAGATTTCTAAAAATATAGTTGACGATGTGGGTTTTATAAACATCCTACGTACCTCGTCAAGCGTGGGTATAAAAATATGACTTCAGTAGAATTAGCTAAGTATGTCACGATGTCATTTTCATTCACCAATCGGAACAGTTACACGTGTAGAAAGTTCATACAGAATACAATGAAATGAAATTGAATGGAATGTAACGTAATGAAATCGAATATACAGTAATACACTTTGCTGTGCATCAATCAAAATATCTACACATAATATGTAATATACAACAAACGTCGTCGTCCTCATAGCGAATGCCCATTTGCGTCTAAAATCAACGCTTCAAAACTCGAGGTCTGTTCATTGTTTTAGATAAGTATGTCGGTTTTTTCAGAAGCAACTGCTGTCTGATCTCCTAACGTTGAGAGGATAGCCTGCGCCAGAGCCATGTTCGTTATTTAAAAGGTACACCGACTTGCAAGTGAGGTTGACATGGGTATTAAGAATGTTGATAGGGTCCTGTAGGTACCCCCGGTATATATATACCTACAATTAACATATTTACCTGCACTAAAAGCAATTTCTTACAGGTAATCTTTATATGAAAGTGATAAGAAACAGAAAAGGACAGATGAAGGTATAAGTACGTACTTAGATTAGAGCCGACGATGACGCTCTGATGAGATCCATTCAAGTAAGCATGGTTTATCGTATCCTTGTCGACATCGGTCCAGAAGATAGAGTTGCTGTTATGGTCCCAGTCCAAGGCCACTGCCGATTTGATCGTCTCCACAGGAATCACCTGATCGAATTCCTTATGACATTACAGTAGGTACTGTTGATATGTTGATTACACAGATCCAAATATAATTCATTAAATGATATTACCAGCTTAAATTTGACAGAATATTCAGAACATGCAGCTAACTTTGTATTTCGTTTTCGACCTCATTAGGTCAGGGTCTAAGTTAGGGAGTACCAACATTCGATACCTTGAGTTTACGTTCACTAAAAGTGTAGCCTTTGCTCTTGGTTTACTAATACTTTCTTGATCATATACGAAAAAAAATGGCTTTTTCATTTCGTGTTTTCTGAATAACCTCTCTAAATTTCAGTAGGTAAAATAGGTTTTTGTGACATAGATTAAGTAATTAGGTGATAAAAAAATATTCAATTCATGTGGAATTAAGTAGATAAGGAAGTAATCATATTGAAAAACTTACCATGTCCAAAGAATCGGTTTGTTTTCTTGGATTCAGTTGTTTCAACCTAATGTCCTTTTTACGCGCATACAGAAGCAATTTCTCAGGAGTTTCTTCACACGTTCGGCTACAAGACGAATTACAATGTAAATTATAACAATATTTTAAGATAAACATAAATTATGTTTTTTGCTAATTTGGAAGTTACCTTATGTATAACAAAAATTAAGTATGGGTAAAAAACATTACATACGTATGGTTAACAAAATATTGTAGTCTTTGATACGTTACCCATCATCATTCAAATTGAAGCCAACAGGGCACCGGCAGGAGTGGTCATCGCTGTTTGGTAGACAAAAGTGCGAGCAGCCGCCATTGTTGTACCCACATCGGTTCTTGTAAGTCCTTATTTGTCGCAGGGGGTGGTAACTGACACAATAATGAAAAAATAATTAATAACAAGATACGTACACACGAATTAGACTTTGTAGTATTTTGTCCATAATTTCGGTTTGTTAAATAAAATTCGTGCCGTAGATACAATTTACGATTAGGAACGCTCAGAACTTTAATGTTGAAATTAAGAAAAATGGCATTTATTGGCATTCCTTATGTCAAGATCATAATTATCAATACCTCGATGCTGTATTACGAATATTTTCGACCAATGTACAATTTTACCAGATTGCCAAAAAAATTTTGCAAATTTATTTCGCAAAATAATAAAATTTTCTTAAGAAGATGGTTTTATGTACAAGTTTTTTGACTTTGGGAGAAAATAAAACAATTTTTTCGCCGCAATGGCAGTTACGTGCTTTGAACTCTGAGGTATTGTTATTTCTATTGCTAAAATTGCGAAGATCCGAAGATTAATTTGAAATAAGTTCACAGAAACTGTTCCGATGTAATCTCCATTATCATTTACCTGTGTATATCCATGGGTACATTCAGCCCTGCATGGACAGTCTGTATACCCATCCCGGTGTTCTTATTCACGGTGGATATGCTCTTTGTATGCCAATCAGTCCAATAGATTGCATCTTCGAATAATGTGATCGCGAAGGGATGAGGTAGACCTTTATTGGTGATCTAAAAACACAATCTGTGTGTCAGTATATAGGAAGATGGCCGATTGTGATCTCTACCTACCCTGGAGGGAGAAAAACGTGACATGTAAATACTAAATTCTGAGCCCGTTTCCACGATACATGAAACTATTCACGGGATAAAAAGTACCTTTTGTAATATTCCAGACCATAATCCATCTGTGCCAAATTTCATACTTACAAACTTCCACGTTTATAATATTAATAGCATAGTAGGATGTATTATTATTGTAACTCTTCAACTACACAGCTGCGACGTCATTGCCCGCTGCTTCAAGTGCGTATTCGTATTCATAAATTGCTTACCTTTTTCCGATAGCGTCCATCAAACGAGGCTTTCTCAATAACATGATGCTTTGCATCAGCCCAGTATATCTTAGAGTCAGTGTAGTCAATGGTTAGTCCGTTAGGCCAAAAGATTTTATCCACGATGACACTCTTGCGTCTACTGCCGTCCATGTCTGCTCGTTCTATTTTTGGGTTAGGTCCTGAAATAAATTATATCAATTAAGAAAATCATTTTAATAGCTGTAATAAGAGTCGATAGCAATGACACATCTTGCAGCAAGATGCTTTTATATGAATCATTAATATTGAACGTAGCTACGTTAACTATTGTAGTCACCATCGGTAACAGCCTTATAAAGTTCCAAACTACCCACCATCTTTAACTTTACATGAAATATTTGGCCAAAAATGAAAAATGTTAATTTGAGATCTTATTTTAAAATTTGTCACATATTGTTTGTGCTACAAAAATCATCAAAAATGAACGAGATGCATTTGGAATGCTTACCCCAATCCGTCCAAAAGACCAAAGCATCTCCAGGATGGACTGCTATAGCTCTCGGCTTATCCAGGTCGTTGGCAGCTATGACAGCTCGTTGAGTTCCATCCAGCGTGGTCACTTCTACACGCCTGGTACCAGAGTCCGTCCAGAATAGAAGATCATGAATCCAGTCTACGGCAACGCCACTTGGTGTTTCTAAGCCCCATCTTATAACATCTGAGGGGAAATTGACTGTTTTAACTAATGCTTTCACATATATTATCATTCTCTTGGTGGGTATTATGATGTGCATAGTACATTAACATTAAGTCTTCTTAACAGTGAGTGTGAAGTGATCTTACCTGTCAGATTATTGTTGTTAATTTGCGCTACTCTGATGACTCTTAGGTTATTTTCCGTCCAGAACACGAGTTGCTTCTCATAATGGTAATCTAGTGCAACTGCGTTATGTAGCCCTTTCACTACCGGCATGTAGTTGTCTCCGGTTAGCCAGACCTAAGTACATATTAATGAAAAAAATATTACCTCCCAAATACAGTTCGTTTGGTTACAATACAATTGAATCTGGATTTGGAGTCATCAAGTATTGGAGTTCTTCAAAACAGGTAATAAAGGATTTTACGTCTAATAATAGTCATAATAATAGTATTGCAGTGAGTCAATTACTTACTTGTCGTATCCCAACCCTGTTCGAAAACAATAGCGTAGGTGATTCTCCAGTAGGTTTACAGGATCTACCATCAGGTCTCAGCACGTAGCCCGTCATACAGCCACATTTGAAGCTCCCAACGGTGTTGGAACATGTTTGTGAACATACGGGGTCTTGTTCGTACATGCATTCGTCAATATCGCGGCAACTAGATAATGGATAAAACAAACCAATTAATCATTTAAATGACAAAATAAATACCTGTTCAAGTACTTTTTATACGTCAAAAAAGAACGGAGCAGTTAGTTCTGTAATATATTTCTTTACCTCAATAAAGGATAAAAGGATAAAATTGATCTAAATATACTCACGTGTAGTTGTTGTTCGCCAGCAGAAATCCAAGATCGCAGGTGCAAGTGTGACGTCCGTCGTACGTAGTGATACACATGCCGGCCTCACAATGATCTTCTTGAGAACATTCTCTCTTTTTTGGACATCTGTCTTCGTCGTCACCTTTTGTGAAGTATAGAGTGTTCATTTGAGTAATTGGCGATTAGTTAATTGTACAATCCATAATACTTTTTGGTAAATCAAGAAGTAGATAAAGGTATATTGGAAGATATATTGTGCCTACATTTTGCTAGCTGTATTTTTGTGGAAATGATAATCAATAGTCTATTGCGATCTTACAAACCCCATTTTCAGACTATACAAAGACTACAAAAAATAATGTTACTTAATCGAACCAAAAAATAAACAGTCCGGCTGTAAAAAGTCGATCGAATTCAAAAGAGAGGTATTCATCGATCAATACCAAACGTTGATTAGCATTCGAACGTCACACATCACTTCCTTAGTGTATATCCGGTATTATGCACATTTCCTCATTCCCGCTGCTACAGGTTACAAATACAACACTTATTCACAACCAATATACCTTCAGGACAATCCTTCATGCCGTCGCAAACGTGTTTCCTATTCACACAGTTCCGGAACGCGCTGCTTATAAGATGCTCTTGAGTCTTGCAAGTGTATTGATCTTCTTCACAGTGTACCTCGCAGTTCATCTCATCTTCACCGTTGGTACAGTCGCGTACTCCATCGCAGAGCCATGTTTTCTATAAAGATGAGGTAGGTTAGGGCGCTGTGCGGATAGGGAGATGAAGAAAAAAATTTTCAGTATTAATGGTTCTTAATACGTCTTGTGTCTTTGAGTAGAGCTCGTCAATTGACAAACGGAAGGTGGGCGCCACTCAGCCAAATTAAATAGATAGTATAAGATAGTAAAGGTGCTTATCTAGGCTATAATGGTGGGCGTGGTTAATAGCTAATTTGGAACTCACCAATATGCACCGTCGATCAACGCAAGTATATTCATCGATAGTACAATTCCGCATTGAGTTAGGTTCACAGTTTAGTTCATCCCCACTGTCTGTACAGTCCCTCTCCGAATCACATCGCCAGCGGTCCGGTATGCATTTGCCATCGCTGCATCTATTTAGCAAAAAATTAAATGAACTTAACATGTTAAGTAGTGTTATATGATACTTTGCTAATCTGTCGTATTATTCTCATTCATTCTGGCTCTACTATAACCAATTCTATTAAGTATAGTCAAAGGGATGCGCTACACAATAGTTTACCTAAATTCTCCTGCATTGCAACTTCCAGGAAGCATTGGACACGAGTCTTCGTCTGTCCAATCTCCGCAATCATTGTCCCCATCGCAGTTAAAATCCTTGCTAATGCATTTCTTGTTGTCACATTGGAATTCGTTTTCGCCGCATCGTATTAGATCCACAGCTGTTGGATACCAAATTTAATTTGATTTGACTCATAAGGATACCGGTGTTGTGACCCAAGCTTAAAACCAATGACTTCATATATCTTTAAAATATGGGCAGGACAACACCATTACAATTAAACGAATTTATATACCAAATTAAACATAAATGAAACAGCAAAATTATTTATAGTAGCAAAATTCTAAAACGCGTGTTTAACTATTCCATAGTGAATTGTGTTTCAATGAACATAACTGATTACCATTGGCGTGACGCGTTTACGCCTCTACCTACTAAACGTTGACGGTATATGATACTCACGACAGTCTGCCTCGTCAGTGCTGTCTGGACAATCAGGCTCCTTGTCGCATCGCCAATGTTTGGATATACACTCTCCACTAGCGCACATGAATTGATCGTCTCGACATCTGCAAACAATGCATAATACGTACTTTACGTATTAAATTCAATTGATTTAATCTCCAAAAGCCTCGTCTGTCAAACGTCAGGTATACCAGCTCGTATACGAGGGGTTCCTGTGTTTCAAATATCTTAATTGGGCCTATACGCCAAGGAATACGATAAAGCGATTCTTTTTTGGGAATCTAATTTGGTTGGTCGCAGGCATGGGATCGGTGTTCCATGCGAGTGGAGCCGCAAACAAAAGCTAAGGAAAAAAAATCCGAAAAGTCGTTTGCGCTGACCTAGTTCGGTAAAAAGTATAACAGTCTATTTAATTGGATATTATGAAAAAGCTAACTAGTATAACACTATGAAATACCAAGAAATGCAATTACAATGTTTTGAAACGTGCAACGCCCACACTAACATTGCATGTAGGTACGGTTCGTGGGCGCCGCAAACGTGAAGATTCATTAAAGTGCACACACATATTTACGCCTCTACCTACTAAACTATATCATTGAGGCGTAATATAACCTAAATAAACAAAAAACATCGAAAGGTTGCGGGTTCGATTTCCGCTCAGTCCAAATATTTGTATGCATAAATAGCTGTTTGCACTGATATTTATGCATGTATACAATTATGTTTATCCGCATTCTACAATCTCTCTGTGCGTAGCTGTAGCGTTGCGTAGTGTTCCTTATTTTATGCATAAGCCATAAAGTGTAGTTATATATAAGAGTTTTCTAAAGGAAACTCTTAATAGTCATTTTGAGCCCATTTTCAACACTAAACAACAGTAATAAAATACTCGTATATCGTATGAAAACTCTTTAATTTGTTTATCCCTTCCTTCCTTTCTTATTGCCATTCTATTATTTTCACGCGAGTACTGTAATGCCATGGACGTCGAGGGTATCGGGTTACCATCAAGTAAGGCTAGCGTAGCTACGGCGCGCTACGCTGTGCTACGATTCATTGTTGCGCTACGCTACGCCACGTTCCGGGGCAATATTCGGTTGAAGTTATACAAAAATATCGTAAGGTCAAATGAGGTTTAAACTTTGAGGACTACATAATTTGTCTAAACTAAACATAGTCAATTACGCATAGATTGTGAAATCAGAAAGATGCGTCCTTACACCTCATTAGTATGGTAACTGGTGTCACCAAACCCACACATATCACAAAGCAGTGACGTGAAGTTTGAAACAGAGAAGAGGCCGACAACTGAATTTCAGTTAGAACATCTTTGTAGCACTTTTTCACACAAGTAATAGCTACAGGCACTTCCTTTTGATTTTATATTCCCTGGTTAAAAGCAATGATGTAACTTTCAATGTTGGTAGATATTATCTGTCAAACAAAACTCTCCGTACATAAGATTGTCGCCCTAGCGAGTATTCCAGTAATGTTAATCACGTCGATGATTTTGTTCTATAATGAGCCCGCCCACGGAAGTGGGATATATCGGGCAAGTCTCCTTGAAGGGACGCAGGGAGAGCGTAGGCGCGTCGTCATGGCAGCCTCCCCCGGCCGCTGCGCGCCCGCTCTTCATCCCCCAACGCCCCAACGTATTGATCTACCGACCGCTACAGCTCCTACCGCGCAATGTAAAATAAAATTCTGAAAGTCCCGCCTAAACTTTTTAAATGAGGCTCTGGGACTGTCGTAGATGGGTTTGGTTTTGATTTCACTATTTTTAATGATGAGGTATTGGTAAGAGTTTTTAGTTGCATGTTTTTGATCATATTTTTTAAAGGTTCAGGTGAGAAGTCTAATTTTTAAATAATACAATACTGAAACATGCCTTAAAATGATCTTACTTCATCATACATACACGTACACGCCTATTGTATTTTGAAGGGATAGCTAGAGATATTTTGATACCTATAGTTTGTCCATACGTAACAAAGGATGTGCCTATTACCGGTAACTGGGTCCTTTTTCATGGGCTGTATGTTTAGTGTCAGATGGTCAGAAAAGCCCTATCCTCTAGACGCTTTGTACGACACCCAAACGGGATAACCCTCGTATATTATTTTATTACAATGGTGATTTAGGTCGTGGTACTTTTAATGATAGTGGAGACAACTATTATGCGATTGAAGTAAAATATTTCAACAACTAACGTAGTGATATTATTAGTAATTTCGTTGAAATATTCAATAATTGATATAAAATACAAATGTAACTAAACGTGTTCAAAGTGAATCAGACAATCATCAACAGTATTATCACTAAGTACCGACTTTTATCAAACGTTTGATATTCTAACTGTACAAGATGAAATATTTTATATAGAAGATTTTATAGGGAAGATAAAAATAGACGTTCCGGAGGCTACGTTGGCTCCTCACATATCTACTTAGGAGGTTGAACAGTACCGAGAAAGTACGTTAAACAGGAAATCCTATAATATGTTTTATTAAATGCTGGACCAATTAAACATACCTTATTAATTTAAAAAATAAATTAGTTAATAAAATGATAAACTTTCAGGAATACTAATTTATGGTATTTTATTTAGTATAAATGACACGTTAACATAACTTCTCCTAGTAAGATGCCCAACTCAAGGTCTTAAATCTCGAGAATGTCAGTTTGAGTCCTAAGGATTTTTCTTTGTTCTGTGGTTTGAAAAATAATGTATGAATGAGAAGGAGAGAGAATGAAAAAGAAAAGAGAAAGAATTGTAAAAAAGAACATGTGTCATGGAAAACATCCATATTTATAATCATTATTGGTTTATATCATTATCATAGCCATTGAACCTCCACCGACCCATCTCAAATACTGTCGCCGAACAACATATACCATCAGCTAGTACCATTCATGGTACAACTGGCACTAATTTGTCCAACTAATGCCAATATAAACTTGTTCCACCCGGAGATGCCATCAATGGTTCTGGCTACCCAGAATCTAAAGTGTTTGAACTTCTCGGTAGCAGACGGTTCAAAACACGCAATCCTAACTTCTGTGACATTTGCTTTTACGAGTACCTATACAGACCCAAATCTTTTCATACAAGCGAAATCTACTTCTTACCCTTTCTTTTCACCTGCCTGCCACCAATTTTAGTGCCTAATCTGTCAGTGTTTCGGGGCTACACATATTGTGTGTATAGATCTCAGTCTTATGAAAAGAAGTCTCTATTTACGAGTTGAAGTAGATGCTTATCTACTAGGCTTATTTAAACCTAGGGCTGTAGGTACCTAATTGTTTTGTTGATTTCTATTTCTGTCAATGTAAACTTATGTTTGCTTTAAATATAACTGTTTTGAAATAAATGCAAATCTAGATTAGTGTACATACCTTACATTTCGAGCACAGAATATCGATTAATTTGAGTACTGAAATTTATTTTTGAATAAACATAACATTAATATAACTATAACTTCATAAAACTATCGACTATTTTGCGTAATCAACTCTTTAAGTGTAAGTGAGGGCATCAGACTCGCAGATGTGATGTGTCTTCAGTCAGTAATTTGCCTCATTGATTTTCATATACCTAATTCTACATTTACCCTGCCTCGTATACTCGTAATGAAATGTCAATTTTAATATCTCTGCGGCTTCCGTCGGTTAAGTAGGTTTAAACATAAACAAAGTTGTTTATATAGTAGTTTCAATGATTGCACATTACACAATCATTAAATTTCAATTACTGACATTGATGACGGACTAAGTAACTCGAAGTTTTACAGCTTAGATAACGTAAAGATTGCATGAGGTCAGGAAAGGTTTTATTGGATTTTCTATTAGATTTTTTTTAATAGCAGCATGGAGTTCGGATACGTGCCCGGTTAACGGCAATAGATTCGTCTCCTTATCAAAAACAGTTGTCGAAAAATAAAATTTTAACATGCAATGGTTTCTGTAATCAGATATTCAACAGTAAAACTTAGCTAACTCTACATAGAAAAACAAATCAGTTCTCATATTTGCGCATTATCACTGCAGTAACATTCCATATCTGAATGTATGTAATTTGCATAAAATGTCGCATAACGTAATACTTATAGTTACAAAAAACGAATCACTAAACGAGTCAGGAGTAGGCCAACCTAGAGGGACTGTACAGACACACATGTCACATGACTGAATGTAATTCAGCTATCTAAAAATACTTGGGTTCTATTGATTCGCTTGGTGCGCTAGCATAAATAAAGTATACATGACGGAGATGACGTACTGGTTTATCTAAGTGGCCTACTCGCCAATAGCTATTGCGTCGAGGATCTCTGTGATAGACACATTTGTTGAGAGTATACTTGTAATTTGTATCTGTTAATTGTTTTGTTATTGTATTCGACTGTGCGGGCCAAGATATTCGAAGTGCAAGCCAATCTGTCACTACAAGTCGGTACACCTGTTGAGTAAGGGATGAGATCTTATCGCGGGCTTTCCTCTCTTAGCTTGAAGGTAAGATGGCAATGCTCACGTAAAATCCAAGACGAACCAATAAGGAATGATTAAGAAAGAGGACCCCGGGCTCCAAAATGCAAGCTCTGAATTAACCCCATGACACAAATTTTCTCTAATACAAGAGTTGTAAGATTTATAATACGCTGTCGGTATATGCCCAAAGGTTTAGTCAGAAGCATATCAATGCCCATATTTCACCTATTAGGTTTTTCAATTACGCGTAAAATGAAATGAGTTTATTGCCATCAATATATCTTTTCTCATGGGCCCTATGTCGTATGAAAAACAAACCTCATCCGTTAGTTTCCTGATACTCACTCTGGCTTGCCCTTGTATTCTACTTCAATAAAAAATACACAAGAGAACAAATCTGAAAAATATAAATCTGGAAATAGCTTCGTTCTAAAATAGACTCTTTATATAGATTTACTCACTAATGCAGCTGACGGCACACTACCCCCTACCTACATTATTGAGCCTTCGCGTACATTCTAAAAATAGTCACGAATGACGTCTCTTCTACAAATACATTTCAATACACACCTATGTGGTGCCGATATATGTTTATATAATACATTAAATTATTTTGAAAATGTTCAAGTAACATTTTATTGGTTAGGTACATAACTTTGACCTAGTTAAAATGTGCCCTATTAGTCACTGATAAGGTACCTAGATGTTAAGGTAGGTAATATTCAAACTATTATATTCCTGAACAGGTTTGGATGTACGGTGTACCTTTAGATTCCTTATCATGTTGAACGACACTCGTTATAAATTTGTGTTTTTAACATGCTAGTTCGTTTTTGGGTGTCGTTTTTTCGTGTATTTCAAAGTTTTTAGTCCCTCATCATTGTTATATCGTGGTTCTGATTTGCATCTGGGGAATCACCTCGGAGCCCGGGGCCCGCCTATTTTTTCTTCTCTAATGATTATCGTCTGATATCCTAACTCCGGCAATAAAACCTGTGTCAGAACATCCGTTGAGCAACAGGTGCACCTGCTTGCAGGAGAAGTTGTCTTAGCTCCGAGAGACTTGGTGGGACTACGGCCCTAATGTTTTTAATTATTATCATAATATACCACTACCATTATAATATATGTAACACATTGAAACAAACTTATACCACGTTACTTTCATAAACTTACCTTACCTTCTTGCTAATTCAATGGTGCCCTTTATTGTTAAAACCAACCTAACATTGAACTAGTTAACTCTTTGATAACAAGGCAATCAAAGAGATTTGCCATTGCTTACATAAGACTTTGGTATTATGAATTGTGACGCACGAGAAAATTTGTGTCAGCCTGTGTATTCATAATAACCAGCTTACGATCGACATTATCAATTAAATCGAATGAATCAATTTGTATTTCGAACGATATTAAAGTCATAGGTCATTGAGTCTTTAATATATATATAGCTGCTCGTGCTGATTCACTCACTCATTGGTCACCTCTCCTGAACAATTTTGTATGAAATTTTTTTTTTTCACCGATGGTTACGTATAGAGGATGGAAATTCATTCGGAGGAAAAATATGGAGAGAGCTGATGATGGAGGATTTCGGAGACGGGTGAAGAGCACGCTTAAGGTATTGAAGATAGGTTGGTGGTGCTTGAGCAAATGTCACTCGAAACGTCATTCAATTGCCAGTGACCTGAAAAAAAATTCAAAATGGCGAAAAAAAATAGCCGCCATAGAAATTTCCTCGGTGTCCATCTCGGAGAGTATAAAAGATGGAAGAGTAGTTTCTTCGCAAAAGATGATCAGGATCCAAAGGTCTACTCGTAGAATAGAAAAAAATTCAAGATGGTGGAATTTATTTTTCTATAGAAAATGTATGGCGAACATTGAATAGACTACAAGTTTTGAACTATGCAAGACTTTGATTTATACATAGTTTCTTTTTAAAATGTTTTTGTGGAAGAACTCTTAGTCAGAAATATGTAGATAGATGATGATCGAGGGTTTGGAAGATGGGTGAGAAGCACGGCCAAGGTATTAGACATAGGTGAGGGCTGCTCAAACAAAAAATACTTGGAACCTCATCCAATTGGCAGGGAGATGGAAATAAATCCAAAATGGCGGATTCAAGATGGCGTCAACACAAATGTCATGGGTGTCTCTCTCAGAAAGTATTAAAGATGGATGAATTGTGTTTCGGTTCACTTCTGCTGTATTTTTTTTCCCTGATGCTTTCATATAAAGGACGAAAATTCATTCGGAGGAAAAATATGGAGATTTTGGAGACGGGTGAAGAGCACGGCCAAGGTATTGAAGAGAGGTAGGGAGTGCTCAAATAAAAACCACTCGGAATCTCATCCAATTGTCAGTGAGCTAAAAATATAACCAAAATGGCAGATTCAAGATGGCGCCCATACAATTTTCGACAGCGTCTATCTCACAAAGTATAATAGAAGATAGAAGAGAGGTTTTTTGGCAAAAGATGATAAGGACCTAGCTCGACTCGATGAATAGAGAAAAAATTCAAAATGGCGAAATCTATTTTTCCATACAAAATATAAGGCGAATATTGAAGAGACAAATGTGCAAGACTTTGATATGCTTTTAACCGACTTCCAAAAAAGAGGTGGTTCTCAAAACGGCCCGTGTATTTTCATTTTTTTGCAAAGATTTTTTAAAATAAACAGTAGAAGTTTTCGTCTTGGTCCCATAAAAAATCTGGATCCAACTCCTTAATCCTGATGCTGAAAGATTACTGCCCGCCTAGGCCCTAGGTTATCTAGATTCAGAAAGTGTTCATTGTGAATTAATATTATAGGTACCAAGCAACGACTTCATGGTTAGATTTCAAGTCCCAACCCCTCAACCCTGATAATGCAGGGTACAGCTGCGCTCACAAACTATAGTGATTCAGAAACTGCGGATGGTGCAATGTAATAATATTTTAAGTACCAAGCATAGACTACATAATTGAACTTCGGATCCCGACTCCGCAATCTTGATGCTGCAAGGTGCTGAACTCTTAAACCATGGGGATTCGAGAATTTCTTATATTTTTATTTATTTATAAAAACTTCATGCACATATGCAACAGGCATTCTCTACCAGTCAACCTTATAGGTGGTGTAGAGAATAACATAGCATAGCATAGCATAGAGAATAACATAACAGCATTTTAGGCATCAAGCAACAGCTTCATGATTACACTTCAAGTCTGAATTCCACAAACCTGATGATGTAGGGTTCAACACTCCTAAACCATAGAGAATAAGGAACTGTTCCTGGTGAAATAATAGGTACCTATTGTAAATGCCGAGCAAAAACTTTTGTTAGGTATTGAATTCCAAGTCCCAACTTTTCAATCTAACCACAAATTCACGGTTTTCAGATTTTTCCCCCTATGTCTGCTATAAGGCATACCGATAGGTAGACATGCCAAAGTGATTTAATTCAACGGGATTTCTTGACACGACAAGACAGACAGACAGACAGACAACGATGTGATCCTATAAAGGTTCCTTTTTAGGGTTCCATACCTCAAACCCTAAAACGGAACCCTTATAGGATCACTTTGTTGTCTGTCTGTCTGTCGGTCTGTCAAGAAACCTACAGGGTACTTCCCGTAGACCTAGAATCATGAAATTTGGCAGGTAGGTAGGTTAGGGGGAAAATCTGAAAACCGTGAATTTGTGGCTACATTACACAAAAAAAATTAAATTGTGGTCATGAACCAATAATTAGTATTTTAAGTAAGATAACTATATCAAGTGATGTATCATATGAAAGGGCTTCACCTGTGCATTCTGAAACAGCTTTTTGTTTATTTTTATACGTCATAGTTTTTGAATTATCGTGCAAAATATCGAAAAAATACGACTGTAATACGGAACCCTCCTTGCGCGAGCCTGACTCGCACTTGGCCGGTTTTTTCCTTTTGAGATACGGAACCCTAAAAATGACTCCTCACGATCCATTTTAACTTTTTGCGTTAAAATTCATGTTAAAAGTACAATTTTACTTCTTAATTTAAAGGTGAACCATGAACCGTACTTTTGACATGATAGTTGACCCATAGAGTTAAAATAGCGGGTGAGAAGTTATTTTTTACGCATTAAAAACAACTTTCTTAAGTTACCCGTGACTACTGTAGTAGGTACCGCTAGCGGTACTTTAGTGTTTCTTGAAAAGAATCAGTGGTGGCAAAATAATGGGTATTTGTTATCCTACCGGTTGCGGCAGTTTAATAATTAGCACTAAAGGACCGCTGTTTAGCCCAGTAAAATCTTCAGAAAATCAGAATTCTTTTTTCGGCGTTAATATTTTGAAAAAAAAAGGATTTAATTAAAAAAAATGAATAAGCACTATAAAACGACAAAGTGTTAGAGTGAACAAAAATTGTCAGGATGATTTCGAAAATCGAATATTTAAATGTCTAAGTAGGTATTTATTATTTTGTTGATAATATTAAAAACGGTTTTAAATTCTAACATTTAAAATAATAGGTTTATAATATTATGCTTAGAATTATACATAGTACATAACACTTAAGTAGGATGTTTGTTAATTTTTAGACGAATACGGACGATGTTCTTTTTTTAAATCCGGAGTGAAAACAAAAGGCGGTACAAATATTTTACCTTTCAGATTTCGTTCTACGTTGTATTTCTTCTGCGTGGAGTGTTCTAATTGTTCTAAACATATTTTTAGAGATTTATCAATTGACCTGAGGAATATAACTACATTCTTAATATAATATTGAAAAATCGGTCAAGTGCGAGTTGGACTCGCAAAGAAGGGTGCCGTACCACCGTACAAGAAATAACACTTTATTTTTTAAATTTTCATGCTATAGCGGCAATAGAAATACACATTCTGTGAAAATTTCAACTCTCTACCTATTGCGGTTCAAGAGATACAGCCCGCTGACAGACAGAAGGATGGACGGATAGCGGAGGCTTAGTAATGGGGCCCGGTTGGAACCTTTCTGGTACAGAACCAAGAAAAACTGTTACATAATTACTTACAGACCAAAACTTTAAATCCAAACGGACCCCTGTTCCAGGTTCCTGGTGTCCACTCATCTACGTGGTCCGCTTTAGCGGGCCGCGCACCCACGCGCCGTACTAGTTTAATATATTAGTATCAATCAATATTTTTACTTTTTCATATAAATCTTCAGCGACTGTTTACTGTTTTCGTACGGATTTCAATGACCGTTTTTCAATGCAAAATTATTAGTAGATTTGATGTTAGAATCTACTTCTAAATTTGTATGGGCGTTTATTAGTTTAGGCTTGTTGAAAATGCTTATTTTTTTGTTCGTGTGTGGGGAGGAAGTTTTTTATTCTGCATGACGGCTGTACCTATACCAATATGAACAGAACAATGTTGAACAATTGACATTTATGTGTAGATGAATCAGTGTGGCCCTCAGGGTGAAAGCAAGTGAGAGGTGCCACGCTCGATTGTTTGAGATCGTTTGCAGCTTGGTTTTGTGTATAATATACCCAGCTTTAGAAATTTCATACATTCATATAATTTCAACCCTATTATACTTACGAATAATCGAAGTAGATTTCACTACGCTAGTGATGAATGCTTACACATAATGCCCTATGTATAAACTGTATCACTATAGTGCAGATTGGTAGACTTCGCAAGTTTACAATACCTACTTCTAAAAACCTGTTAGAAATCTCTCAATTTGCAGGTTACCTACTTCGCGAGATCTATACAATTTTATAACTAGTCATGTGTCTACATAATTATGATTTTCCAAACATAGTCGTCGAGTATATATTAGACTATTATTATGACGAATGACTGAACGAAGAGAATGTGAAAGTACTC
Organism: Lithosia quadra; assembly: GCA_963576445.1. Taxonomy (NCBI): domain Eukaryota; kingdom Metazoa; phylum Arthropoda; class Insecta; order Lepidoptera; family Erebidae; genus Lithosia; species Lithosia quadra. Next base: position 11,591,441 of record OY754878.1, on the reverse strand, counting down.
ACCTTCCTTTGGTGCAGTTGGTTTCATCGGAGTTGTCACGGCAGTCGTTATCACCGTCACACACCCAGTCCTTGTGAATACACAGTCCGTTGGCACATTGAAACTGCTGTGATGTACAGTTTGTCAATCCACCTGCATAATTTCTTTAGTTTAAAATAACTCCAATTAAACATATCGTATGAATATCTCAATATGTTTGAACATAATTATTAGTGTCCGACCGAATATTCGGTTTCGGTTTCGGTTTCGGTCGAGTTTCGGCAAAAAAACGAGTTTCGGTTATGTTTCGGTTTCGGCAGCAAACCTGCCGAAACTATGACCGAAACCGAAACTGCATTCGGGAGTTTCCGCACTGTGTTCGGCGCGGTAAATGACATCCAAGCGACGGCGTAATCATGTCGTAACCTGTTTGTTTGCAGTGCATTTTGTTTGTTGTGAGTTTTCGTGTGATATATTTTGAATTCGGTGAGTTTTATCATGTGATATAATATAAGAGTACCTCGAAAAGTAATTTAATATAACAAAGGAGAACCTAGATTATAATAGAATCAAGTTTACCATAAAAATCTAAACATTTTGCGGTTAATTTAACTCTTTCGCTAATGCTATGTAAACAAACGATAGTTAGGTACATGGTATTTACTAATAGTGCATTAGTGGTGATAATATTAAGGATTTAGAGTTTTGCGTTCAATTTAATAATTATTCGTACGTTCATCGTGCGTACTGCTGAAGAGTGGAATTCCCTGCCTGTGTCTGTATTTCCGGAAAGCTACAACCTCTTTTTTTTTCTTTATCGTGCGGAAATCCCCATGGATACCACCCCCGTCGGCCATCGGGGGTGATTATGTCGGGATCGAACCGACTAAAACCGCACGCCGTCTCGGGCCTTAGTAACCGGGGTGTAAGGTTACCCAATGGGCATATCCCTCGCACCCCAGCTGACCCCGGGCCATCTACGGTTTTAAGATGGCCCCCTCGACCCCCCGAAAGGGGGGGTGGGGCGAGCATCGCGCCACTTCGCCGACGGTGGGGTGTAGGGTGACAGGAGGCCGTCCTGTCACCCAACCGTCGGCGCGCAGACAATCAGCTCGCCCCCCGCTCGCTCCCCACTGTGCCATCTGCTAGTCAGAGGGACACGTGGAGAGCCTCGGAGCAGCCCTCTAGAAGGCCACTCCCACCCCGGCCGGATTGGCCGCAGGCAGCAGCGTCTCCCGTGGCGAGTGGGAGGCGCTGCTTGCCTCCGTTGCCCAGGTGCACCACGTGGAGGTTCCGGCCCGCACCCCGGAAAGCTACAACCTGGGAGTCTTCAAGTCTAGAGTGAATAGGTTACTTCTAGGCAAGCGTGCTCCACCGTCGACCACATCATCACTTACCAACAGGTGAGATTGTGGTCAAACGCGAGCCTATTACCAATAAAAAAATATATTAGGTAAGTAGGTATATATATATTAATTGTTTTCTTCTTAATTAACACTTATAATTAAACGAGCAGATACTTACCTGGTTATCCGTATAAAATTAATACTTAAGTATACTTATTTTATTTCTGTTTTTCAATTTAAAACCTTATCCATAATAGTTCACGAATATAAATAATTTAAAATACATTGAGTACCTACTGATTAAACCTACTTAATAGAGAACCTTTCTTTGTTGAAGTATTGAATCTTCTATTATGAAAGAATGTCGTTAAAAAACAGTATTTGGCAATTTTTCGAAAAAACTTCGTCTGATTCAGAAGTTTCGGTTTCGGTTTCGGTTTCGGCCGAAACTGAGACCGTTGCCGAAATTCGTTTTCGGTTTCGGTTTCGGTCGTAAAAACCAGTTTCGGTCGGACACTAATAATTATATTATTATATACAGAAAAAATGGGCAGTGACAATAATAAGCAACCATATTATGTTTTTGCAGTAGAACGATCTATTTGACGACCTACTAAACTCTAAACTGTAATTGTATCAAAAACTAACTAGGGATAAAACAAGTCGTAATGAGGTTGTAACACTAATAAACAGATATTTTAACCAGTTGCGGCATAGCTTACCGCATCGAGTTTCATCCGAAAAATCCCCACAATCATTGTCTCCATCACAAAGCCAGTCTACTTTGATGCATACATTGGTATTATGGCAGAGCGTTCGGTTTTGGTTCTCATCACAAGCAGGTTCACACCCTTTTTCGTCTTCGGCCTCGGCGCATTCGACTTTGCCATCACAACGTCTTTCTATTGGTATACAGATGCAAGCGATCTGTAACAAAATTTTACTGTGAGAGCCCGACCTGTTTGCTGAAATTTTCACAACAATGGACAATTTTTTTTTCTGCTAAGGTTTATTGCCATACAGGTTATTTGCTCATTGAGTTATTCATATGAATTATGAATATTTACCTGACACGAAAAGTGATTTTGTGGGCATGGCTTATGACAGCCACCATCGTCATTATGGTCTTCAATATCGGCACCACCGTGAGATACTGCATGCATGTTTTTAAACGACGGACCTGTGGACAAAAATTTACTTAATATCGTAGTAAATAAGCTGCTGTGAACGATATTTCTTATTTACGCTTCCACATGCAAAGCAACTAAGTCTTTATAGGACGGTAGATAACACAATTATAATTTAAAAATGTCGAAAAATTTCTTCAGAATGTTTCCGAAAACTATTCTTCTTCAAAATTGTAGTACGAACACAGTATGCGATACAGGTTTAAGTAAAGACTGCAAGTTTTCACTCATTAAAACTACAATTATGATTGATGATACTTACGAGGCCACATTTCGACGCGTGGTAATCCACCTCGAGGGAAGTGGCCCTGGTGAGCGGAACCGAGGCCTCCCGATGGTTGGTAAGGCGGCACTCTCCCCATTGAGCGAAGGTCTGGTGGCTCGACTGTGCCGTTGGCCAGTCGTATCATTTGGATTTCGTCGGCTGTTATTACGGCTAAAAGGATATTAAAGCATATCATGTCACTTTTAAACTGTCATTTGGTCATAAAATTAACGGTAGCATATTATTATATTCATATAGCCGCTATGATATGGCCATATCATGCTGCTGGGTAGCTGTTCGATAATAGTTGGTGTATTATAAATTAATTGATTGATGCTACACCTGCGTTAGTTCGAGTTTAGCTCTTTTGCTACCCTTTTGTTTAATCCTGTCTAAGATTTGCATATAACCTTTTACCGGCTTTCTTCCGGATTTTAGATTACAAATTACCTAATACGACATTTTATGAATTGCTAATGTTAATAATATTTTTTCTTCTAGTTAACCAAATCTTTCTTCTTCCCCGCTAACCCGAAATAACGATATTGTTTGTTTATCAGGTATACCTACATGTGGGTGTACCGCAATACAGCATCTTATCGTTGATACGTCATATAACTTACCACAACATATTGCCATTAAAATTATAGGGGTTAGGTATAGCTCGAGCGGCGCTGGCATGTTGGCGTCAAACCCAGCGTCGCGGGCGCGCGCATTTATCGACTACGTCACCAGCGCTGCGCCCGCGCGGTTCAACCGCGGCAGATTGACCATGACGAGCTGGATCTTACGCGCCTGCACAGAAACGAAAAATTCATGTAAGTACAAAATAATATTTATATCTTACGCACCACCATCCAGCCCATGTACATTAAAACTACGAATAGACACGGATATTCAGAAAGCAAAAACCCAGGAGATGCTCATTTTTACTCGGCTGCGCCTTCGAGGGTTTATGTGTTTCGCGTGTGTGTATGTAGTTTTTTGTTCCCATTCTTTAAGCCTGACAGCTGGACGGATTTCGATGAATGAGATCTCAAATGAAAGGTATGCATCTCCCTAGTGAGATTGTGTACCTATATGAAATGTGAACAAAAACCATGATATTGAACTCTGGTGCTAAAATAAATGTACCCTTGTTGTCAAAAAACAATATTCAAACTTTACGAGTAGGGTATCAAAATGAAGGAAATTAGAAAACGATTTCAAAAATATAATGGTTATACCTATGTCGTAACTACAAAGTATAAAAAAAATGTGTAAAAAAGCGACTGCTGTTAAAAAGACCGAAAGAAGTTTGATAGCAAGTGGCAGTGGTACTCATTCACATTTGTCTCGGTCTATTCAACAGCCGTCAGATTTTTTTTTAATAATTTATTTTTAACTTCACCGATGATTGATATTTTCTGCTATCAAGGCGACGAACAGGCGTACCACCCACGCTTCGATAATCAAAGGAATGTTATAAAAATATTTTTTTGCTTTCTTTGAGGCAACTGTCATTCATTGGGTTTCATTGCACGTAAATAAAGAAGTAAAACAAAAATCGGTTTTAAGAAATATCTTCAGTTCACTACTTTGTTTTGAAATGTTTTTAGCGTAGCACTTAATGTAGATAAGGAACCGACCTTATGTAGCTTACACCTGACCAAACCTGACCATGATTAACTATGATCATTCACGATATTACTTACGTTTTTCTTTCTCTATCTATCTATACGTAATCCAGGTCTATGTCTCACAATAATGCAACACAGATCCTTAAGATTCTAATCTAATTTTTAGGTTAGGTAGTGTACGGGTATATTGCTCAAAAAGGATTCGGCGACCAACATTATAATATATAGTCTGTTTTAGATACATACATACATACATACATACAAATCACGCCTTTTTCCCATTGGGGTAGGCAGCGACAACATCTTTCCACTTGCTACGATCTTGGCATACTCCTTTCGCTTCTTCAACTTTGTTTTAGATAATGAAAAAAAATACAAATATATTCTGTTTAAACTAAAAACCGTTGGTTTACCTTTTGGGTACATACAGATATAGGTGTGTCTATTTAAAAAATGTTGACTTGACAAAATGGCTACACAGAAAGCAATCGATAGGTTTGATTAAAAACTAAACCCCAAGAAAAATTACTATTGTATTTTATATAATTTGATCATGCAAGCTAAGAACTGAGAACAATAATTCGTAGTACTCTTAGGTATTCTGTGACAATACTATTATTCAAGCAATCGCAAGTGTCAGTAACGATAATTCATCCATCTATTTAAGTTAATGGTTGTGAAAGTGAAGCAAAAATATTTATGGAGTGTGAATTAGGTATGTAGGTATATGTATGTATGTATTGTTTTGCATTAAAAACTGAGGTGTTGACTTTAAACATATAGTGATGATTGACACCATATTTTTAGTGTCATCTAAGGAAGCCAAATACCGTGTTTGAGTTCCACCCTCCAGTAGTTTTTGATCCATGCGTGCACATACATACATTTAAACAGATAGAAAGATAAAAAATGGCTGATTGCATTTTTAGCACTAGGCGATAAGCCGACGGTGGGGCGGGGCGGTCAAAATGACCGCGACACGATTATAAGGGTATATTTGTTCGCGCAATAGCTCACGTCGCTTGTCAGACATACGCGGGCTAAAGGCGATCTTATGATAGTAATAATAAGAGTGCGTCCGTCTCTCCGTCTGGTTAACGCCTTAGTGTCAATCACCAATCATCCCCCAATAGTTATTGTGTTTATATTATTTAATGTACAATGTACAGAATTTACCTCTCTACAGTTTTATTATAAGTATAGACTATAGGATCTATGTACGAAGAAACACATCAAAAGCTTGGAAGCTTGCATAAATATATTAACACATAGAATTGTGTAGGCACTGGTACTGGCGCCACTACACGAGTACGTATTCCAGCTACATAATCCCTTTAGTCGCGGTGCGATGCGACGCCTACGGGAAAAATACGGTGGTTCTATTTTTAACAAATCATTGACTATCGCAAGTAAGCGATATATATCAAGCTTTGCAAACATCTAATGACATTAAGTAAATTTGTTTATTCTGAGATTATTGGCACGCATGTTATAACATTGTCACTTACAATAGTCTCCATACCAGGGATACTCATGGGCAATTTCCCTGATAAAGTGGAGGTAGAAAAGCTAGCAAGCAGACTCTGGGATCAGAAAACAACGCTATAATGTTGATGATGGATTGGTAGTAAACTGTGATCATAATACCCCATTTGTAGAGTAGAGTAGGAGGGAGTAGAGTAGAGTATTCTAAATTACTCGTAATATAAAAATACATTTCTTTATCAAATAATTTATCTCTCATTCGTCATAGGTAGTAATCGTTTAGCCAAATAATCTATGGTACCTTCTAAACTAGATATATGAAAAGAGATCGAAGTTGATTAAAAGAGGAATAAATATATACAAGAGTGCAGTGTGACTAGGGAAACGATATAGGTAGCGTTGAAAAAGTGTGTTAACTTAGATTGAAGACGTGGAACGGATGAGTAGTTACCGAACTAATGACAAATCAGTATAAATATTTTAAGTGAGCAAATCAATTGCGGTCGACCTCAAAAAACATAAAACGAACACATTTGTGATGTACTGTTAAAAAGAAGGTCTAAAGTATGAGGGCGTTGCAAAAGTGTCAGGACGAAACCAAATGGCGGGCTATTGTCTCATCCCAGACGAGAAACGTGTCATTCGGCTCTCTCCTACCCTACTCTCCTTAACGAAGAGCTTTGGCGATGTTATGAAACCCAACATTATACAAATAGAGTCCTAAGGTACAAACAAACTGCGGAATATAAGCAGTCACCCTAGCTTCTAGATTTTTACTACCTACTTGTGAATAGACGTTCTATAGAAATGTTTTTATGTTCTTACTGAGGATAAGATAATGATGTACCTAGTGTACATACAACTAAGACAAGTTTGTATTGAATTACGGCCTTTACAATTGAGATTTGGATAAACAAAATGTGCCTAAAGGGTCCATTTTTTTCTAGTCTGCTAAAAATATCTTTACGAGAAATGAGATAGTCTATGATACGGCCATATTGGAAATGTTACGGCTTATACCGCATGCGCGACCGAAACGAAAGCCAATGTTACTAGCTACTTGTTGATCTGGTTTTCATTCACCACGCAACGAACCGCGCATGCTACGCAGTTAGGTCGTTCAGAGCTTTTGTTGTAGGCTTACAAAATGTCTCTCACTAGATTTTAAAAAAAATTGTGCTGTATTACTATATTTGTAATAGATATTTTTTTTATCCTCCCATACTTATTTGAAATGACGATCTCTTTATTAGCAGACTCTTAAAGAAAATCTTGATACATCATGCCTCCGTGTATATTTCACGATATATTATATAGGTATATAGTTTTAAACATGAGTACGATTATATATCTCAAATTTGGATTTAAGGCAATAACTATCTTAAGTTTACATTTATAACAAAATCTTGAAAAGAAGTAAATAATTCATACTATTAATAGCTTACTAAAGGGTCTTCAAAGTTCGTTATTCCCACAGCGCTACTAACAGGGCTGTGGTTATCACATAATCAGTAATAATAATACTGCGTAGCTTTAAAATCGCCATCTTCTTAATTATGTTGTGCTAAAAATACCTAGATAAAATGAATAGATCCACTACAAATATGTCGCATAACCTAGATTACTGATACAGATTAATTAGCCTGATTAAATGGCATACGTATGTTGCATTGTAGAAGATCGTAGAAGATTTATATCGATTATCTATGATATTCTGAAATTTTGTTTATATACTCGTATAAGCTACCAATACGTCATCTTGATACCTACTCCAACTATTTCACTTCGACCACCTACTTTAAACATCGTTATTGGATATTTTAATTCGATCCACTTATTATCACACATATGTTTTGAAACATGAATGAAGACATAAAAACATGTGTATCATTAGTTGACAGAATCAAGTCAAATTAGACATGTATTTTGGAATCTACTAGCATTTGATAAATATTAATGCTTCATTGTGACAATATTTAATAGGAAATACGTTTGAAAATTGAGCGATCAATACGGGGGGTGAAATGCGCGGAGGCTTGTGCCCACGCCCGCCCCCGCACACTCCACACCTACCCTCTATCGCCCTCTGTAAGCTCAAAACTGAACACGGGTCGGACTATGAAACTGAGGTATACGACAAAAATGCAAAATCTGGATAAATAATAGGTAGACCCTAAATCTAATTAAGTATGGTATATTTTAACATCATTACTTGAATGGCAACTGTTTACATTGTTTCACTAAAGATGGCTACTTGAAAAAAATATTTAGTAACCTCTCCTGGGTTGAAATATACATATTATAGATTAAAAAAAGCGAAGAATAACACCTACCTTATACAGCGTAGAGATGTGACATCTTCAGATTATAAGAAACAGATGACACAAAATACTGAATTCTCAACCCAAGAACTCAATTGTCTGGCACAACACTAACAAGTAACACTGAAAGTTATTTTTTCTGGTAATATTTTATTTGGGAATGAGCACAGCGCACGGCTCCAGATGTGCTCTCGTCGCACGACTGGTATAGGTAATCTGGAACCTCTACCTCCCTTCGCCCCGCGGCCTTGCGTCCCGCGCAGTCTGCGCCTCGTCGATGAATGGAGCTCGCCGCCCCTGCTACCTCGCGCCTATATAAAATCTCTTTCAGCGCTCCCCTACATTTGTATTGTATCACCTACTGTGAATCAAGTGCTATGAAAATAAAGTGCTTATAAATATAGCTAGTTATTTCATCATAGGCAAAGTTTTGCCTGTAACAATTTTAGTATTACGTTTACGTTTCTTTTTAGAGAAAGCTATGACACTTTTTTAAGAGTAACGATACTATATAGTTATGGGTAATACCTAGTATAACTAATTCAAGGACAAGAACGATTCGATGTTATAATAGATTCTTATCAACTTAGCACTAAAATAATGTATTCTTATGTCTCACGACATACCTACACACTACACTTTCTAGAATCATACTAAGCATAGTTTGTGAAATAGGTTCTGGACTGCTGTTAAAATTATGTATATATTATAGGTAGGTATGCATAGAAGCGCTCAGACCGATGCAAACAAACACATTCATGCATGCAAATATTTAGGTCAGCGAATAATTCATATTTATTTATTTCCGGAAAGTGTACCCAGGCTCCGAGGCCGAAAGCCCCAAGATACGATACGACTGAGGCTCGACGTTGGGTTGATGACGATTTATTTGTACCACATAATCAATGAGGTATGTATTGGACTGATTTGGTACATAATAATAAAATAACATTGGTATTCCAGTGGTTAGCTACCAACAAAGTTTAAGCAAGAATAGAGCAGACTTTTACAGTGAGAGCTTTATCGAGGAAACAGCTAGGAAGGAGTTTCATCGGAATAGTATTTTACTCTTCTCTTAAAAATGTCAATTCCATCTTTAATATTATCATTTGTATTTAGAATCTGATGTAATGTACCTAAGTGAAGTTAGAAGTCATAACAGCAATTATTATACATAGATGCCAAAAATTATCAATTTTTTTTTTACCTCTTAGTGTCGCCGCACATGGGCCACACGCCACAGCCACAAACGCCGCCACAAGTGGCAAGAAGCGGCCACAAAAGTAGCTGAAGCGCGCGACAGCCACTTGTGGCCGATGGTCGACACAATGCGGTCGGTGGTTGCTACTTTTTTAACCCTGGCATGCAGTATCATAATGGACTCCGACGAAGAAGGTTTAATTGCGCTACTTTTGATAAAAAGATGTCGTCGTAGAAGACGAAACCGTAGTTATTGGATACATCCAATATTAACGAATGTACACAAATGCAACGAACATTTCGATAATCTTCTAAACCATCCAAAAAAGTTTTTCAAACATTTTCGTTTAAGTATAGGTACGTTTTGGGAACTACATGCTCTATTATATGCTGGATTAAAGCACCACGACACCAACATGCGGAAAAGCATCGCACCAGCGCCACTTTATTTATAATTACTAGGTACTTATGATTATTATAACTGCGCATTAAAATCTAGGCCTGTTTGTCTGTCTGTCTGTTACACTTACACACCTAGACCGCCCGCTGATCCGATTTTAATATAGGATTTCTGATAGTTCACCCATGGGGCACAAAATTGCATTGTTTATTCTACTACAGTAGCGGCACGATATAATGGCCGGTTTGACACATTACAATAGTGATGTGAAATGTCAATTTACTCTCGATAAAAATATAATCAAATCTATAAGTTCTTATTGCAAGCAGTACAATACCTGATTCAAAAACTTTAGTAAAAAATATAAATTTTTACCTACTAAATACATTTGAACGAACTGAATATTGGATTTAGGAATGAAAATGAGTACTATATATTAATCCAGCTTCCTTCAGTAATTGCACTAACTTTTTTCTCGTTGGATACTCCTTCCGTAAATAGTTGCTACACACATGGTCTTCGACTGGTTTTGCTCGTTTTTTTCTGTTTTAATGTGTGAAGTTTATTTTCTTCTGTGCCAGTCTCGCCAAATTTTTCTTTAGTTATCTATTCGTCTAACAGTTATAGGTAAAATTGACCTTCCATTTTGAGATTCACGATCGAAATGTTACGAAGGCGTACCTATAACGAACACACATGCCTGACTGTTTAGAACAGCTCTGCGTACGTTCGGCCATATCGACGAATTCCACAACAAAAGGCGTAAAAAGAGTAAGTTGAGGGCCACCATTATAATTATCACTGTTAGTGTATGTAATGGGGATCCCTTCCTGAGACTTTACCATCAGGCGAGATTTACCATTTAGCTTACCATCAGGCGAGGAGGTCTAAACTATATCGCAATCGCAGTGCACTCCTAGTTTGTACTTTTCGAAGCAACGTCAAGTCGAAACTGCTTTGTTTTGACGCAAGTTTGCCGGAGGTATTAATTGTGCTTGCCAGTGATCCTAGTGTCGATTATGTATATAGATTTTATTTAAGAAAAATTGAATTTCGAAAAACAAATACCGAGTTGTGTGAAATAAGTACACCAATAGGTAATTATAATCTTATAAAAATAAAAAATAAATGATCGTGGGACACTAATATACATTATATAATTCAGAAATCAATGTAATAAATAAATATTGTGTCCTAAAATTATACATACATTCGATAAAATTTTATGACTTACTGTACGTCACTATTGACAATAAAGAACAGCAATTTGCTCTTTCAAAATGTCACAATAATTACTACGAAACTTCATGAGCGGACAAACGTCAAACCGGCCATTATATCGTGCCGTAGGTATAGAGAATGGCTAGTTAACAAATAAAACACGTAGGTATTTGTATTTATTTATTATGTGTTTATTATAATTTGGTATCACTCGTCATCATCACGGAACATGTCTTCGATAAAAGAACTGTTGTCCATAGACCAAACCCGACTTTCTTTTATATATATAGATAAATTTAATTACTTACCGTGTAAGTTTTCTGTTCAATTACCGTAAATTACATACCTATTTTTATTTAAATAAACGCAGTTTGATATTTAATAAAAGAATATAATCTCGACTAACTTATAATTGTAAAACTGGATTCAACCACATCACTATTTATTTGATACAAAAAAACCTGCAATACTTAAAATGTCATTTTACTGACTAGAATTAAAAATCGTACTATAACAGGTTAACTGAGGTAAGGTAGAGAGGGACGCGGAATCGCGCGAGTGGCGTGTGGCGGCGTTTTGTGTCGGCGTTTAGTGGCCGGTGCGAGCCACAAGAAGCTAGCTGCGGCGATTTGTGGCGTGTGGCCGCCACCGGCGACAACCGTGTGCGGCGAGTCCATATAAAATGTATGAAAATTACAAGAAATATGCCAGTGGCGGCGTTTTGTGGTTGTGGCCGGTGGCTCGTGTGCGGGAAGCCTTAGGTTACACTCACCATGATAAATACAATGAAATACTGCTGAAGATGCAACATCTTCATGCAACTGGTAAAGGCTCAAGGTTAGCCCTCAGGACTCTCAATGATGCAGATTTAACACCGCTGCAATATATAGCGTCTAGTTTTTGTTTTGATGTGCGGAATGAAAAAAATTTGCAGCGTCATCCCAGAGATGAGAACACCCTACACAGGGCGAACATGTCTTATACATAGGATACTGTGCCTCGACCGGAGAAAGAGATTCAAGGGGAAACATAAAACAGAAATAATTTCACCCCCATTACATGAGTCTGTAAAATAGTTGGTAAAATATGGGTATTATTAAATGAGTGTATAGGTATGAGCACGTCAAGAGTTGATTGACTATTGATTAAATCAGTGTGTACAAAATATCTTATAGAAAATAATGGCCCATTGTATTTATCAGTGGGTGGCATTCACGTCAATATATCAACTAGCGTGGGCGTTCAATCACGTTTTACCCTGCTAATATTATTTATGCGAAAGTGTGTCGCAACTTCGTTTACTAATTTAATATTTTCAAACCTCTCGAGTAAACCAGAACTATTTCGAAGTGATATTTATCTACTAGCTTGTGCCCGCGGCTCCGCCTGCTTGGACGTAGGTTTTTGCGTTTCTTGACTAGGTACCTCGTATACTCGTATCGCTGGTTCTAATCAACCAATTGACGAACATAAAATTTACTGGAACTTTCCTTAGAACCGGAGACATGATTAAAAACATACCGCTCATTTTTTTATCTAACACTAATGTAACTTTTTAAGATAATAATAATTTCTTTATTGACACAAAGATTACAATATTCACAGTAAATATAAATTCACTGGTCCCCAAACTAGTGTGAATTTATTTCAGGGACCAGTTATGTTTTATTGAGATACGAAAAAGACAAAAGGTATTCTAATAACGTTATTATTGGTTATTATTATAGTTTCTCAAAATGACTAAACTTCTATCCATCGTTTTATCGACTTTTTTACATTACTTACCAGTTTTCTCCTTCATTTCTTTTGGAATATGTAGGAAGCATTCAGAGCATCCTGTTAGCTGTTAGCTACTACTCCCATCCTAACCCAATGCTGAAGTTTATCGCTTGCACACACAAATTTTACTTTATACCGAAACGGACAAATTATATTATTGTTTTTCAAAATCATAAAACAAAAAAAACATCGCACGGTATATTCCCGCCTAAAAAAATCATGGTTGAAAAAAACTTACGAAATCCGTAGCAAAAATATTCTATAATTGAATATTTGATTAAATGGCTTTCTATGTTCAAATAAAAAAAAATAAAAGAAGGTTAACACATTTTGTGTACCTAATTGTTTTGTATCGTATACCTACTGCAATGAAATGAACGCTATGTCTAATATCACCGATTACCTAATAGTTCGTACAGATAACGCACTGCCTGGAAAATCAACGATACCTACTGAGATTGATACCTAAACATCCACGTGACCGAACGGCTGCGTGCAAATATGTATCTTAATACTCGAGCGTAGGGTTACTTTTACTTTGCAGCCGCTTGGCCGTATCAGTGACCTTGTGATGCTAGGGTTGCTATGCTCAAAATAAAAATCTAAATAACATTATACGAAGGTACCTAGGTGCCTACTCACGTGTGTATTCAAGTCTAACAAATTAAAAAGACAAACAAAGATAGCAATTGCCTCACATGAAGGTAGGTATAGTACGGGTAGGACATTCTTCATCTTATATTAATAACTCTTCTTGGCAGTCGGGTAAAAAGAAGTAGGTATATACTTTTACGAATGTATCCCGGTGTGAACTCACGACCCAGACCACTGGTCATTCATAATATAGGTAATTAGGCCAGATACTTTTATAAATTTAATAAATAGCCTAACACACGTATGTAGAGTAATGAATTCAATATTAGGTATCAAAAAGGCAGGTTTATATTTCACTTGTTGGATTCGGATCCGTACTTTACAAGGAATAGGTAGATACATGAAGCTATAGATAAACATGGAGGCCTCACTTCCAATACCTACTTGATGCTCAGTCTGTATTTACTATCTTGCTCTCTGTGGGCCGACTTCTCTTTCTAAGTATGATAACCTTCTAAGCAAGAAATCACCATTTAAACAAGTTTAAACACTTACGCGTGGAATTTTATATCACATCCTTGACGCCACGTAATACCGCAACCACGCACTATACAATTTTGCACCATTTTTTGAGTTTATACTTATAATTAACTTTAAATATGTTAAAAACCAAAACAATAATAAACAACCGCCATATTGTTTATTGATAGTTGACATGTAGTACCAATGTTGCCACATTACGTACTGAATCCATAGACAATGGGAATTTAATTCACTGATTTCCTGATTCAACAACCCAATCATGCATAATAAATGGCATATAATTTTTCAATTTCCACATTAATAATCGTAGTCGAACTATAGAGTTATTTATAAATCATTTTACTTGCATTTTTGGTTAGTATGGTCTATTTCTATAATTTACTAGGAGATACTAATAAGAAGATAGCAACATTGTACAAATACACGAAAGAGAAGTCGGCCCACAGAGAGTGAGATACAGACATGTAGGTATTTGGATCAAGCTGTTCTTCCCGGTTTGGCCTCCATGTTTATCTATAGCTTCATGGGTAGATATTACAATAGCATGCATTATTAACCCAACAAAATTCGGATGAACGCTTAGTACTGCGCTACGAGCGCGCGAACGGCTGTTGACAACCCGACCGAATAAAGTATAGCAGAGACCGCCGAGAACCCGCGCGGAATAGGTGATTATAGCGCGCAAGTACATACAGTGCGTTAGGCCTGCTAATATAATTATGTCTCTATACGCGGGGTCCTGTAATTGGCTCAATTATATTATGTACTTACTAACTTTAATCTAGTTGAATAAGCTGTTGGACCTCCATAATATAAATAAATAAATAAATAAATTTTATTATGTTCCTTTTACAAATTTCGAGTATGTACCTACGCGGCTACGTCGTTATTCTAAAACTGTATCCCACCAAAAACATACCTGTTAAAAAAGGGGCTAAGTTCCTATCAGCTAAAGGTTCGTCTAAAAAGGATTGAAATCCAATCCAATGCCAAGTTTAGATGCACTTTAAAATTGATCATAATCATCTAAATTTCTTTGAACTTGGCATTGATAAATTTACTTTGCTTTGTACTCTTTCTCTAGTGCAGCTTTATACTATAATTTAGATCTGGCTTTCACAGGATCTTGCTCAATAGACTAGACTAGACTATTCTATGCTGTTTAGATATACAGTATACTAGCTGTTGCCCGCGGCTCCGCCCGCGTGGATGTCGAAATCCGTTTCAAAAACTATCCTATCTCTCAAGTTGGATCGAACTGCACATGGTGTGCGAATTTTATTATATAATCGGTTAAGTTGTTTAGGAGTCCATTGAGGACAAACATTGTGACACGAGATTTATATATATTAAGATTATATAGGCGTAGACTTTTCTTTCGGCGGGTTTGACGGCTGTTACTCTCGTAAAAGCCAAGAAAACAATCACAAATAATTAGTAGACTGCAGGTTCCAAACTATAAAACTAGATATAACGAGAAATCATAAGAGGATGAAGAATTACGTAACTAATCTCCCTGTCCTTTGTCCCATTAGCAAGAAACGAAATTTCCGTGAAGAAAAGCCACGTTTACCGTGAAGCGACTAATACCTATCCAAATTCCGAATACTCGTTATGTTGTACATCTTTTCACCGGATATATTATATTTGTTTACATATACATATTTTGTTAACATAGCGATTATTATTTGTAGACATGGCGGGTAAAACAACCAAAGTACCTAAATTTTTGGTTTAAGTTTTAAAATCTCTGACTAGGCATGATTTTGCACGTTTTACCCGGTGGAAAAAAAATTGTCCAGAAAGTCTAAATCATCCAGAAATAGCTTCCTATACCATATACTTATAAGATATTGAAAGTATTATGGGTAGCTCCGTGAAGCTAGAAACGACATTTGCTTGTAAGTTCCTTTGACCAGTAGGTACTGTAAGAAATTGATGTTGTTTAATTGCACAAGATGGCGTCAAATGAGACGAATCTGTATAATATTTCTAAGCAAAACCCGTATTCATTATTAAATGTAGAGTAATGTGCAAAGATGGCGTTTCTAATAATTAAGTAGATACCTACTTGTAATTGCCAAGATGTGTCGCTATATCGCACTATGACAAAATGACTATAATTTTTGAAATGCGACATTAACCAAAATATTAAATGATAGATATGATAAAAAGATAAAGACAATCTCTACAAAAATGACAAGAGTGTAAGAGATTACTTATGATTTTATTTATTTATCTGTTGCCATTCTTCAACCCTTTGTTCTAAACTCTAGAAAATTATAACCTTTCACGGTGTGAAACTTGGACTTTTTTATAGTTTGTAGTCTTAAAAATATCAAAACATCATCATTTTTATGTACCTACCTAGAATTCTGGTTGCATCTGATACTTTAACCTCGAAGCCTATAGCAGAACTAGGTAACAGATAGATCATCAAAGAATAAGCTTGTTGCAAATATTTATTGGCTATTTGGAAACCAAAAGAATAATAATGCCCGACACGTTTTTTGGCGACTCGGTGTAGACGCAATGGAAACAACGTGGCAATATTCTGAAAGATTGCAAACAATTGGAAATACTGATATTACCAAAAGTTTTGGTGGAAACGGCTCTTTGACATAATTGTGGCGACACATATTTCAGCGCCACCTAACGACGACACCCCGAACTACTAATCCTGCATCGCATCATCTGTCTTTGGACCACGGTTCGCTACGTGTCATAACAAGAAACGGTAACTGATTCCATCAGCGGACCCTCGATTTAGACATATTACGTTTTTGAATCATGTGAAATAGTTAAAATTTTAAAACCGAATGAAATAAAAGATTTAACAACCTCACGAAAATGTAAGTAGGTCTTGTTTTGATAGATCATGCCTACTACATACTTTCTAATCGAATGTAAGTCAAGCGTTTTGAAAACAAGGCGTTCCGGAATCGGACCCCAAGTACAAGATCTGATTTATCTATTTATCTATCTATTTCTTAGCGTTGTTCCAGGTTGCATCCAAGACTTTTGATTTGACTTTTATGGCTGCGACTGCCATACCCTCCTAACGGAATGAGTTAGGAGAGGCAATGTTTATATACTAGACAGCACCATCTTTTGAATGTCTTTAGAACTATCAAGTTTCTTGCTCTGTTCACAAAGTGTAACCACACTAACTTCGTGAAACTGTCACCAAAACATGTTTAATTTTAGTGATCACACAATTATAACTAACTGTAGCTTTAAACAACATTTAAGCAATTAACTACCTAATAAAGGGTGATTTTTTGACTGGGCGTAGATGACCTCTTAAAGGGTTAATTTTTGGTTTTCATAGGCTACAGATAGGTACATCCTCACTAGAATGAACTTTCCAGCCTTAATTACATGCAATCCACTCTTTTTATTTCATTTATTCATTTTAACTATACTTAACTATAAATAAAAAGAAAAATATTTAGAAATTTTATTTTACAACATTATCTTAAACAAGCTATAACTTTCTATTTTCCTCTAATATAAACATCAATTTTACAACTACGTCGTATTTCCTTTATTCTATAATAAATTTATGTACAATGATATTGAAAAACACTCATCATCCTCCAAGCCTTTTCACAACTCAGTTGGGGTTAGGGTTACCATCCGTCCGGATTAATCCGGACATGTCCGGACTTTTAGGCACTTGTCCGGACTTTTAGGCACTTGTCCGGCTTTTTAATTTGTCCGGACTTTTTAAATTAGATGGTATATCATCTTCTAAAACTGTAGAAAGGTCAATTCTGTACATTAAATATAAATGTACAAAATAACTATTGGGGGATGATTGGTGATCGATACAATACTAATGCAAAAAATAAAATCAGCAAGTAAGTTGTTTGTCTTTCTGTCTGTCTGTATGTGCACGCATGAATCAGAAACTACTGGAGAAATTTTGATCAAACTTGGTACTATTATAGTGTTCATACTTCTGGGCCTTTAATATATTATATTACCCAGAAGTATGAACACTGTAACTACTTTGTATACAAACTTATACCCGTGACTTCAGCCGTATTAGTTTTTAGGTCATTTTTGGCCATATCTCTGGTTCTACTTCTACAACCAAACATACGATAAATTTTGAGTCTAAGCAAGACCTTTCTAATAAAAAACCGCATCAAAATCCGTTCGGTAGTTTTCGGTCGTCGTCGCGAGAAACGATGGACGAAAAGACAACTCTTAGAATCGCGATATCTCAGGAATGGTAACTCTTAGGAAAAAACCATGGAGACTATTTTTGTAGATAATTAATTTCCGTTTTGGACAAAAATTCAAAAAACCTGAAGTTTTGACTTATTACCCCGAATAATTTTTGTAGCTCACACAGGATCGATGAGCATTTGTACAATATGGGAATTTATGTAATTTTTAGCTATGTGACAGGCGTTTCAAGTCAAACCCTGCACCTCGCATCCTACCCCCCCCCCCCCGTGCTACTTGCAACGAGGTGTCCGGACTTTTATAGAAATGTCCGGCTTTTTGTCAGGACTTATCAAATTCCTAAATGGTAACCCTAGTTGGGGTCGACTTTTTCAGTGTAACTACGAAGCGACCGAACTTCGATATGTGACAAACGTAAAATAAATAAATGCAGCGATTAATTAATATTAAGCATGTTTATTAATCGCTCCTAGATCATTGATTACATTTCGTATTAGTTTCTTTGACATCATCGCGTCATGTTTTAGCAATGATATCATAATTACATTAAACATTTTAAAGTTTGTGTTTTTCATAATAGTTTTTATACATTTGCTATCTAATAGGACCATAGCAAAGTTAAAACGCAATAATTATTTGTTCGAATAATCATAACTTTTACTTATAGACATAAAATTGGCAGTTTTTTATATTACTAAATGCAATATATCTATGGACTACTTACATTCAAAACTACATAATTATAGTAGGTATATCAAATGCTTCGCACTTCGTCAATTGCTCACGTGTAATTGCGTTTAGGTAAGTATATCAATTTCAAGTTAACAAATACATTCCAAAAATGAAAATTAACACCGAAAATTGAAATACAGATTCGAGTAACTTACCTGATTATATAGTGACATTACTTGAAAATATAAGTATAAATAATGTTGATATCTTATATTATAAGTCGATTTTTTAAATTACGTAGATATTGAAATAGGTTCTTCATTTGAAAACAACAAGATAAGAAATCCTATAAATTATAAAAAAGTCAGGTAATTTGCCCGAATCTCAACTTAAAGAAGCTACTATTTATTTGTCTATAAAAAAAATTCGACAATTTTTGTATACTACTTACTAATTTTCGTTCATAAATATATACGGATAAAATCAATATTGTCCTACGATAAATACTTATTAATATCTTGAGTCCACAAAGTTACCACATACTTAAATTCGTTACAATACCTAATTACAGTTATGCCGAAAAGATTTTAAAACACTAGTTTTCTTTTCAATCAAATATATAAAAGACCCAGTAGATGGCATTGAAGAGCATGAAACAGACGGGAAATATTATTCGCGAGTAAGTGTCTATAACATTGACATCTCGTATTTTGGGCATCGACGCCTTAATTACTGTAGCTCCACGTCGTAGAGCGTGTATCATTTTCGGTTTGCCTGTCGATCCATCTGCAAAAATACGTTTTACAGTTAATGCCTAATTTAAAGAACCTGCGATAGTGTTTAAAAAAAACTAAAATAGAATAATATTAAGTAGAACTAATTTTAATGAATTTAGTATATCTCAATTAGGCATTATTCATCAGCAACCATGATCACCATTTCATTTTTGCGTTTCAATTTCTAATAAAGGTACCTTGTCAATTTAGACTCAAATAGCCTGTTGAAATTTCTAAATATATTATTGTTATCGACCAGATAAATGTAGTTTCGTCAAAAACCTGATATTTAACCAAAACTAGTTCGCGAAGAATCGAAGCAGAACACCCGTTCATCACCATAGATTCTATTTTGCTTGTCAATTGAAAATTATAAAAAAAGCTCACATCACATCTTATACTAAATACTAAACTATATAAATAACTAAAACTATATAAAAAACTAAATAAATAAAACGTAAATCACAATACTAACTTCTGGAATTCCTAGAATGCGGTCTTGTTCTATAACGGAGATGGGTATGATCGCGTTGAAGACGGAGGGATGGTGGGGCTCCCGAGGCAGCTTGCAAGGGCTTTGACCGCAGACCAAGGAGTGGCGACACCCGCCCAGTACTCGTTGCACACTCACGCAAAGCTATTATCTCTTCGGGAGAGCGAGAACCTTAAAAAATAACAATAACATCTTCTTAATCATAATGAAAAATGCACATTGATTGCATTAGGTTGTAAATACCTGTAAGAATAGTTTTATTTTTAGATATGTAATATTTATCGTTTAAAAAACTTAGAAGCGTTATTGACTGCTCTACATAATGCTCATGAAGTTACATTCATATACGATGACTATTAATGAGATATGTTAATATCAGTATACCTACGTAATTCAAACACAATGCTTGTAACTCCGCTACGAACCCAAAACAGTGAAACCACCATAGTTTCGCCGTGCGTTTCCCATTGTTAGTCAAAAAAGTACGATGTTGTCTCCTTATTACATGATTTCACCCCCTCAGGCGCGGTACCGACAAAATTGCCGCCTTTGTTACCCGACTGCCGAAGAAAGGAGGGTAATGTTATTCGAGACTATGTATGTATGTATGTATGTATGTATGTCCCTTTCTTTGTCACGGCCTACAGCCTAAACGGCTTGACGGATTTTGACAAGCGAGGTATCATTTTATTTGTCATGTGTGAGTGACACTGGGTATATTAAAATTTCTAGAAAATCAATATGGCAGATTTTTGGCGGCAAAATGAAAATCTTGAAAATTTGTCTTGCACGCTCTACAGCCTGAACTGCTTGACGGATTTTGACAAACAAGGTGTTGTTTTTTCTTTTCAGTTTTTAGGCAGACGGGTTTTTGAATTTTTAAATTTTTTTTTTTTTGTTGTTTGTGCACTGTTGCAAGGTTTAGCAGTGCAAGTGAGCTATTATTTACCTAATATAATAGAATGTATAGAATATAGGTATTACTGGTTTCACCAGATAATAGTGATAACTATAAAATTGGTTTAAGTAAAATAGGGTAACCAAAACCAAAGGTATCTTACCTCCAGAACACTTCATATCTTTTTCTACACTTGCACTACTCGATATCTGGTCCCTGTTCTTTAACTTGGCGCGTTTCCTCGCCCTGGCCCCCCAGTAAGTATAGTTCACTGCCGCATACTCCAGTAGCGCCGCGAATACAAACACGAAGCACATCACTAAGTAGATGTCGATTGCTTTGACGTACGAGATCCGCGGGAGACTGCTACGGACGCCTGTACTAATCGTAGTCATCGTGAGCACCGTTGTGATACCTGTTAATATCGCTTTGATAAATAATATTACAGGAAATACTCGCTCTTTAGCTCTCGCTTTAGGTACTAGTACTTTAACGGGAAGTCCACCCTCATTCCTACCACTGCAACTTTACATCATGATTATCATCGTTTGGGAAATCCCAGTTTTGAAATTAGTCACAAGTAAATTGATTACATTCAACCCGTGACCAAAAGTCGCTAAACCAATAAATTTACAAAATTTCGTTACCTACATTTACAAATTATGTTACCTTTTTTTTGTTTTAGAGATATATGAATACAATACTATACGATCTAAACAATAAACAAAATATCTTTAGTAAACATTCTTACCAACCTAAAGCAACCCTAGCCGACGTAGCTTCGTGGTTAATCCAAAAGGAGACCCAGGACAACATCACAATCAGTATGCTGGGCAGATAGGTCTGGAACACGAAGTAGCCGATGTTTCTGCGCAGTTTGAAACTCAGTGACAACCGCTGGTAGATGCCCGTTGCCAACTTCTCCTGGAATTTACTTGTCTTTAGTTTAAACTTGAGCACTTACTGTGATGCAAGTTTGACATTGTTTGATAATGCGTCTAGTGAGGAAACTTTTTGAGTCCATTACAAGCTAAACTCTTGTTTATTGAGCAAGCAAGCCAAGCAATCTTGGGAGCTATACTGTGTATAAACAAATCTTGTAGATTAAAACATTACGTATTAATAAGTATACTAACAACAATCCAATCGCGCAAAGTACTAATCCTATTTTTGAGATTATTTATTTATTGCCTAACCCCGGTTCTACTCTATTATGTGTGCAAAATTTTAACCAAATCCATCCAGCCATACTTGAGTATCAAATAAACAAACTTACTTCTGCATTTATTACATAGGATACTTTTCAGCTATATTAAGTTTAAGTACGTCTTGTTGCTCAACAAAACCTATTCGTTCGTATAATAACGTTCAGTGCAACAAGTCCAGATTATTATGTTTATCGACTATGAAATATGGGTAAAACAAAAAACCATTTCTTTATTCCCTCAATAACTGATAATATCGAATAGTAACCTCGTCACTGTAAAGTTATTTACCTTTCTATCGTTGGTTTCGTGGCCCAGTATAGTGAACTGTGGTAACTCAGCGTCCTCCACGCCTCTAACTGGTGTCTCCTTCCAATACATTACTACGTCAGACACTGTGTACCCATCTGCATAGAAAATATTTCGTTAGCATGCTGACACTCGTGTATATCTGTACTACGCCACTCTAAAGCAAACATTTCAGTATTTGACGTTCGTTGGCGACACGGCAGATTAGCTTCTTAATGTTGATTTTTCTAAAGTCTTATTTTATATATTTTCATTGTACTTGGTTCGTTAATTTTATTGTTGATAAGCTTAATGGCTCCTTATTATTATTTAAAAAAGCGATATATTTATTGGTTCCTCATAAGTAATAATACTACCCCTAGAGGAAACAGAGTTCAGTTCAAATATTTTCCAATTCAAATTCCAAAGTTATGTACTGAAATGCAAATGTATTTTACAGTAATGGCAAGTGCTTCAAAAATGACCGCGTGTAAGAACTTAATGTTAGTTTTAGAATTGCAGATTAATTTTTAATCCGTGCAAACAAAGTATTAACAAAGGTATAGAGTTAAAACTAGTACTCGGACTAGTGTGGAGATGCAAAGAAGAGTGCTTAAAATTTTTAGGGACGTACAGGCATGATAAAATGCATTGTAAGGCTAAGGATCATGAGTTTTTAATGACAAGGAATCTGGTTGCTCAGCGTGTGTTCATAATGTTTCATGGAGAATCTGCTGAGACGAAAGAATGTTCAGCAAAAGCGAAGCCGTATCGAATGTCTGCGAAAGAATGCATGGAACGGTCAATTGGAGAGTCAAAGCATCAAGCCCAGCCCGGTGATCTATTATAAGTGTATGAGTCACACAGCTCTCAATCTCGACGGTGCAGTTCTGGCTGTCGAGCGGGTAGTAGTGGAGGTCCATCATGCAGGCAAGAGTGGCGGTGAAACGCATGCCGTATGTGATGCTGCCGTCGCCACCCAGCCGTACCAGCTTGTTGCGTTCTGTCACGTCGTGGAGGAAACTGAAAAATATTTACTTAAATGAAATTATTACTTTCATATCCGTAGTCTATGGCTACGAATCAGTCCGCAACCGCGTAAAGTGTGACCTGGTTAGAACGTTAGGCAAATCAAACCAAAATTTGTTTCTTAAACATGAAGTAACATTTTATGAACGTCTATATTTACAGTCAGAGTAGCAAGGTAAGAAAATAAGACTATAAGAAAAATATCTGACAGTAAAAATTCTATTGTAAGGTGTAAGGTGAGTAGGTATGTACGCAACGCAAACTATATATAAAGGATGCATCTTTAAAGTTACCACTAATTGTTTGCTATAGTTTCACCTGTCACCTATTTTAATTTTTATTTGTTAAATGTCAGAAAGTATGTTACATAAAAGTATCTATCACTTGCATGAGTAGGATCACTCACCTATTTTTGTCATTAGCGAAAAAAGTATCCGGCACCCATATCTTATCGGCGAAATCTCCGGACAATGTCAAGACCTCGTCCGGTAAACCGAAGGCCAGCCTTTCATCCTTCCAGTACTGGTTCAGATAAAGCGTTATTGTGTAGTCCTGTAAGTGTAGGAAAGCCTTTGAGATTGCCTTACAATACAGATCGGACTAGTAATTCGATAAGGATTTTAAGCCTCATTTGCAATGTCGTTCGGCGAGGGTTTATTGGTTTAGTTGTGTTGACAGGTTATGATGATAATTAAGTAATGTTTATTCTAGTATCTATCCAAAATTGTGTTTAAGTACACTTGACTCTTAACAATCAGAGAATACAAGTGGAAACATTTCAACAATTTTCTAGAAAAAAATAATAATTATCAATTATTATTTATGAATATAAAATTTAATAAACATACTTTGAACAAGGGTGACCATAGTTGCATAACAGGTACCACAAATATTACTAAAAATGATAATGAAAAAAGTTGAGAACGACTTCATCAGGTGATTTTCTTTGGTACAGTAAGATGCAGTTCCAACAGATAATATAACTTGTGAGAATTAAGAAATAGCAACATTTTTGACGATCAACCATATAAATATACTCTTACGATATCACATGCTGTTTCGACAAACGTAAGAACAGCTGTCACCGCACCAATGACCTTCAACTTCTTTGAGAAAATGTATGTACTTAAGTGGACTTTATGGCCGACCAAGTGTTGGTATAATTTGTTGATATTTTTCTATTAACAATATACAGTACATAATGTAAAAAGTATATACAAAATAGCGGTAAGTGGGCGGTGACCTCTGCGTTAGCAGGCGGCGAGTGGCGGTAGAAAGTAAAGGCGAACATCGATTGGCTGAGGCAGCACTCCGCCCCTCAGGCAGCGACGACCCTCGATGTATGTCAAGTGACCACGGCCTTGCTCCCTTTTCACAGCTATTAAAAGCTTAATGAATTACGATGGACGACCTGCTCGAGAACGAAGTCCTTCATACGACCAAAAAAGTTCTCAGCGAATCTGAAGAGCGCAGACAAGGTCATCTTGGAGGTTGCCATCAGTCACCACACCGTATGGATATTGTAAAACGCTGTATGTCATGCCATCAATCTTTAATGAGTAAAAATATTATCTTACGTTTTATCACCTAATAGATGCGGTGATAGCATAACCTCTTTCAGTATAAACCCCACCCAATACACCACCATCCTGAATTCATTCCTAACACAAGCTATTTCACTTAACTAGAAACATTTACGTAAATATTGATTATATGAGGCTGATATAACTGCTAGTCTTAATACTTTCAACATTCGCAAATACGAAACAGCCGTACGAGTACATACTTCACGGAGCTAAACTTACCATATTAACTTCAGATATTGCATCAAAGCTAGCA
The DNA here is from genome assembly GCA_963576445.1 of Lithosia quadra. Classification (NCBI taxonomy): domain Eukaryota; kingdom Metazoa; phylum Arthropoda; class Insecta; order Lepidoptera; family Erebidae; genus Lithosia; species Lithosia quadra. The sequence continues at coordinate 11,566,105 of OY754878.1, read as the reverse complement.
ATAGTTAGATCCATACCGACGTACAGCGGGTCTCCTGAAAAGCAATAACATTTATGCAGAAAACCAGCGGAGCAGCAATCAATCCGCTGACAAATCAGGTCTTTACCGAGAAAACTCAATATAAAATGAAATTTTATGGTCCAGTACTTGTAATATGTTTGTGAGCACACACTCGTATCTCTTCTCTCTATTGTGTATAAATTGTATTCATTTCTGTAGAGTATTAAGTGCATTCTCCAATTGCAGAACGTTGCATGTCTACGCGAATATCACGTGCTTTAAATGGCATGTTTGTCGAGCCACGTTTCTATATTGACAACAGCATTTAATTCATAAAGTTACTCTTATAAATTCTTTTAACAGCTTCTACATTTACAATTACTGTAAGATTCGTATTATGAGAGAGAATACTTGTGAAGAATTAAACCTTAAAACTTAAGGCCACTTCTTTTAATCACAAGTACTTGATCACACTAAGCATGGTAATGAAATTGACCGGATGTATCTACCTACCAGCTGTGACAAAAATGTGCTATTAAGTAGGTATTCAAATGTGAAATATAATTATATTGTTATATAAAATTTAACTACTAAACTATTAGTGTAGGTAATTAGTATAAGTAGGTATTTAGTTTAACGATACAAAGAGGACATGAGCAGTATAAGTAGGTACGTAATCTAATTGCTGACTATATCGAGTCTCAATGGTCACCACAATTACCACATTATCACGAGCATAATGTAAAAAACAACTATCTTCCCTTTTAACAAATTAAAGTGAAGCAATTAACCCGGTACACAATATCTAATACCTTGCTTTACGAGTAAGTATCTCGCTCATTGACTTTTTGATGATGCAAACTATCTCTAAATCATAATCTCAAATCAATCACTTACCACCGAAATTAGGTCGCAGTCGTATGTCGTATCCGTCAAGTATCCGTGATACGGTATGCGTCACGTTTTCCAGCCGGTCAGCCGCCGCGCGCTCGCTTCTGGCACAACCAACCAAATATTAGCCATACTTTACGTCCAATTATGTTGGTATTGGCACTATTGGCTCTTCGACGTGTTATCTGTCTAACAAAGGCCTTGCCATTATTGAGCTAGGTATTTTGGACCGCTGTTGATATTGAAGTGTACGGGTAGATAGATTCTAGAATGTTTTCGACGCCTATCGATGAAAAAGATTGACTACATCAGTTACTAATTCTGTTAGGGGTAGAAATTGTATGTATGTTTTTCAGGTCTGCTTAACGATTAAAATAAACCTATGGTTAAACACTAAAATCTCCCCTTACAATACACAAAGAGACTATTTTGTTTCATCATCATAAAAAGATAATTATGTTTCTCCATGCCCCATGAAATTTGCCCTATAAGGGTCTGGATGCAATCAGTGCAATAGGTACCTACCTATCTATAAATTATCGTTAGCGTTATATATATATAGCGTTAATAGCGTTATCTCTATAATTTATGGTTTATTTGGTTTTTACACGAGCGACTGCCGCCTCGATTGTGTACCCCAACTTTGCATTTTTGTTGAACTTGTCTTGGTTTGTCGTAAGTAATTGCAAGATATACAGGTAGGTTTACACGCTCGTAGTCGGCTTATGCTAGCCTTATTTATAAAATTATCATGTTTTCACTAAAATATCGATTACATATCATAATGTTTACTTTCAATTTCATACACATTTCAATCTTTTCCAATTTTTTTTCTTCTCAGCAACCTAAACGTATATTCATGTTGAATAATATAGATTATGTGACTATTACTGAAAAAAAAACAGTATTTATTAGTCGTTTTTAACTTGGACCAGGAATAAGGACTATTACAACCATCCTTTTCACAAGAGGTTAATATAAAATCCTTTTTAATTTAAAGTGAAAAATGTATGTGAAGTCGAAGTAGAAGTCAGAGCTTCCTTACTTCCAATAGTTTTTCTCATCATAAAATATATCATAAGTATTTATTTTCATACCTTAATGAGATTAACATAAGGGTCATATGAATCTTAGAGAACATTTGCCTATCTGCATGAATTAAGGACACAAAGGCAATCTAGATGAGATTTGTGAGCAAGGGTTATGGTGAATTACCATTTAGTGTAGGATTTGGGCAACCCGGTATTAAGTTATTTCATCGTTTTAGTTTCATGTTCAACTATTAGTCTCTTGTTAATTGTAACCTGAAGATATATTAGTGCATTGTGAAAAGTAATTACGTGTATTTATATCTCAACTGCATTGAATGTTGAATGTGAAATTAAGTTAGTTTAAGGTAAATGTAATTAACTGATAAATCTGCTATATTTTCTGAAATATATATATCAGCCTGCAATTTTGAAAAATAAAATGCCTTTGAACTTACATTTTGCTGTTCTAGTTTTTTTTTTGGCAAAATATAAATATAGAAATATAAAACTAATTTGTTGACAATAAAGGAGATGGAAAATGGTGGGCCCAAATGTAATAAGTTGAGATATGATCTAAAAAATTAGTCATATTTTTGTATCCTAGAATATGAAAAATCACCTCAATTCTCAATCAGGAAGCGGAGAAATATGAGAAAATAGTTTTCGTGAGATTATCGATTGAGTAATCGATTACACAGTTACAAAAATAAAACATTTTGTGGTAAATAATTAACTCAAAATAATTAAATGCACTATATATACTTACATGCAATATAGTGCATATAATTACAGTCATATTATACTGAAAAACCAATAATAATGATTATTGATTTCATATCGATTCAAATCTCTCTTATATTACCTATTTTAGTCTATGTCACTGACATGACAAGACAGCTGCCGACTATTTTTGTTTGCTCACTCGTTACGTATTTTCCGATGCGTTTTGAGTGCTTTCCCGATTATTCGTCATTTTTTACGACCACTGTTTTGTATTTTACGGATTCTGACCCTGCCTACCTTGTACGACCCTTGCTTTCACCTTGGACACCGAACATCGCTCACACGTTTGACTTGGAATTGTTATTTTGGATTTTACCGCCGGCTTGTGGATTGGATAGTAGTGAAACCTTAGATATTAATAATCTAAGAGTGAAACTATGGATAGCTGTGTGAATTGTGGGATATCCACTGATCACTGCAATACACTGGGCCGACGACCCTTAGGTACACGATGAAACAATTCTGTCCGTGATTCGGCTATGGTAATGCATTACTGCAATTGTATTGTAGGTAAACGAACTGTAGGCTGTTGCGCTCATATAATGTGCATTATATGGTACCTTAGCTGGGCTAGGTACCAAGATCATATAGTACCATCTGCACAATTTCTAGACGACATTTTAATTATAATAGAAGGCGAATAGAACACTATATTAAATGTTTTTACTTTATTTTAGACATCCTTTCCCTATCTCCTTACCTGTTACCTACCTATCGCTTGAAGTCGTTGACGTTCATTCATATGATTTTTAAACATTTTCTAGTGAATATAATAACTATTAGTGCAAAAGAACACATTTTGCACTTGAGGAATCAGCTGTAGTTAAAGATGTAACATAACCTCACTTTTACATAATCTCTTATATCTCTGTTCTCAGATTGACAAAATCCGCAGAATTTTCAGTGAAAGGTTCATAATATATAAGCTATTAATTGACACTACTTTCATCTTCTTACAACTAGGCCCAAGATTGTATGTAATCATTTCAGTCTCCTTTGAAAACAATGACTTACGACATGATTATCATTTACGGGTACGTTGACAAAGCAACGGACCGGTATGCGGGCATGACTATGTGATAATAATTTACATTATTAACAATAAAATTAATATCACAAAGCTAAACAGGGATTTCAATTGCATAAATATTATGATGAGTAGATATTATAATAAAATTTTGATAATTATTTGATAGTAATTAAGTTTCAAATAAAATTATGTTTAGGTATATGTTTATGAATAATTAATATTAACCCATATCTTATTAACCTATGTAATACCTACTAATGAACAATTACATGTAGGAAAAATGTCCTGATAATGAATATTATAAAAGAAGAAAAAAAAGCATCTTAATTTAAAAACTCCTTATGATTTACTATTCATGCGAAAGTAGAAAAAACTATAATACTTAGAGATTTTCTTCATAAATTATAACCGTGTGAATTTTAAGCCCTAAAATACATAAAAAAAAGTTTTGTATAGTCAATAAGTAGCTACTCACTGTGCATATGTGAAGGTGTGAAGTAGTTGTATCACGAGCGCTAAGGCTGCGCGTGCAAAGCTGTGCGCGTGTTGGCAGCGCTGCGTGCGACGCGCGCTCATCGCGCGGCGGGGCGGCGGGCGCGGGCGGCCACGCGCATTGCGCGCTCACACGCACCGTACGCACCAAACCAACCACATAACTAAAACTTTAACAACATCGCAAGTTTTATGATGTCGTGTGTCACGAGCGTGAAATGAGAGCGTTGAGCAAGTGGCATGAGCTGCCGCGACGACGGCGTCGAGCGGAGTGCCGTCGCGCGTGCGCTGCCCGCCGACTGTATAGCCACATAACGCCATTGGCGCGAATCACTTCGGAACTTAGAAGCTCCGACACGAACTCTCGTGAAACATGACAACTATTGGAAATTTATTATTGCGTAAAAGGAATTACTTGTTTCTATTATTGAGGTGTCGGTTACTGTATACGATCGCACGGTTAAGAATAACTACTAAAAGGTGTTTATTAAATAATATATGCAAGGCGGTGATGGCTTCATGGCCAAGGCTGTCGACTTGTAAATAGAAGATTGCTGCTTCAAACCGTACCGTATATACTATAGAAAAACCATTTCACCAACAAGGAATTTAGTGTATTTGTAGAGGTTTCGAGACTGTTGTGTAAAAGTGAGTCACACACTATCAGTTATGTGTGACCCACATAAGAAGTACTCTTTAAAACCAATAGTTTAAGCCAAGTCATTCTAAGTCACTATCCCTAAAATAATCCCGGTAGCATTCAAAGCGTGCACTTTGGAGACCAGGATCCACTCACCTGGGATCGTTTCTACGATTCGGTCTATCTTAACTTTCAATGGGGTGAATTTAACTTGAAAGCATAAATTAGCCAACAATTTTACGATTATAAATCTCTAACCATATCTCCCCACAACGTCTGAGACTGGTTAAATACAGGGTTGCATACCTCGATTCATCAAGGTAGCAAACAAGCACACGAACTGTCAGAACTACAACTTGTCGCATTTTTTTTATCTAAAGTCCTAAGTTCCTACAACAACAGGATATTTATTTTGTTTATTTATGGATACACAATCAGTAAAGAGTTAGGTCAGAGGAAAAAGAAGAAAGAGGCTTTTTGCCAGCCATATGACTTCATTATCAAAATTTATAAATTTTCATTCCGTGAACGATTTGCTTGTTGATTGTATTCGGTTCATTCTCCATCATTACAATACTCGTACATACATCTTCATTATAAAATTACAACTCGCATACGTCAATGTATATCAAACTATATTAAACCCTGTACCGACAACACACGTCGTATATGCAATAGAAAGTGGCACGAGGCGTCGGCAGCACAGGTGTTGGTGTGGTGCGGAAGTTATTTGGCGAGGTCGGCCCTGCGTCCGCCCGCAGATTACAGGCGCCGTGCGAGCAAGCTTGCCTCCGCCGCGTGTGATAAACGCCTCACTCACTACTCTATGCGATATATGCATAACTACTTACTGGCGGAATGAAAATCAAATGTACGTACAACGTGAGCGAATGTCTTATGAAGAAAAGCTTTATCTTATAATGGTGATGACATTTTTAATGGATTGAGGGATCTTTGTTAATGAATCATAACAAAACGGCTAAGCAGTTTTGAATGAAATTTGACACAAAGATAGATTATAGTCTGGAAATATTATAGGTTTTATGAACTGGACACTGATATATCTACTGATTGACGGATGAGACCCTTGAAGTTAGGAATTCAAATGGCAGTCGCTCGCATGAAACCATATATACCAACCAAAATAAGGAGGAGGAGAAGCGATTACTTTGTTTTATTCGAAAAGAGATCATGTGCAACAGACACAATTGCTGCCCCAACTGAAATATTAATTTACATATGCTGATTTGTTTTAGATACCTACTAATTTTAAATTCATCCTTCATAACCTGATTATTCCCATGCGCATAAAGGGTTTCAATTTCAGTCCCACCTGCCGCCTTTATGGCGTACGTACCTTGTGTCAACGAAGACGTATTGCCATGTAATTATGCTCTTCTGGTATACTTTAATATTATTGGAATGTCTGTCTGGTATATCTCGAAAGGGGTCGATAGAGACTAACAGCCACGTTTTGCCAACTGTTTTGTGGGGTTGTATCGTATGGGGCCACATCAAGATCTTCGAGGCCGAAGGCAATCCCATCTGCAAGCCGATATACCTACTGATAAATGGACGAAGCTCTGGTACAATCTTTCCTATCCTTGTTTGGGGGTCAAATGGTAGTCGGTCCAGTAAAAGGTCTCTATAATGCACCTAAATTATTAATATTTTAGTATAAACAAAATGAGCTTACATATACCAATAAGAAAGATTGTTCATATTACATCAATACTTATAGTACGAGTATACATGCCTAATTCTTTTGATCTCATATTTTTTTCAGTTCGATAAGTATTCGAGTAAGGGATATCATGGCTTACGACTTAACGAATGTATTCATGGATGTTTAATATCAAATTAAGTTTACACAAGAATAAATACTTATGACAAAATTATGAATGGATAACTCATGCGCACGGGCTAAGCCTCTCAGAGACTTGTTTCGATAGTAGAGTTACCTAGTACATATTGGCAAGTTTGACTGGTAAACTGCAAATAGCAGAAGCACGTTTTACTCAAAATACTACAACATTATTTGAGTTCTACGGGATCGCAGTTAGTAACTATCATTAATCAGTACTGAGAATATTGCGCATTTGACTGTCCATTGCTCTGAAATCGTTCAGTTCACGGGTTCTAGGTTGCATGTCTAGACGTGCCCTCATTAACGCACGATTGTTACACGCACGGAATGAATAATACCTATCAGAACTTGTCATTCAAACTACGAATCTTTTGAAACGTGATTTTTTCACCGATTGATTAAAAAAATGTTTTTATGTTAGGTTAATTTTTTGCATGATTTACTTATCTTAGTTCAGATTGGTATATTTCGTTAATTTTGAAATCACGCTTATTATTTCCTGTCTCGTTCATCTCACACTTTAAATTGTTGTGTTATCATCATTATCTTAACGTTCTTCACTTACTCCATTTCCTGCTTTTGATTTGACTTGTACGCCTTTTGCGTGAGTGAATGTCATCTGGCCCCCAACTCTAAGAGGAAAGTATACCGGCTAGCAGGTCAGATTGGCTGGGTCCCCGAAGATCTTGGTGGACCCCATTGATTGCTTACGTCGTACAATAAACAAACAATCAATCTGAAATTTACAAAACATTGTAATGCGTATGTAAAGGATCCTATAAAATGAGAGGAAAGCTTTAATTTTCACCGCGTGGTTATATACTTACCCCAGTGTTTCAAAAGTGGATGTTAGCTTTTGACGTTACAAACAAGCACTTTTAACCTTTGTCCACAATGGCGACACGTTGATGACAATAGTGATGAGTGTTGTTGTCGATGAGAACCGACCTTTGCAGGCCGCACCGCAATTAATATGAGTGCTACGAAAAAGCTACATTGTGCTACGAAGTGCTACGATTTCTTTCGATAACGTGTTTTAAATTCGATTGTTTATTTGTTGCGATGAAGTGATAATTTTTGTGAAATAAACATTCCAATAATGTTTATATACTCACGCTTGTGTATCCCGGAAGGGGTAGGTAGAGGTATATAGAGTTATTAACACCAATATTTTACTATTCTTTAGTCATCTGAAAACATAGCTATGAATTATGTAACGTTAAGTAGCGTTATGCTGTTGTATAGTTGCTGAAATACCGAAGGATTTATTCTATTTCTTTTTCTTCCCTTTATTCTCTATAGGAAACAACATAAGAATTTACATGATCAATGTTGCATCCTATGCCACGATAATCGCTTATCTTCTGTTTATTAAGTGTTAATTACACTAATACTATTATGTGATCTCACGGAATGTAGACAGAGAAATAGTGCTTAGATGCAATAAGTCTCAATGTTTATCACATACGTGACCCTTTGAGGATATAAAAGTATCATCTTCCATTTGAAGGGATTGAAAAATGTTTGTATAACGGTGGTTTGTTGAGCCGCAATATTGGGTGAGGTAATGACGGTGATTTAACAGAGACGTGCCCTGCACAACGGTGCCACTACTACGTATTTGATACAGAGAAAACACGACTAGTTTTCGAGTAGTAAACACAACTGTATTATAATGGTCTTAATATGATAAGTCAAATGAAAGATTGTAGAACACGCCACTTCTAATTATATCAGAAAAAAACAAATTTCAAACACAAAAATGTATTTTTTTATGGAATTTTCTCATGTGTCAATTATTTTGCAATATCCATGGTAAAACTATGGACCGTAAGTATTTTTAGCACTGGCAAAAGTACGTAGCAACAAGAAGGAATAATAAGCATGGGTCTGGAATAATTTAAAAGTGTTAACTTAACAAGCCCTAAAAGACAGAGTCACTCAAGCTTTTGCTTAAAAGTCTGAGGCCTACTTGCTTCTGCATACAATTAAAAGGCTAAGAAAAGTTCGAGAATTTATAGTACAATCCAAAAGTCTCCGGACTCACATTACACTGGGAAATGTGTAGGATTTTATTTCAAATCGCCGTCAGTAGAGGTGAAGTGCGTAAAGCGAGTAATGCGTTAGGCTGAAGCACACGTGGGCCACGTTTATCTTTGCGTAGGAATCAAGAGTTATGCAGATAGACATATTTATGCACACGAATATATGTGCTGAGCAGGAATTGATAACATGAGCTCTGATCATGATAAAGGCAAGCTTAACTTGATAAACTTGCAGTTTATGGAAAATGATCACTTTTAGATTTTCACAACCGACTCTAGTGACTTCCAATATGGACCTAGAGACATACAAAAATTTGGACTAGAGAAGTATATTCTTTGAATTGACTACGTAGACAATTTTTTTTACTAATAAGGCTAACGAGTACGGCGGCGTGTACTTCTACTTCGTTCAGTCTGACGTGGTTCAGCTTTATTTAAGGTCACGTACTAGTTGTCACACTAAGGATTCGAACGCTCCCGAGTGTAAGAGGCCTTATAAATATCGCTGGAAAAAATTGTAGGGTTCGTAAAAATGAAAATTTATGAGAGAGGTTTCGAAATATGTAGTGTGGTATTGTTGGGATCACAATGTCTTATTTCTGGTATTCTTTTTTTAGTAAAGTTTACGTGAAATGTTATTTCAAATCTATATATCAGTACCTACTTCTATTTGTTTTGAAAAACGTATATTGGTACATAAAGTTTGTAACAATAATTGGTTCATAACAAAAGCAACGTTTCACCTCGCAACATGGAAGATATTCAACTACGATATTAGTGAACACGTAGCATGTCGTAGCTCTTCGTAGCAAAATTATAATGTTGAAGAAATTTACCTAACTGTTGTTGACGGTCGTCTTCTTGTTAGATATATTTGTCTTAGGTCCATGTAGGAGCCGTACCGAATTTTATATAATCTACAGAAAATGTAAATGAGACGGTCCGATTTTCGATGTTGACTTTTCGGATTTAAAATAGGCAAAATTAGCTTACTAATTCTTCCAAAACTTCATACCTCTTAGATATTCAGAAGACTACTTGCACTTGACCACGTGTTTTTACTAAAAAAACACCACAAGTCACTCGAAATGGTTCATGATTATAATAAAAGAAATTAAGGCAGTTTTGAAGAAAGACAATAATCGAAGTAATAATAGACGACTAAATCAAAAGTGCTCAAAACTGTACCGTTTTAGTTACGTAGTTTTAGTGTAGTACATCATTGCTGGCTGTGTATTAACTTATTACATTATTAATAATTAAATCACGTAGGTTACGAAGAGATAGATCCAACAAATTGATTAATTTCCTCCGTAACAGAGAATTACACCTCAACACTTCTATTTGCGTAGTATTCAGTCACTCATGTGTGGTCTACCTTACCCCGCTCCAAGGTGGGGGAAGGAAGGCTTGTGTAGATAACACGTAACTGACATCTCTAATGTGGCAAGTATTTCTGGCCTATAGCAGTATTTGCTTATCTAAAAGGCTTAGGCTCTGTGTGTCTGGATGGTTTTCATCAGTTGAATTTGTAATAAATTAGCAAGCTTAGGTTTGAGAGTGTGGTGGGAACCGCTCCCGTAACAGCTAAGAAAAGCCAAATAACGAAACGCAGGAGTAGTGAAAGCTTTTGATGCAACCGGAATTTGCGGTCGAACGAAAAAGTCTTTACAATATAATTTAAATATTATTTTCACGATGATACAAAACAATGTGCGGTTGTTTAAAACAATCTGCCCCAAACAAATTGAAATTAGATTTTTGTTCAAATGAAACGAACCATGTTTTCGAATTGAGCAACTGGGGTTTGAAATTATTCGTTGTCGCGCATCATTGAAAAACATTTATGTTAAACACTTAATTTATTAGAAATTGTATAGGTTTGTAAACAGTGCATTATATCTAGTAGGTTCTCATTCACCATCTTTTACTTGCTTTGAGATTATGAAGTCATTGTAACATTTGTTTAGGTGAATCTTTTGGAAGCTGTGATGCAATAGCACCTAAATATTAACCGAGTGCCTAATAGAAGAATTCCTTTCTAGAATTGTGATATTGCAATTTACCAGTGTTCGATTGCAAAAAAAATGCCTACTACCAATTCTTCAACATTTGATATGATATGTTTTATGAAACAACATTTAAACAATTGTATTCCGATTTATTTCTTGTCAGGTTCTTAGTTTCGGTTTTCATTAGCTACGAATTAAGAGACGATCACCGCGGCAATGTCAGAAGTAATGTAAATACAAAAATTACAAGTTATAATTTAACCTGTTAAGAGAACTATCATCGGATTATATTATAATCAGATTAATTGTAAAAAAAATTACATCAAAGTCAAATAATTCAAATGTTGATAATGAGCAAATTGTATCCATCCACTGAATAGGCAAACAAATAATTAAGAAATAAAATTTCTGGTCAAAAGCATCTCTCAGCAGAATGGGAAATCGTATTCCTAAGTGAAGTAAGAGTCAACTGTGCTGCGGCGTCGACCACCACCGAAGTAATCAAACTCGGCCTTAGGGATCACCCCATTTCGACGTCATTGTTCTGCCGACAAGACCGTTTTGCATTCGAGATAGAGCCCGCCTATATTTGCGTTATTATATAAGGACTGGGATATGTGGAACTACGTGTCTACAAATATGTTACGTATGTACATGTATATCGCTTCATTACAATTCACTAAAATGTAATTAACGCCCAAATTAACCCTCAAATGCGAAAGTAAGTTCATTATTGGTCGCGGTTTCGCTCTTAAATAAATTCACATCTGTATAACTCGAAAAGGGTTGGTAGAGCCACTACAAGATCTTCGGGTCCCTAAGCCAACCTCACCTGCAAGCCGGTACACCTGCTGATGGACAAACAAGGCTCTAACGCATATTTTTCTCTCAAAGTTGGGGATCAAACGGCAGCCAAAAGCCAAGATATATCAAATGATGATAAAAAGTAGGATAGTGCGGTTCTCGGACTTCAAAGTGCAAGCTTTGGATGCAATCGGGACTACCGGTGTTGTGATGATGATTTTATTGAGATCCTATAGAAACTGATGGATGGTACATCAATCAATTACCAGATTACAGTCCACTGCTGGACATTAGCATCTCTCAATGTGCGCTATTCGGACTTCAGTTCTATGCTTATTATTGTACTTTTATGTGTTGCAGACTTATTTTTTTAAATGCAGTATTATTTTATCGCCTTTTTAGCGTTTATTAATTTATCATATTGAATTAAAAATATACGATTTAATCAGTACGCCGAAAAAATTTAAACCTAAAATAAAAAACATCCTACGTAGTACGTAGCCGTATGTTTCTTGTGTTCAAAACGCATGCGCGCTCTCTTTCGGAGGCTGATTTCCACTAGTCGGGAGCGCGCGAACCGCAACTGCCACGAAAGCGAACCGTGCACGCCGAGTGCGGCGCCACGAACATCGGAAACATTGTCCGCGTAAACAAAATAAGATAACCAACACACGAACGAAAGATCGATACTCAAAAAGTCCAATAAAGTTCACTAACAAGACATTATTATCTCAGCAATGTGGTTCGCGAGCCTTATCACCGTGGCTCTCAGGTAAGTCACGTTACTTTTTTATAGAAAAACTTTTGTACATGTTTACTTAATTTTTTGTTGTATATAATAATTGTTTTTACCTTTGTATAACCAGATTTGATCTCTTGTTTAAAATTCATTCGGGTTGTAATGTAATTAAATAATACGAAACTTACATCGATTGTAAATACTGATCCGACTATATTTTTTTGCTGTTTAAAGAAGTCAAAAACATTTCAATAGCTTTTAAAACGCTACGGATTTATTAAAAGTAGGTATTAAATATTGAAATTAAATAATATTTATGGTTATTTGCAAATTAATAATGGCCTAATCGCATATTGAGGTACCTATAGACGTATAAAATATTTATATTTAATGTTACCATTTCAATTACATGACAATATTTTTATATAACTAATTATAAACTAGAGATAGAGATAACAAAAACTGATCATATCAGCTATCCACTGATCAAAAGTAACAAGTGTTTAACTCGATCATAATTTGAATATTGACATCATAATCATAATCCAACTTTCTTCTTGCGCCTCGGTGGTCCAGCAATAGCAAGTGTTTCTTATGGTTCCAGGTATCTATATTTCCTGAGTTGGACAAAGAGTTATCCTATTTTACTCAGTCCCTGTCTGTCCTATGTAGACAGATCAGGTCCACTTAATGTTACTTTAGTACAATCCGGTACTAAAATGTTAAATAGTTTCTAGCTAGATTAAACTATTTTTTTTGCCTGAGTTGTCAAGTCAGGTGATCGGTCAAATAAAAATTTGACATAATATTGGCTTCCATCCAAAAACTTTGAATTAATATCGCCGGTATAAACTAGGTGGGTTCTAAAACGACGTTATAAAAATACAAGTACCTAAAAAATGTGCAGTGGTTTAAGATGAATATAAAGTATTTTTACTGCACAAACAACCGGTAGCAAGCAATGTCCCTAACACCCCATGGGTAAATGCTAGGTCCAATAGGTACAGGTGCTTTACCAATACCTTCGGGACCCAAGTCAAACTCACCTGCTAGTCGGTACACTTGCAAATAACTGACTACACTCTGGCGAAGGCTTTGTTTTCGAAGCCAGGTGTTCAGATGGCAGTTGCTCTTGTAAAAGCCAATACATAAACGGGGTGTCCCGAAAACCCATTAGTAAATGCTAGTTCCAAAAAAAATTATATTGTTTTTACTACAGATTTAACTCAGCTAAGTCGGATGATGACAGAGGAGGCAGTTTAATTGTTACCAAAGAAGCAATTAAAACTTTAACCGCCATTTCGGCGGCACATAGTCGAGTAAATCTGTTTAAACACCTGAATAACTTTAGCATAGTTAGTATGGTTACCTTAAATACATTCATAAAACACTGTTGCGTAGATAAGTTTGGCTACTCATTTGCGTTTCATGTGGTCTCCTTTGAATTTCGATTTAAGTGGTTTTAGTTTATGCTGTCCATATTTACATAATTTCCCAAAAAATGTGTAATGCTTTCGGGGTTCAGGAATACATACGTAGACATATACATGTAAACATACTCACATAATGTACATACATAGACACTCATGCCGATTTCGATCTGAGATAACCAACTGCTTCTGTCCTTATACACTTCACGAGGGACCTCTACACTGTCATTAAATCTTTCATGGAAGCCCGCCCGTTTCGAGTGCTTTCGACCTGCCCTTTTTTCAATACATCATCAACTTCATCAGTGTATGTTCTGTGAGGTCAAATCCAGCTTGCCCACCTACTTATATCTGCCCTACATACTTACTATTCGCTCAGTGCTCATTCGTACTACGTACCCAAACCACCTTGGCACAACAACAACAACATTCTCTATCAGGCCACACCATTCTCATATATCTGTGTTCCATTTTCAATGTATGTTTTATATGATTAACCAAATTGAGATTATGCATGCAAAGATTATACATTCACATTATATCCTTACATCACACAGAGTGACACTGGCTATTTTTTTTTTGTTAATGAAATTTTGATGCGGTTAATCCTGTCCTGGATGTTAACTTTTGCGATTTAGTTGTTTTTTTTTTATTCATTCTTTACCGGCGCATGTGTTTCCTTCCTCCTATAGTCCCGGGGCCTTTAAGCGGGGCGTGAAAAAGCATTTGATGAGGCCGTCAAGCTGAGGGCCGCCACTGTAGCACTATCGGTGTATGTGGTGGTGGCCCCAGTCCTGAGACTCTGCCTTTCGCTTACCATCAGGTGAGGTGAAGTCATTTTGACGAGTCCTATATAAAAAAAAAAAAAAAAAATTCATATGTAAAACATCAGTGGATTTCTATTTTTTTATTGTGTTATTGTGCTCTACATGTCTTCAAATATCATAAGTTGTTATTATTATTATTTAACATAAATTCTTACATCGGTGATACTTGATTTAAGCAGGTACACTTCGTTTCAGTTTGTCTATGTGAGAGACTGGTTTCTGTACCTACTAGGAAATTCTGTGTTACCAGCCTCTCCAGATATTTGTTAAAATACACCTCTGCCTTCGAAGAGTGGACTACACAGGCGTGAGTGTATTGTATATATTTTATTTACGAGAGTTATCTAATAATACATAATGTACTTACTAATAAACGCATAGTTAGAGTGACACATGACGAGGGTTTTTCGTTAAGAAAGACAAGCACAGAACAAAAAATACATGAGGACAAGTTAAAAATCCAACCTAAATTATCTACATCAGAAAAACTTACGTATTGCAAACCTACAAACCTTGTTAAGTTTTAAATTACTTTTTGTCAACTAGAATACACGTCTATAGGCTTTTATTCCGTACATATTACCGAACTTGTAAAATCCTGAGTAGGTTTATGTCTAAAACTGGAAAATATTAATCGACTGATTTAGATGAACCGCGTTATTCATTAATCTATACTATCGTACTTATTACATTTACAAAAAAAAATATAGGTATGTTTATCCGCAATCTAGAACCCATAACCCAAGCTATTTTAAATTATGCGTACTTACGGTTTAGATAATGCTGTGTAGAACCTTTTTCTCCTAACGCCTCTATTACTATTAATTGTAGTAAGTATTATTTATTATTTCAATTATTTACACTGACGCGTCGGATATTTAGTTTACACTTCTTGCCTTTTTTCCAATATAGATTTCATCAGCAACTTGATTATTATCGATGACAACACGATCACTACAGACAAGCCTTTGATTTATATTTGTACCAATCTGATGAATCATTTCTCGGATACGAATAACAAATAAAACTTTCCTCTTTATCATATTAGTATGATGAGACAAGGAAACGAACTTCGAAGATGACAAAATAAGAGTATAAGCTTGTAACCTGTCATTACATTCACGCCACTAACATACATAAACAGCAGTTGCTCATAATGTGGTCCTACCAAGATTTTCGAGGCCTACGCCAACCTCACCAGTAAGCTGGCACACCAGTTGATTGACGGACGAAGTATAGTCGCTCCCATAAAAGTCATTCCTCCTATAGTCCCAGGTCAGGTAGAAGCGGGGCGTGAAAAAGCAGTTTGATGAGGACGTCATGTTGAGGGCCACCACTGTAGCACTATCGTTGTACCTATGTAGTGGTGACACCCGATCCTGAGACTTTACCTTTAGCTTGATGGTGAGGTGAAGTCATGTTGAGGTTTCAAATAGTAAAAAACATTCAAAAAGAATTAATAGGAGAGATGAAGTTTGTAATGTGATTCTGTGTTAGATGATATTAGATCTTTTTATTACGAGTTAGCAGCACAAGCACGAGTCTGATAAGACGAATAAAAAATGCGATGATTTTGAATAAAAAATGTCCAGATTTTCAAATTACATTACGGTTAGTAGGTATGGCACTCTGATTGCTCTCCGCAAAATAATAATTAAAAATTCGAACAATAATGAAGAAAGCATTGTTCTTCACGAAATATTTTCAGTAAATACTTACGCAAAACTTCGAGAGTCCATCCAAGTAGATGTAAAAAGCCGGCAAACAGAATAAACATCAAACAACAGAATGCTGACTGTTTACAAATAAACAAACATCGCAAACGAAAAATCAGAATCAGCATTTATGCCTTTGATCTTTAGCAGATAAATGAATCTGCAAATACTTAACACTCGTTTCGTTTAAATAAAGAACAAGCTATGAATATTAAAAAATAAATAAAATAAAGCATTCCTGTTGCATATGCTTTTTAGAAAACGTAACAAATAAATGGTGAGTTGTGTTGTCTCTATACGAGTACTCCGGAGGGAATATAAAACGTATGTGGAAACATACTCGTATGTGGGTACTAGTAAAGTAGGTCAGGTTCCTTAATGTTTAGTGGGTATTTTATTTTTTATTTGAGTTAATATAAGTACTTTTCTTACTATTATAATATTTGATGGGATATTTTTATTTATTTGAGTATCCGATATTTCGATCATGTGCCATAATCACAGACGTACGTCCGTTGAACGTCGCACTTGCAATTAAGTATTCGATAAGTATATCGGATACTCAACAAAATAAACAAAAATGGTACCTAAATATCCCATCAAAGATTATAATATAAAAAATCCTATATAAAGTACTTTTCTTTTTAAAGCAAGTTTAATAGTTTTTTAAACGTATACCTAAAAAGAGAGTCATTATGTTGTATTCTTATCTGTCGCAATATCTTATTTTTTTATAATCAAGGGCTTGGATGAAAGTTTCAATTTAGTTTGTCATAAAAAAAAGACATTTTTGTATTTAATCCTTCTTTTCATGATATGGCACTAACACTGTGATGATGATGACTGTAAATTATTATTTTTAATAGGTAATTCGCCACTGTACATTTTATACTTACCTACAATATGTCTGTGTCACAAAACTCGTTTCGTTGTCTGTTGGCTCTCTCTCTTTAGCGTTGAAATCTAATACCGTTTCAACAAAATTGTGTTCTTTTTGTGATTTTAAAGACTGAGACGGTTCCATTACCCAAAGGGAAATTTGTTTTCTGTGTGCACAACCTTATACTTTATCTTTTTAGCATCTTTTAAAATGGTAACTAGGTAACTAGGCTAAAAGAAAACAATATAATATCTACATAAAATTTACTATGAAAAGTTTACCACTTATAATTAACAAATATTTTTTTCATTACTTTGGCTTGATTGCTGCAAGGAGTTTTCTGATAGTGTAGATAGGTACTTAAAACTTATATTCCGAATACTGATACAAAATAACTCAGAATCAGATTGAATTAAGCTAACCTCAGGAATTTAAAATAATATATCCGTTTGTGATAAATAGCTTTATTTGGTGGCTAAGTATATACTTTATTTGGTGTGCAATAGAGAGTAGGTTTCTATGTATGTTTTGTTAATTAACTTTTTATTTTGCTAATGAAATCATAACTTCAATTATTATATTTAACATAAAATAAGAATAAGAGCAACTTTTGACCAAGTTTTTGAGCAAGTTTACGATGAGAATGCGTTTATTGGTCGCGCCAAGATAAAAACTTCGATAGTTTTTGTTGAAGATCTTATAACTAGATCACTGTTAAATTCTCTTGATGATACAGGGGGCGCAGGTTCGATTCCCGCTTAGTACAAATATTTGTATGCATGAATATATCTATTTGCATTGGTCAAGTATATACCTATGTTGCCTACCTATGTTTCTAAAACCCATAACCTAAGCTAGATAAACTATGATATAACTTTGGGTCTAGAGAGTATTGTGTAGATAGAGTTTAAGTTTGTTGTTTGAAAAGAAGAGCAGTAATAATAATCCAGCTGGACGGCCAAACAACCTAACAATCAAACTACCAAACCAATGTAGGCAGGGCAAAATGACGTTAAATTACATTGATGTTTCACCAGTCAAAATGAATGAATGTCAATGTCAACAACTAACTGTCTTGGCAATCTTCAAATACCCTCTGTTTTGCGATATAATATAATTATACAAAATGAAAGTGACGATAATAGATTAAAATCTGCAACGTTTCATCAGACTACTTAAATAATTACATAAGCTGTAACCCTGTGTATATACCTAATATAATAAAATTATTGGCACATATTCGCTAAAAGTAAACACCTAAGCACTCTGCGTATCAGATTATTATATTATGAGAATCGACAGAACAAGGTCGTTAACATTTTCAAGCGGTTTGCTGAAACGATGGAATCAAATTTCAGTTGATGGAAACGTCGGTTGACCACCGATGGATAATGGCGGAAATAATCTGTCAGCATGCATATATCAATGACAGCTATCAATTACGAAACACATCTTGTACAAAGGAAATAAAAAGTAAGCTTAAATATTAACAATTTACTATGTAACTAGCTGACCCGTACCTACCGGTTACATAAGAGAAAATTTCGTAAAAAAAAATGTACCTATAGCCTTAACATAAAATGTATTTAGTTGACAGAAACAGTATAAGTTATATCCTAACGGTATAATTCAGCAGTATATATAAAATACGAAAAACAGACAAACTTATTTATTTTATATGAAGGATAGGTATTTTAATTTGTCAATGACCCCCTACCTGCAAATAAAATATTGATAAAATTGAATGCTAGGTAATTTTTCTTTTGCGCTCAACTAACTTTTATTATGAATATAAGTATATAACTTTAGTCTATTGTAAGTGAAGTAACTCGACGCGTAACGCTACTTATACACTTCTACCATAGGTTTATAGTTAATAACCTCCGTTTCAACGAAACCGTTTATATTCAAAATCTCAATGTGAGTGCGGATGTTGGTGATCATATAACTTTTGGAGAACTAAGATCGTTTGAGAACTTTGAAGTCATTATATGGACAGAATAATACTTATGTATGTACTTAGATAAGTTACAGACTTGAGTATCTAAGTATAAATTTTGACTTGTTGCCTCTACGAGTTTCTAAGAATTCTTACAGACAGGCAGCCAACGAATTGATCCTATAAAAATCTCGTTTTTGCTTTTCGAGGAACCTTAAAAATAAGTGTGATTCTACAATGAAGTGAAATAAATATTATTACTTATTTTGTTTTTTGATAATTTAATTTTGAAGGTTTTGAAATGGCAAGACTCTAAAGAGAAGACATAAAATAAGAAAATTTACGTTGGCAATCTTAAAAACCATTAAAGCGCAGGCAATCAGTATTATATTTTTTTAAATATTCAAATTTGCTACAAATTTTTCTTGATTCCACAAAAAATCTAAATCTAATTACCAAACATCATTTTCGCATCCAGAATATTTACTTTTCCTTAATGATGTTTTAACTGTCGGTCTCAGTCTGCTTGTTGGTTAATAATAATGATAGGTACTGTAGTAGTCCAAAACTACTACTAACATTTTTTATCTATGGTTAATAGATAATTGCTTTTATAATAACTGTAGGGACGCATTTTGTTAGCAAACATAAATCAACTCATCGTTGCTTAAGTTTACATTAGTTTGATTGCATTTGAATACTTAAATTTATTCTATTTTCGATTCTGGTTGCGTTCCTGGTGTCGTAATTGATAATTATGTGCAACAGTTATTTATCGATGTAATTTATAAGATTGAACTTAAAGGACTCGGTTCCTTCCTGTGCTGTCAGTTGGTTGTCAACTGTCAATAATGTCATCGATAGAGGTCATTCACTTTTTCACTTCCGATATGGCGGTCGGCGATTGCACATAATCTCTTTGAGTTCATCATATAAACATATTAGAAAGTGTAATTGGAAGCCGATGAAGACTCCGAAGACGATGTATCGTTGAGTACTTCATCCATCCCGTCCAATGAGAAGATAAGATTGTGGCGTACACCGAAGGCGAGTGTTGGCGTGTCAGCGACACGTTATATTTTTGCCGCTACCTCGTGTCTACGGGATTTCTCCGTAGGCTAGACCTGTGGCGAGGTCTATGCTGCATCTGACGGCCAGATGCAGCGATGCTAAGGAGCACCAGCCCTTCACATCCACATGCTGCCGGCTGTGGATAGCCGTTGAAGAGACGGAGGCCGAATGGCATCGAGCTGCATCGTGTCATCACTGTGGTGAGATCTGACGGACGTTAGATCCAATAAGGTACCCATCTACTTTATTTCAATGGCCATTGATCTAGTGCTCGTGTTCGCGAACTTTCGACCGCAAAACGCAAAACGTGTCGCGTGTGCCGCGTGGTAGTTGACTCGATGTCAACCTTTTCTTCGAACTGGACATTGCTCTAATCATGTATATTTTACAACCTGTGTACCTAAATTTTAATATATAAATTGTACTTTGAATGTTATCAACTGCAATTTCATTTACTCTCCCGAGGTGCCCCAATGGTTCATCAAAGTAAATAAATATCTTCCAGGTACTATTCACAAGAGGTCCTTGAAACAATAGTTCAATGTAAACTGCCGAGAGACTGATCCGGAAGCACTATTTTGCATATTTTCCACATTTTTTTACATTGTAACGTACCAATTCTATTATCACACCCTTCATACCCCCTTATACCATTATACGTTTCATATTAATTTTTATACGTTACAATTGGCGCCCGAACAATAATATTTACCTTTAATTTCAACCTATTTGACCATTGGTATGCCTCGGAGAATTTTTTTTTTGTATGATGAACACTTTATTTTGATAAAATCAAACAGGTTGCTTAACTATCTGTATCAATAATTATGAATAACTTAGTTTATTCTATCTATATGTAGATTAACAACATATTATATACTTTAAATACTGATATTATTGTTTATTGTTTGCATAAGTTCATATTATGAACATAGTTAGGTTAACTTTTTTCTGATAACGTTTGTTTACATTGGGTTATTCTGAAACTTTTTGCAATTTAGTTTGGATCACACCAACAAAGAATTTTAATATTTTATTGTTTACTGACTAAATAGTCATATTGGTTCTCACTATACTGAGAAATATATTATAAACTTGTTTACTGTTTGTTGGGTGATTCTGCAATAATTTTCTTATTTTGTTTGAAATTTATACCAAATATAAATTTTTTCTTGTTTTTTTGGTCACTATGGCTGATGAACCAAGTGTTTCAAAGCCTTTAGCTGTTGATGATCAGCATCGTAACGTCACTCTTAGGAACCAACACCAAGATGTGTACCGAACGCCACCAGAACCCGACGATAGTACTAGCTGTAAATTAATTATAATTATATACCTCAAATACAGCTCTTTTTAAATACTTCTGTTAACATTGCTACTAGTTATACACCATACTTTTTGGCTAAAGATCGTGCGATAGTCGCGGATGGTGCACTGAATACATTGCATGGCAGTACACCTGATTCGTTAGACAATCTTCAACTCTCAAGTAGGCATTCTAAAGCTAAAGCCTTGAATGATCTTGCTGATATTTTCCAACGTGTAATGTAGCTAAGTTCTTCTCGGCTAAGCTCGCACCGAGGTTTGTCAAATGTAAAGTTGTTGGCAAACCATTCGATGTGGTTTACCATTTAGAAGACCTAAATACAGGCATTATAGGGAAATATCATGTCAAGGACATAATTAAAACGCCAGGAGGTGTATAACGCTAGTGTGAGTCTGTACAGGTGTGGGCATATTTGTACCTACTTTTGTCTAACTGATGTTGACTTTTTGGTCAATGTCAAGTTACTTTTAGTACCTGCATATGTATAGATTCGCATGAGCAATGTATTTTTGTTAGTCTGTCTTCAACTTTTTTCTCAGTAATGAAAATTAAGTTTCAAAGATAGAATTTTTTTCAGACATGAAAACTTTTTATTTTCTGTTTTGACTTTTTGGTATTGGCAAGTGTAAATACACATTTTACAGATCCTAGATCTGCTTTTCTGATCATTTTTTGATCAGTACTTTTGCCAAACCAATTGAAACTAAGTTTCAATTTCCTTGTGATCACACTCTTTTTCAGACATGAAAATTTTTTATTTTCTGTTTTGACTTTTTTGTTTTGGCTAGTGTAAATACACATTTCACAGATCCTAGATCTGCTTTTCTGATCATTTTTTGATCAGTACTTTTGCCAAACCAATTGAAACCAAGTTTCAATTTCTTTGTGATCACACTTATCTATACTCCTTGTATAGGATTCTTATTTTATGGATATCCACATATTATGACTAGTCAGGAATTACTTGTTTCACAGTTTTTCTACCATTCTAGGTTTCAAAACAAAGAAAAACAAGTTTTCTTGCTTGAAATTTTTATGACTTTGTCTTAAAAATTCTCTTTGTGATTTTTCAGCACTTTGTTTATTCCTCACAATTTCTTAATTGACGTTGTACTCACGGCTCAGATATCAGATCAGATTAGTCATATAATCTGATAACACTTATTTGATAGTTCTTCGACCATCTCAGGTTTGAAAATAATTCATAATAAGTTGTTTTTTTTCTGATACCATTTCTTAGACCTAGTCTATAGAAATTGGTTTCCTGGTTTTTCATATCTAACTGCGCAGTGGATATGATTAACTTATGTATATATCATGCATCCCAACAGGATCGCGACCTGTTGTGGACTTGTATTAGTATAGTTCTAGCATAGTACACACAACACTCACCGGCTTGGGTAAGCAGTGTTGCTGCTGTTGTTTAGTATTTAACAATTAGTTTGTGTTAAATCCTTAGTTAAGTTAGTTTGTTAAGCTAGTCTTTTATACTTCTTAGCTTAGTTTTTTTTCTCTTTTTCATGAGCATGCAAACGCTCATTGCTTGGTAAGCAGAAAAAACTTTTCATTGACATTCAAAGTTTTTTCCGGTTACCCCGGCTGCTTCGGATAAGGGGTTATCCTCTTTGCTCCGAAGGGGGGTATTGTAGTAGTCCAAAACTACTACTAACATTTTTTATCTATGGTTAATAGATAATTGCTTTTATAATAACTGTAGGGACGCATTTTGTTAGCAAACATAAATCAACTCATCGTTGCTTAAGTTTACATTAGTTTGATTGCATTTGAATACTTAAATTTATTCTATTTTCGATTCTGGTTGCGTTCCTGGTGTCGTAATTGATAATTATGTGCAACAGTTATTTATCGATGTAATTTATAAGATTGAACTTAAAGGACTCGGTTCCTTCCTGTGCTGTCAGTTGGTTGTCAACTGTCAATAATGTCATCGATAGAGGTCATTCACTTTTTCACTTCCGATATGGCGGTCGGCGATTGCACATAATCTCTTTGAGTTCATCATATAAACATATTAGAAAGTGTAATTGGAAGCCGATGAAGACTCCGAAGACGATGTATCGTTGAGTACTTCATCCATCCCGTCCAATGAGAAGATAAGATTGTGGCGTACACCGAAGGCGAGTGTTGGCGTGTCAGCGACACGTTATATTTTTGCCGCTACCTCGTGTCTACGGGATTTCTCCGTAGGCTAGACCTGTGGCGAGGTCTATGCTGCATCTGACGGCCAGATGCAGCGATGCTAAGGAGCACCAGCCCTTCACATCCACATGCTGCCGGCTGTGGATAGCCGTTGAAGAGACGGAGGCCGAATGGCATCGAGCTGCATCGTGTCATCACTGTGGTGAGATCTGACGGACGTTAGATCCAATAAGGTACCCATCTACTTTATTTCAATGGCCATTGATCTAGTGCTCGTGTTCGCGAACTTTCGACCGCAAAACGCAAAACGTGTCGCGTGTGCCGCGTGGTAGTTGACTCGATGTCAACCTTTTCTTCGAACTGGACATTGCTCTAATCATGTATATTTTACAACCTGTGTACCTAAATTTTAATATATAAATTGTACTTTGAATGTTATCAACTGCAATTTCATTTACTCTCCCGAGGTGCCCCAATGGTTCATCAAAGTAAATAAATATCTTCCAGGTACTATTCACAAGAGGTCCTTGAAACAATAGTTCAATGTAAACTGCCGAGAGACTGATCCGGAAGCACTATTTTGCATATTTTCCACATTTTTTTACATTGTAACGTACCAATTCTATTATCACACTCTTTTATTCCATTTACACCTTTATACGTTTCATCTCATTTTTATACGTTACAGTACTCAGTAAAGATATGTGTCAAATGTTCACTATTTAGTTAGCTCAAAGCAATCTTTGTAATTTATATTCTAGAAACCCTAAATCAATTTACATACTTAAATTAAAAAACTATTTTTAATCATTAAAAAAAACTAAATAAAAATATGACCTAAATTGTTTAAAATTAAACCTAAATTTTAAAAGCCTACACAACATCCAATTCACCAGATTGATATCCTCATAAGTTTTTAAGAGACTTTCATGTTACGGACATAATAATATAGCCTAATTGACACGTATTTGAAACAATTAATGACAATAAGGTTGGCTCATATTTAAAAGTAATATTTCCAATTGTTTATTATTTCTTGGTATTCCTACGTATAACTATACAATATACTAGCCTGACAGAGCTCACAAGAGCGGAATACACGAACCAGCCATCGCATCAACTACACATCTGTTTAATGATACGAACCTCTTTAATCTGTTTACTTGCCGTTTGCGTAGCTATTTACTACTTACTAAGATCCTGAATCCTCCATTCTGAGGGAGGGAGGTATAATCATATCGTCATGTAGGTAGTACATTGTTTTATTATAATTGTATTTCAAAATTAACGACCCTTCAAATATTCTATAATGCAGAACGTTTAATTATCTTTTTCAAGTAAAAGTAACCTAAGTTACGCCTATAATAACTGTCAGTGCCCAGCCGTTTCAAAAATCAGTCAAATCGACAAAGAATATAACAGACAAAAATTGTGATAAGTGGGGGAACCCCCATAGCCATTATCAAAAGTTGAAGTTGAATAGATTTTTTTTTTGTATCAGTAGGTACATACGTAGGTACCTGCTATATTTCAAAATCATCGCCGCGATCATCCACTAATATGTTTTTAATAACTATTAACTTATTGGAAACATATAAGTTGTTTATTCATGATTATTTTGCATCAGAATAACAATCATGAGTTCGAAATCCCTCATAACATTAATTTCGTTTAAAATGAAATGAAAATCTTTTCTACTTTCTGTAACGACATGTTCTATAACTTAAATTCAATCAATTTCTTCATAATCTAAGCACTATAGACGTTCGAGAAAACGTTGAAACATATCAGTCTCTTCGTGCCGTACAATACTTAATTTAAGATCAAAATAATTTAATTTCCTAAATTTTGTGAATACAAATAGTACCTATTACGTATTACACGCGTTGAACGGAAATTGTTATCAGAAGAACATCATGGGCGTCGGTGCGAGGGAAAAACTTTTATTAGGTTATTTCGCATAGAAATAAGTAAGTACCTACCTACGTAATATTTTGCTGCGGGTATCCAATTCAAAACAGAGGCCCATATATACTGAAGTATAATTTTAATGTAATAAAAACTAGTTGAATATTTACCTGCTCATAGAAATATAATGTCTCAGCTACTTTCATATGTGAAAGATTCTGAGTGTAGGTAGGTATACTTGTGTGAAAATTAGTATGTTATGTTTAAACATTACGGCATTTAAATGAACACATATCCTGATAACATATGCAAGTAAAACAGCGGTGTTAAAAAAACATAAAAAAGCCAAAATAGTCGAGTGCGATACGTTTGTGTGTGGTTAAAGATTAAGATTAAGCAGCTACATATCTGACCAAAAATCAGGTGGTCTTTACATGGCTATTAACTATATTCTAACCCTTCTCAGGCTTACCCCAACACTGGGATAGATTATAGAAATAATTGAACATACAGTTTATAAAAGCAGGATAAAGCACTTGAAGCAAGACACGGTTAAATTAGAAACTGATTCGGTAACGGATTGGGATTTAGAGGCTTCAAGGAACTTACGTAGGTATTTCAGTAAACGTGCGCTGTGTTGTGAGCATCGCCTCGGGACAAGGTAGCTTTGGAACCCACCCTCCGGGAGACCGGGACTAATGGAAGTACCGGCTTAAAAAATAATAGACAGCAAGCCACTGGATTTATTCTTAATTATATTATGTACAGTACACTACTGACGGTGGATTGTAATACAAATTATTGTTTAAATTTATTGTTAAAGCCTAGGGCCAGGATATTCAGGGTCTAATAAGGATAGCTGTGTGTGGTAACAAGACAGAGCTTACTGACTCTTGATGTCTGTCTCATCACGGCAATAGGCTCACATCCTATTAGGTAGGTACGTGGGACCGAAAATGATTGACGAACTATAGGCATATGGTCTGCCGCAACCTACTCCTTCGAGAATATAGGAATGGCTGAAAGTATAATATGTATGCCCTTAAAATTAAATGACAGTGTTAAAACACATAAATAAATCAAATATTCACTTTCGCTTATCCAATTATATCTATATGAAATGAATATGTCGATAGATATTCTTCTATACAGAGAGCGTTAACTAAAAATATCGTATTTGGCTTGCTTATCGTACCCGACGAAGCGTGGAGAAAGAGAAAGATCCTTTCAACACTTCAAAACTGTATACGTTTTACGAGCTACGCGGTATTACAAGTATCCTTTCAAAATCAGAGCGATAACCGAACGCATCCATAAATACTATATACCTACTTACAAGAAATCTCAACAATATGTTTATTTAATTTGCGTATCGATAATTTCATATACGTAAGTAACTTATCTATATCTATTGCATTCATACTTATGGCATATACCTACACTAATGCCAGTTACTGTGATAAAGTCAAACTGCATTTTAAGATTCAAACTGGTTTCTCAAGTTAAACTAAATATGAGAACTCAGTTTAGCTTAACTTGATCGCGCTACAAGATACGCGCGAATAACATAACCCTTCTTTGCAGTCGGGTAAAAACGGTCATTCTAAACTAGGATAATTTGCTTAACTCATCACATCAAGTGGATAAAGGTATTTAGAGTGTATCACAGTCAATCAAGCCGATATACCTGCTGGTTGGTGGACGGACTTTAGAGCACAATTAGGAAGTCAGTCACTTTCATAAAAGCCAAATAAACCAAATCTAAAGGAGACGGATTAAGCCCAGGCTTCAAGGTTAAAGATAGAATGCTGACAATGATTGGATAAAATGTATTTCTAACCGCTTTTATTGTATGGAAGACCTAATATGCATTAGCATTGAGCTTATGATAAAAAAGGTAATGTTGCAACACAGAAGCATCGCTTAGCATTGCTCCACAAGGGCAAGACGAAACTTGAGAGAGTGCCAACTATCGACCACTATGATGATATTGTCAATGTCAACAAGCACTCGTCACGATTCATTATCACTTAGCATTAAAGGGTTAGTTCATGAAACCTCTTATTTTTTATTATTTGCAAGGGATCTAAAGTACAGAAAGAACTTCTAAATAAGGTAGATACCATATCATACCTAATTCCTATGTCGTCAGTAAATCGTTTGCCGATTCACGGTCTTTACTCAATGATCACCGGTCCTTTGCCCAACCAATGTGGTCTGTCCATTGCCACTCTTGATCTGTGAGCTATTTCGGTAACTTTAGTTCTTTATTGGATGATGTCGTTACGAATACAATCGGTATTAATTGGTTATGGGTAACTACTTGAGCTATGCTATACAAGGTTCATAGATCCATCTCTCTCCCTGAGTTAAACTGCATCGCATTTGAATTGTTATTAAAAGCTCATGGTAAGGCCTCAGGTTTGTCAAGTTTATTTCTTTATCAAATCCAAGTAGCCAACATCCATATAATTTACAATTGAAATGAACAAGGAGTTTGCAACTGTCTACGTTATACTCGAAAGACGGTCGAAAAAGCATTTTACCAGAAAATCGACCTGAAAAAATAATAATGACCTTGGCTCCAGAGGAATATAGCTCGTATAATTTGAAGGTTTTTATTTCTCCTTGTAAATTCAATGACGGTATAACGAGCGCTCGTTCGCTGCTCTTAGCAAACCGCTAGCTTTACACCTCACGGACCAACAAGAATGCGCTGCACTGTGGTTTATGAAGAGCGAGTAAGGCCTATACAATAAAATATTCATAAAATCACTATTTTTGTATGAAAAAAGTGAAGGTTAATAACACAGAACAAAGAAAAATTGGTTTTTTAATGTTCTGTGGTTAATAACATTATTGACTAGTTGACCCGACAGACGTTGTCCTACCTTAACAGTGAATATTGAATTTGGTATAATACCTAGTATAATTGCTATAATAATACTTAAATCTAAGGCACTTACTGCCCCCTGTGTGTTTAGTTTATTTAGTGAGCCGCGGGCGTACACCAGTAATAATAGATATATTATTGTAATTAACTCTATATCCGGTCAAAAGGATATTTCGCTATTTAAAACGAAATGACATCATGACATTATAAATAACATAAACGGAACAGGTAAATGGAATGGTTAAAGTGTAGAGGAAACAAAATATTTATCTTTTCCTACTAAAGCATGATAGGTATTCGTCAAATAAAATTTAAACGCAGTCTGGATAACTATAATACAATATTACTTCTAGGGATATACATATACACCTAGGGATTTTTTAAGGAAAGGTCACGTCTAAAGTTTCTAACCGTAACCGGTGAGGATGTATAAAAACAATAATGAAAGTTACATTTCAAATATACCTACATTTTCACAACTTCTGGTGAAAATGTAGGTATAATAATATCAGGATCGTAGTACGTGGAAATGTAGACCCAATGGCAAAAGGCGTGGCTCTATGTATGTATAAATATCAAAAAGTATAACTTAAAATAAATGAATACCTAATTAAATCTAAAAATAAATGAATATGTACATAATTAAATCCCATATTATTAAGTAGGTACCTACATAATTATATCCCATACTCTTGACTATTATTAAGTAGGTAGGTACCTACTGTATTACTATGCGGGAACACATTCATTTTTAAAATATTAATCAATGTTTTCACACTTATTAAAGAGTTAAACATTTATGCATAACTATTATTAATTATGCTAATGCACAGTATGCTTTTATAACATTATACGTTTATGTTACATTTTCATGTACATATTATTTATTTACAAATGCAAATAATTTAAGTGGAGACTGGAACATATCTTTAAATAAATTGTTATACTCGTAATAAAATAATATTAAATAGGTTAAAAATGTTATAATGACTATACTCTCAACGCTATATAATTTTATATCCGCTTAGGTAAACAATAGGTATGCCTTATTACTGCTATGCGCTGAATAAAATAAGGACAATTTTATTATTATAATATTCAGTACACAGTTCCATGGGTTCAACAATGGACGTTAAATTCTCAAACCTCATAGTGTTTGTGTCGCTACTAGTGTCTTCTCTAGCCACGGAAGATAAGTGTACAACCAAGCTTAAAAGCTGCAAATTAACTAGCAATGACCTATTGGGGGCTCCAGGCCCTCAAGGAACTAAGGGGGACAGAGGTGAACTAGGACCCCAAGGACTACCAGGCCCCTTAGGACCACCAGGTGAATCAATATTGGGACCCGTTGGACCTCCAGGTTCAAAAGGTGCAATTGGACCAAAAGGCTCTACTGGTCTGGATGGACCACCGGGACCTATTGGACCTTCAGGTTTACAAGGTGCAATTGGACCAAAAGGCTCTACTGGTCTAGATGGACCACCGGGACCTATTGGACCTCCAGGTTTACAAGGTGCAATTGGACCGAAAGGCTCTGCTGGTCCGGCTGGACCTCCGGGACCCATTGGACCTCCAGGTATACAAGGTGCAATTGGACCAAAAGGCTCTACTGGTCCGGATGGCCCTCGGGGACTGCCAGGCCCACCAGGTGCTTGTTCATGTGTAATTGAATCAAAAGACAGTGGTTATACAAGAGAAGGAGAAGAACCAGATACAACTGGTGGTACAAAGGAAAACCCATATCAAGCTCCGTGCAAGATTGTAATCCCGGCTGTGACGAATAGGACATATTTTATGGGCCCACCATCGCAACCTATGGAAGCATTTTGTAACTCGAAATTTGAAACTTGTCTACTAAATAGTGGTAAAACGAAAATAATTAAATATACAGGGAAACAACACAAAGATGGTGAAGCGGCAAATAAAGACTACAAATATAAGAGTAAGCCATTCTGGCTCAGCGAGGTTGAAATAGATATGATGGCTATGTACGGTTTAACAGATCGTCAGGTGAAGTGGCTACAGGATTATTCGATATATGCTAGACAAACATTGAGGTATCATTGCCTGGACTCTAATCCTTACTCCAAAAAGAATACTGAGTCTTCTATCCAACTATCGATGTACAATGAACTGGTGGTTGACCGTAGCCCATCTACTGCCACTCCTTTTTACTACAATATGATAAATCATAACTGTGTAGAAGGATTAAAAACGTACGGCAGTTCAGATGTTTTTGTTCAAAGTACCAATGTGTTAAGATTTCCAATTAGAGACATGCTGATCAGAGATATCCGTGAAGAACTTCAAGAATTTAGCATAGAGAGCATTGAGATA
The DNA here is from genome assembly GCA_963576445.1 of Lithosia quadra. NCBI lineage: Eukaryota > Metazoa > Arthropoda > Insecta > Lepidoptera > Erebidae > Lithosia > Lithosia quadra. The sequence continues at coordinate 11,535,284 of OY754878.1, read as the reverse complement.
TGTTTTGGGTAGCATGCTAATTAAAAAAAACTCCAACTACAATTAATTAATTATCTTCATAGAACTCTAACCATTCGTTATTTTTTTTTAAATATTGAAGTATGACTATTAAATAAGTGACCTCTTTGAAGGTTGCAATTTGATGAAGCTAATAATAATCCTCTACGAGTTTATGTAGCAAAACAAAGTACGGCCCAGAGAAGGAAGGTACCATGGCCTGCGACAGGGAGGAAAAAGAAGAAAATGCAAGAGGAAAAGAATGCTCTATGATTCTCACAAGCCGTGCTTATACCTAACTGGTAATATCGTTATATAAACAGAAGGGGAATGTTTACTCATTATTCTCGGTTCACATTAAAATTAATCATATTATATTTGTTTAATTTATATTTATATAAATTCGCTACCCTAATTTTAGTAGGTAGGTACTTCAATCGTCATTAGTTTTGAAATAAAACCTACTGTAAGTATAGTAATAAATATTATTTTTTGTGTTCAGAATTTCATTATTGTACAATTAGTTGGTATTTAGACCTTTTTTTGTTACCAGCTGTGACGCGACTTTGCCCGCATGGATTTATATTTTAGAGTTTTTTTTCGCGGAATCGTAATTACTTTTCTAAAGTAAGAAGAAGCCTATATTACACCTTCACCTATCTGCTGGTGAAAGTCTCATTAAAATTCTTATATTCTTATATTATATTATTCTATTATAAGGAGGTAGGACACAACGGTATCTCCCGTCCGAAATGAGCTGTCCGACTGGGGTAGTATCTACCTCCGCCCTACAGAACACCGCGGCCATATAATAACTATCGAGTTGTGTTCCCGCCGGTAAGTAGGGTAGCCAGAGCTCACTGTACCCCTCCTCCTCCCATCCCTTCCTAGCCTCCCCACCCCATCCCAGCCCTCCCCCCTTCCCTTCAGGGTAGGCAGCGCGTGTGTGACACCCTTAGTGTTGCAAACGTTCATAGGCCACGGTGACCGCTTCCCATCAGGTGGGCCGTGTGCTTGTCTGCCACCTAAGTAGTATAAAAAAAATCAAGTCAAGTTTAAAACCGTTCCAAAAGATTACCTACCGCATTGAAACAGACAGAAAGACAGACGGACAGATACGAGTATATTTTAATAATTGCTTTTTTGTAACATGTATCATTCATATGCACTTATTTAAAACCTATTATTTTAATATTAGAAACAGACATTTCAATTTTGTGTATTTAGGTATGTACTTATATTGTACTAGACTATTATAAAATTGTAAATTAGTTGTGTCTGCACATTGGATATATTTAGAAAAAATACTTGGGCTATATTAAAATTGAACGATTCTGAACACGAAAATTCGTGTTTTGTTAATTTCAGTGCAATTTACTGCTGGCCTTTAAATCAAGTTATTTATACTTATTGTCATGTTTCGTGTTTTAGATCTGAACAATTTTTTCTGTTCCTCGAGCAATTCGATACTCTTTTCTTCACTAAAAATAAATATGTACGGTGTCCGCTCCTACCAGCTAAACACATTTTTTTTGTATAATATTCTAATAACATTCGGCAACCAGGACTACCGAACCACCTTTTCAATTTCGTATTTCTGAAAAAATACAAATATACCTACTTAACTTCAGCCTCTTTTTATACTATGGCCCCGCAATTATTATGTAGCAAAATTGTATATACTCTGTATTTATATGGCTCATTTTGACAACTTCAATATAACCTATTCATGCCTATTCATCATCTATATAACTAATTATTTACATATTAACATTTTTTACAATCAAAGTCATAAGCTAAAACGATGTGAAATAATAATGAATAATTTAAAACTATAACATCGTAATCAAAGTCACTCACAAGCAGCCTCTACACCGCTTAAACGAATGGCGGACTAACAGGAAAACCGCAAGCAATAATAATGTTCATAATAAGTTTATTATATTACCGAAATCGACATACCTATTTTCGACGAACACAGCGTTCTGTCAATAGCGTCTGATAAAATTTGGACATTTTTGCAATGACATCCAGTCCAGTGACGGTCCCTTCAAAGCTATATTATAATAATCGTATGCAGCGGCGTTAAAAATGAGCCGTTAGAAAATATTGAGATGTAATACGTCCATTAATATAAAATCTTGATGGAAGAGAACGCTTCAGAACCTAATAATAATGTCATCTTTTAGCAAACTATTCAAATGGTAAACATAAAGTCTGTATTGGAAGTATACTTGCCATATATTGGGCACTTTTTAATGGCCATGGGATATATTTTAGAGCAGTTTGAGGGTGTTGCTCCTCCCGTACCAAGTGGCGTTGTGTTAATGGGGCATCTTTGTGTGCTGTCAGATCCTCGAACTCTGTCTCCGCACCGTCCCAGTATTCAATTGATAAACCTTGTGTTTTTATTCAGCAACATAGTAGTATTTATTTATGACATCATTTCTACTTTAGAGATTGAAGTACCCACGCCCAATATAAGTATCACAGGATTTTCTAATTGAATAATACAGACTGTACGGTAGGTTATTTAATAATTGAATAAAACACTATAAAGACAATAAAATGCTGTAATTAAATCCGTGTCTAATTTTAGATTAATTTGTTAATTTGGGTAAAAAGGATAACAAAGTTTATTGCGAGATAACTCATAAAGTAATGAATAAACCGTTTTGCAGCGAATAATTAATGAAGAAGGTTTTAGGTGTTATAACAAAATTTTAATTGGCTACGTGATAATGTTGACGCAAGAAAATTAAAAGTCTTGCTCCTCGGCACTGACTGTGCAAACTTCTGGAAACAATGGAGTTTGTCACTTATACTATAATTAATAAGGAATTTGAAACCACTACGCAGAAAAAACGTAATTTTACTGTATCGGGCACCTGGAGGGTTTAACAAGAATACTAGTTACTTGGACCCATAGAGCTTGGACCCCAAAGATCTTGGCGCGGCTCTATACACTCACATAATTTTATTAAAGTCATATAAACTATAGTCTCCTACATCGTGGTCTAAGATAATAATTTTTATAATGTGTTCTTAGAGTAAAGCGATCACTACAGTAGGTTTCCCAAGTGCAATCGACGGCTGAATTTGTCAATTTGGTACATTTTGTACCAAGCTAAGAGTTCTTGTGGCTCAGAGAGCCCTTGTCGCACCCAATAAGACCTTAGAACTGTTTTTTATCCTAACAACAAAGAGATAATTCAATGTCACTGGACTGAAAACAACTTCGTTATTTTACACAATGATGTCGATTTGTTTATTTTTAGTTTTGACGAGCACAGTCGCCCTCAGCAGTTGCTGATACAATCTTTTGATTGAAATAAATCAGTAAATAAATATATGTATTATACATCATATTTATTTACTGTACCTAATCATCTGAGAACAAAAATATTTTTAAAGTTTTGTTTATTGTTTTAGAGCTAAAGTGGTTGGTAACTTGGAGTGTGAAAACACTTCAACTAAGGTTCGCTGATGAGTCTAAGAATATCGGGCGTGTCGTCGTTGTCATCACAGCGTTAGTCCCGGTTGCCACGACCATGACCACGACACTATCAGTATTTATTCTTATGCTCTTAGACTAATAGCCTATAAATTCTTTGCTTATGCTAGGTATAAACAATTTTAAAAATTCACCTTGATTAAACAAGTTCATATATTTAGAAATCTATTTTATTTATAAGACAATTCCCAATTGAGGGCTTTTAGAGATTGGGTATTTTGAGAAAGGCTTTTTGAGAACTGGTTTTTGAAAGAATTGGGCATTTTGATAATTTTTTGCGACTCTTGTCATTTTGAGAATTGGGCATTCTGCGCCTAAACCATTTTGATTGGGCGTTGTGAAGTTATTTTCTGCTCTACTCCCTTTCTGGCAACCAAGATTCTGGCAAGGTTTCTTTGTATAGGATATAAGACTGACTACACTAAAAAAATATTAGCTTTCCATAAGAAATGAACAAAAATGTCGCGACCAACGAGATTAAGTCAACGCTTCGCGCGATTTGTGCGTAGTCGCGACAAAACAACTCTGGAAACGCATCTACCGTTCCAAATTTTAATCCTTGCGATTCACGACTATTTTTATTTTATTATAGAAAATACGAAGTGAGCTGTAATTTTAACTATAAGCAAAATGGAACACAAATTTTGGTGTCAATAACCTTTGTTATACATAAGTACATCTTACTATAGTATTAGAAATGTTAAATAGATTCTTGTTTGGAATGGCGCATGTGATACTTTTATATCGGAAAAACCTATAACCGTAACTATATCTATATACACAAACAGTGGTTTAACGAGCAAATAAAACAAGAAAAAAGTGGTCACGGGTCAAATAATACAAGAATCCTCCAAGAAACATTTACAGACATTATAGACTAAGATCCCACTGCAAAATCATGCATGAATCGAATATTTGGTAAAAACCAAATTTTACGCATATTTATGATTAGGAGAACATTTATTTACTAGGTTGCCTATCAAAATGTGGCCGCTATATGTTTAATTCAATTTTTGCTAATTCATTTTTCGGAAAAAAAATCCATCACATGGTTTTTAAATAAAATATCATCCACGTCACGGCAATACACAAAAGGACTCTGAAAAATCACGGTTGCCGTTGCGCACTTCGCCGTACCTCTTCGCAGCCAGGTGTAAACAGGTATGATTTTGATACATTTATGCAATCATAACGGACATTTATTATTTTTACATCAAATTAAAGCTATTTTTTTTCTGTTTACTATAATATACGGTTGCCTAATTAAATCTGGCTGCAAATAAGGGTTGCTGGCTGTTATATTTACCATCTTTAGATGGTAAATATTTAAGATAGAGTGAACGAGAGCTAGCGCGTAGCATCACTAGTCAGACGAGGATAGCGACTAAATAACGTCAGCATAGCGTTATCTCACTGGAGCTAGAATTGAGTGAGTGAGACAACGCCAAACGCGTGACAGTTGACAGCGGCAAACTTAGGGCGAGCGGGTAGTATATTGTTGTTTTATTTCTAAGAACTAACAAATAATTATTATAAAGATGAATGTTGCGGACAATCTTTGTTAATTCGATGTGGTTAAATGCCACTGAGCCGGATTGTATCAAGTTCAGCGCGGAAAATAATGGCTGGCTACTATTAGATGGTTTTCTAAAACCAACATGGTTCCTGGGAGACTCAACTCACTATGCGAGTCAATGAACAAATCCTCCGATAATGACGACGATTTAGATATTTGTAGCGATGAAAGTGATAGCAGCGATGATAGTATAAGTGAAAGCTCCATTGATTCAGAATTTTAAATAAGAGTTAACATAAACTCATAAGTTACGAAAATATAATACATTTTTTAATTTTTATTTGCTTCAATGTTTAATTTTTTCAAACAGCACTTGTTCAATAAAATTTTCTTTTATATAAGTAACCTTGGTTTTATTTTTCACCGATATTAATTTTTTTTGTAATTTTCTTTGTCATTTTGAAAAAGAAGACATTTCTTTTGGAGTATTTATTCAGTAATTTGAACCGGTGGTTGAGAACGTTGACGCATGCGCAATGGTTTCAAAGCGTCATACAGCTGGCAATCGCTATCCTCGTCTGACTAGTGAGGCTACGCGCTAGCTCTCTTTCACTCTATCTTAAATATTTACCATCTTTAACAGCCAGCAACCATTATTTGCGGCCAGATTTAATTAGGCAGCCGTATATTATAGTAATCAGAAAAAAATTAGCTTTAATTTGATATAAAAATAATAAATGTCCGTTATGATTGCATAAATGTATCAAAATCATACATGTTTACACCTGGCTGCGAAGAGGTACGGCGAAGTGCGCAACGGCAACCGTGATTTTTCTGAGTCCTTTTGTGTATTGCCGTGACGTGGATGATATTTTATTTAAAAACCATGTGATGGATTTTTTTTCCGAAAAATGAATTAGCAAAAATTGAATTAAACATATAGCGGCCACATTTTGATAGGCAACCTAGTAAATAAATGTTCTCCTAATCATAAATATGCGTAAAATTTGGTTTTTACCAAATATTCGATTCATGCATGATTTTGCAGTGGGATCTCGTACTATTATAAGGATAATTAGTATTTATTTGTGTAAAGTTTCTTGTATCATCATCATACTTTGCCAGTCGTACAAACTTCGGTTGCAAAAAAAGTACAGTTTCAGTGGAAAAGTTGTAGTTTTCGTCCTAACGATAGTTTCACCGTATTTTTGTATTAAGACGAGGACCATGTCCATTGCCATCGTCCTAACTCCCAATCACACCCTTATAAATGAATTTGGGTTTGTGTCCTTATCAACTACTTAAAAACATTGAAGGACAAGTATACTCTCTGAAATTCGCAATTTTGCAAGAAATGTGGTCGCTGTTGACATTGAACGGCTTCAAGGAAAATTATTTATAAGGATAAATATGTATTTGTAGCAGAACCAGGAAAAATGAATGTTAGTGTTGTTACCCATTTTTTTTTATACCACTTAGGTGGCAGACAAGCGCACGGCCCATCTGATGGGAAGCGGTCACCGTGGCCTATGGACGTGTGCAACACCAGGGGCGTCCCACTCGCGCTACCGACCTTCTAATGCCCTTCTTGAAGGACCCCATACCCCCACGTTCCAGAGATTCGTTGTTCCAGAGACTTTTTTATTCAAACGAACCGTAGCCGTAGTTTAAAATAAAATTAGCATTAAGGTAACTGTCTGTTTGTAACATTCAAATTATTATTTTAATGTTACAAACAGACACTTGAATTTTATTCATTTTTATTAAGTAATTGAATTCCTGTCGAATAAGGAAAACATTAATATAAGTACCTACTTACTTACTTAATTATTTATTACTACCATTCCATAGAGCTACCAAATCGGTCCAGATATTTTCAGTTTAGATAAATACACACACTTTCGCATTATATATCACCTCATCCTGAGACTAACTAGGGCCCTTATTCTGTAACGCTACGTCTTCAAAACGGGTGATTTCGATTCGATTAGACAGAAAAATGGAAATATACCTTCGGTATCTTGTATGATCCCCCAAAAGAAACGTTAGACGAAAGATTATTAAACTTTCAGAATCACTCGTAGGTAGTTTGATTCGTTTTCAATTATTAGATTTTGAACTTTTTCGGTTTTGAAAACGTAAGTTTAACAAATCGAAACCTCTGGTTCGAATTGCTTAATCTTATTGCAGTTAGCATATTGGAATCACCAGCTACCTCACTATTACCTAGCTACCTTACTTAGGTACAATTTTATTTCAAGTTAACTCCCTTCCACGAGTGTTAGCGTCACCTTGTCGTTAACGACAAAGATAATGGTTACAGCTTATAATGATTATATTATATATGTCACAATCACTTAGCAGAGGCCTACGTAAAGCGCTTACAGTACTTGGAGACTGAATAACCTCGGTAGATATTTGGTTCAATCAATCGCTCTGAGTATCGAACCCTCTAACATCGATAAGACGCTTCCTTTGAGGCACCCTTCTTTGAACTACTAATGTATTCAGAGACTAAGAGAATTCTAAACGTACAACAAAGTATAAAGATAGTTACAGATATTACCTAGACTATATTACATAATGTCATTTGTCAACTTTTTTATTACTCTCAAGTTGTAATGAATATAGAATATCGCCTATTGTATTATAATTTTGTAGAATATGTAGATATATTTCCAAAAAAATTCGAATTAAATTTTACTCTGTATATAAAGAGTAGGTATTTCAAAGGTTTTGTTTTTGTTTAAGATTGAAACTAATTTTTAATTTAGTAGGTTTCATAAAAAGTTAAAATGTACTCAATCAAATATTTAGACACAAAACAATACGATGCAGTGATTTATCAATAAAATATTTATTGTCGTTGGTTTAATTTGTTATAATCCGGGGACGAATGAACCTGTGCATAGAAAACTACAAACTAATTTCACTTAACGCGATTAGCTATTAAACGGGCAATTGTTTTACTGTAAATATTAGCATAACTCGTTCTATTTATGTCTGTCATTCTGCACGATAGCTTATCTTAAATCAGTAAACTTTACATTTTCCTTAACAAAGTCAAGTTTTGTTAATCTAAATTCAGCTAAGTATTTTCTTCTTAGTTGAACATACTCAAAGCACAGATAAAGCAGGTTTGATTTTGACTTCTTCCTATGAAATTATTTTAAACTTGAACCTTGACTCATTTAGAATCTAGGGTGTATAGAGCCAAAACCAATCTCATCACTGCAATCTGATACTGTCTTGCTGATAGACGGACGAGGTACCTACGGCCAACGGCCATTGTGGCTGGAAAACCTAAAACGAACCAAAAGGAGCTCCAAAATTGCGACCTGGATGCAGCCGGGATTGGAGCTCAAATGAGGCAGAAGGATACTCATTTTAGTATCTAATTATTTAAAAGACATATGAGTAACATAATAATTATAACCAGGTATAGACAGTTAATAGGGCCAGCAGGTATTCATGACTGTGATAAATAAGTGTTGTCTTTATTTCGTCTTGTGTCAGTAGATAAGTAGGTATTAAATAATGTGTGTGTCTGTCGTAAGCAAAGTAATAGTATCTATTATACTGTACATGTTTATATTTAGAAGATTTATATTTAGAACCTATTTAATTTTTAATTAATAACCTCTTCTCTCAACCAAAACCGCACATTAGGTAGGTACTGAATGTTACAAAAAAGGATTTTGTAAATTTGACAATTCTGCTCGGCATTCACCCTCATTCTCGAACACGTGTCACGAACATTTTTATTATCAGATACTATCTCACAAACCAATTTCTAACGCTTCAACTTCGGTCATCCATCAAACAGATAATAAAGAACGGCTGATTTGGAGGAAATTAAAAATATATCATTTGAATCAACGTTGTTAATATCCTGAATACCGATCGTAATGTTATCTTAACTCGTAATCATCTTAACGATGTTGTATCCGTTGCTTTCACCTCAAAGTCCGCTTACTCTTTCTCCTCCTTCGACAGGTATGCTAGGTAGCAGTTAAGGTTGACCCGGAAAACTTAGTGAGGTCCCCATTCACCCGCATTACGTTAACTGAGATAGTTACCTACCTAATTTTCGTAGGTGTAACGTAGGTAACTGAGGTAAGATCATCCGAGGCTCCGTGAGGCTCACATTGGGTTCATGACCGATTCCAAATTTTACCTACTATAATTTCAAATGCGAAATAAATTATAACTAAGTATCCAAAACAGCTCCAGCACTTGCCAAGCCGTGTTAAAGCGTTTCTGTTCCGGAAGAGAAAGTGGGATAGAGTTAGGATATCCGCGACTCCGTATTATAGTCACGGGTAATATAATTATATATTTCAAGCGTCGTTTATTGTACATCGAACTGACTGTTTGATATCTGTATAGAATCGTTAAAATCGTTTATTTTTATAAAATATATATATTACCCGCGACTACGCCCGCTTGGCCGTAAGGATGTAAAATATAGCTCAGGATCATTCTAATCTCGAACCTACCACATTAAGGATACAAAAATTCATAAGGAGCGGTACAATCGTTTCAGAGGATGAGTTCGATAGTGATTTTTAAATATTAGAGGACTAATACAATAACTTCGGATTTAATCACTGTAAAAAGATATCAAGCTGTACGATAAGAAGAATACTGTCACAATACCGAAGCAAACAAATCTTAATCAGTCTTCTAAACGACTTACTAAATCAAAAACCGCGTTACTGTTTGGTTTACATTATCTCATTTTACTTGACAAATATAACAACGAAATATATTAAACTAGTTGAGCATCAAATAGGACGAACCGAGTCCTACAGGATAAAGGAGGCAGTAGATTGGCAATCAAATCAGTGCACGAGAAGGCGCAATCATCACATGTCGGCGCGCAATTAGACCCATATACATCGAAGTTGACTAGGTCACGCTAATAAACCGATATTGATTGCCTCATAGCTAGTTAGAGACGAATACGATTATGTAACTATAAATAGTATTCGACGATTTTACGATTTAAAATAAAAATCCCACTTTTCAACCTAGCGTTAATCCCAGTCGTATCCAAAGTTTTAACCTCTGAGTCTGGGGTCCGCTTTTTTTTACCAGTCTTAGCTGGGGATTTGGCTAAACCTCGATATTTTTCGTAAAGCGACTGCCATCTGACCTTCACAACTCAATGGTGACATTAGGCGATATCGAAGCATTACAGCTAGACCGTTGTTGTTGGACTTTTTAGGGCCCCAACTACCCGCAACGACAGTTTAACACGCTCCAACGACCAGACCAATGCAAATACCCATATTCATACATACAAATATTTGCACTGAGTGGGGATCGAACCCGCGCCTACTGCGCAGCGGCCGCGTTCACTACCGCTACGCCATAGAGGATAATATAAATTAATACCTACCTAAGATATCTTGGATTTTTGATGTGAATACTTAACCGACGGTCAGTAATTTATAGATGCCTAAACTCTCAGTCTGTCCCTCTTTTCCCCTTTCCTTTATTTTAATTTTGCTTAATATAGTATAAATTATGTATATGTTTATAATTAGTTTTCCATAACGTTTAAATAAACAAACAATTAAAATACTAGAATAAATGTTTAATTTTACTTCCATAGTGGGAGGCAACCCAGAGAACTTAATGAATATGTAGGTACAAACAATGACTTTCTATATACAAAATACACTTGAGTAGGTATACATACACATATTTAAAACAAAAATTGTGTCACGTTGAGATAAGAATGAATTTAATGGCAAGGGACGCAGAAGTTAGATAGTTTTTCTTGTTGGTCAAGTAATGCTTTTGAATGATACTGATTTTTTTGTTAATAAAACGATATCAGAATTTCACGCGGGTGAAGCTGCGGACAACAGCTAGTGAAATATAATAATTATCAGGTTTAGGTACCTCAATCATATCACAGTTAGAGATTAACATAAGCCGAAATAAAAAGCAACCCGATGGCTTGGTGCCAAGGTATCATTTTTAATACCTGTTTCGTTATAAATGATGATGGGCCAGAGATCCTCAGCTCGACCCCTGTTACTTAATATTCAAGCAATTAAAGCGTCGTCGTTCGATATCTTAAAAAGTCGTAGGTATTGTTAAAGGCTGTATTTTTTAAATCTCAGTATAAATTGAGACTGAAGACGACTGTTATTTATTTTGATAACAGGATTGTCTCATCAAAAAAGTTAACATCTTAGAAAGCCCTATTTTCAATCAACTTCAAAAAGGCGAAGTTAGGAACCTGATGATTAATATCATGCAAATTTATGACCACCTTTACAGAATCGAGATTTATTATGTTCATATGAAACCGCATGGCAATGCTAATCTAATATAAAATACCGCGTCTTTTTCTAACTATTAATTTCATTTATCACTTGATTTTTTGATGCGTAACAGTTATTAAATCCATAGAAATCAGGTATTACCTAGGTACGTCTATAAAGTATATTGATTGCCTCGTATGTTTACTAAAATGGGTTTCCAAAAAGTCTTAACAACTATAAAATAAAATCTTTTATAATGTTTTAAAATTGAATTTTATACTTAATACGATCCTTTCTATCTCTATTGTATAGCATTTCACAAGTTGACGCGAAAGGAGCTATCTACTTGTCGACTAAAAATGGAACGTTTCCAATAATGCTGACATCCCTAAAGTCCCGTGACGTCGCTACATCACAACACACTCACAATATCTTGTCTGCGACCGCTAAAAATCTGTCTCAAGATGCCTCTCAGAGGGAACAAGACTATTGGGAGGACTCTGAAATTTTACTCTCCAATTATATTAATGTCACTTACGATGAAGTCGATGCGTACACCTACAAGCAAAACATCAAGAGGAGCATTAACGACGCTGTTTCAAAGAACATAACATTAGTTTTGGAAAATTTGTTGAAGAATTATGAAAATTCGCAGTTGCCTACGCATGGGAAAGGTACAGTACACATCCCTCCTACATACCCGCTACTTTTACTCCTGTAATGGGATTAATAGCCAAACCGGCCAATAACAATGAGTAAAGACACTTCGGTAGCAGGAAAAGATAAACTGCCTTGGAGCCAGCATCGAAATATAATCAGAAATAATCGGGCTCTAAGCCTCACCTGCAAGCCAGTACACCTCCTTATTAGTAGATAAGGCTCTGGCGCAGACTATCCGCTCGGGGTTGGGAGATCAGACGTCAGTCGCTCCCATGAGCGCCGAATCTAACCAAGCCAAATATATGGGACCAAGAACAAGCAGACCCCAGGCTCTGAGGTGAAGGCCTCGGATGCAACCGCGGACAGTGCTAAGATGATGACGACGATGACAGTTTTAGAAAAAGCTCCTGGTCAACAATAATTAAGACTTAAAATAATGAATACCTAATTGATGTTGCAGGGTACCCTACGGTTGTACAGACAAATATTCTAATACGCAGCATGGGACCGGTTTCCGAATTAGATATGGTAAGTGCAATGAGCTTATTTTCTTTACAAACATATACTTATATATTTTTGTATATTATATATTGTATTACATATTATTTCGTATTTTTTATTTTAAATCTCCCTTTTTAACAGACACACGGCTCTTGACCAAGTGTACCAGTTAAAATGATGTGGGTGAAGCTAGAAATTTACGTGTGAGACGACATGTGTTGAGTAGAGCGGCTTTCTGTATGAGTGCTAAGGTAGATTTAGGCATTTGAAGTGTGTTAAGGTTGATTTGGAGAGTCTTAGGGATTATCTTAATATATATAAATCTCGTGTCACAATGTTTGTCCTCAATGGACTCCTAAACCACTTAACCGATTATAATAAAATTCGCACACCATGTGCAGTTCGATCCAACTTGAGAGATAGGATAGTTTTTGAAACGGATTTCGACATCCACGCGGGCGGAGCCGCGGGCAACAGCTAGTTATTATATATATTATTGCACCACAGATAACTAATCATGGCACAGATTGCCATGCTGACAGAGCCGCGGGCAAAGGCTAGTTATTCATAGAAATATTTTCTTGATGACATACTACGAAAATGTATGTTACATATAGGTAATCATTCAATTAACACGGTTGAACGTTGGAAAAATTGATATCTACCTATGTACCTATCCTCATACGGTTTGTTAAATTCGCTATATCCTAATCTCCATACAGTTTATTACATACATATTCAGTATATACCTAATCAAATTTATTCCTTTTCCTTTATAGGATTATTCAATGGACTGCTACTTCAGGCAGTATTGGCGCGACACGCGGCTTTCGTTCCTCGGTCCCATCCGTTCTTTGTCACTCTCTATCAAGATGCTGGAAAGGATTTGGCGGCCAGACACGTATTTCTACAATGGCAAACACTCTTATGTACACACGATTACAGTCCCAAATAAGCTATTGAGGATTAGTCAACACGGAGATATATTATATTCCATGAGGTACGATTTTATGTAGAAATAAATCTTTACTTGTGAATTGTATGAAAGATATGAAACGGTAGCTCAACATTATGAATACAATGACAGCCTACCATGGGCCAAATTTTCTGCACTATTATAAAATCACATTATATATAATATTATAGAGTCACACGTGACATAGCCGATTATTTATGTTAAATAAACTTTTTAAACTTTTAAAAGTTTTCTAGCAAGCGCACAACCATACATAATATAAAAACCTCGGCTGGTTTATCTTGTTTAGTTCAGAAGTTTTTTTTTGTTCCGAGCAGCTTAATAGTAGGTATATGCTATATTATGGTAGTGTCACCGAGGATACGCAGTAATACCAAAAACACAGCTAGCTAAGCTCTACATAATCCATCTACGAATTAATAACAATTTTTTTACCTAGAATTTTGAAAATCCATACACAAATCCCTATGAAGGTTTGAGAATAATTTATTTTACATCCTTTACCAAAACGCCCAACATTTTTAATTGGCATTTTAAAAAATACCCTGATCCGATTACTGTGTAGAGCTTTCAATGAACGCGAATTTCCGTTTTATACTTATTTTCTTCCTGGCTACTGAAATATGGTTTTTATCCATCAAGATTCTATTCTATACTTATTTTCTAAATGTCAACTCGTGCTAATAATTTATTATTTTATAATTAAATAAAACGAAACAGAACACGCGCTCGTGAAATCGCGTGTTCTGTTTCGTTTTATCGTATCGTAAAATGGAAGAAAAGTTCAAGAAATTCTTTGCGGACAAATTTTTATTTACCTACTCATTTTTAAGTTAAAAGTCTCCTTACCAACTGCCACCGCACCGAGAATTTGGTATAGATTCTATCCCCATATGGCCTTATAAGTAAACAATGTATGATTCACAAATAAATTGTTCGAAGATGTTACTTTGTATCTAATGTGAAATCTTCCGTGACACGAGAATAATTCCTTAGCGCAGTAGATGTCGTTAATGAAAAATGCGAAGTCATAACAGGAGACGCTCAATCGAACGGATATACTCGTAGAATATAGGTACATACACAGAGTACTAGTAGAGTACAGAGTGTAGTTTTTGTTAAAGATAGTAATATAGCCATACCATGCACTAATGAAAGGAAGATTCATTAGTGTGGTTAGCTTTGCGAACTCAATTGAGAATGAACTATTGGCTCGTCAATCCATCACCCCCCTTTAGACACTAAACAGGACCATCTTAAGTGCCTTTTTTTTTTTTTTTTTTTTCGTGCGGAAATCCCCATGGATACCACCCCCGTCGACCATCGGGGGTGGTTATGTCGGGATCGAACCGACTAAAACCGCACGCCGTCTCGGGCCTTAGTAACCGGGGTGTAAGGTTACCCAATGGGCATATCCCTCGCACCCCAGCTGACCCCGGGCCATCTACGGTTTTAAGATGCCCCCCTCGACCCCCCGAAAGGGGGGGTGGGGCGAGCATCGCGCCACTTCGCTGACG